>OY998152.1:8327210-8445486 GCA_963921925.1 Sphagnum tenellum | reverse complement strand
ACCCAAAGTTGGTTCCCCCCCCCCCCCCCCCCCACCCAAGAGCCACTTTGAATGGCCCATTTGAGCACTCCCCCAAAACAAAAGTATAGAGGTACTTCCTTTTGCCTAGTTATTTATGGGTTAGGAACATTTAGCTTTGGGTTAAACATATGAAATCAAATTTGATGTTATTGGGAACATCATGGGGAACACATGGAAAACTTGGGGAACATCATTGAGAACACCAAAGTTCGAAAAAATGGAACTCCACACCGCCAGCTTCTTTTTTTAAAGTCAGTCCCCATGTGGACTTTGGCCTTTCTGATGTCCATGTGGAAAGGATTGAAACTACACCCTTCATCCCGCATCCCTAAACAACCTCCAAAATGCAAGTTTTCAACATCACTAAAATCTATGACTAGCCCAATGATGGTGTTCTATGACATTATGCCAATACTTTTAAATGTTTCGTTGATGTTCTTACATGCTTTGCCAATGCTCCTAAATGTTCCATCAACACTTTTCCATGCTCCATGGACACTCCTTGAAAATCAACAAATATTCAATGATGTTCCACTCACATTTTCAAAAGCCCTATTTAGTTTTAAACACTAACCCTAGGCCTTACTCCCTTAAGACTTCAAACTCAAAATACCCTAGGTAAAACCCTATTCGTCCGATAAGGCTTCAAAATTCAAAACTCCAAACCCCAAGACCCCTAACACCATTCTACCTCCAATCGCTCAAGCTTCCATCCTTCCATTTAAAAACCTATTAAAAAGAAGAGAAAATTGTTTTCAAAAAAGTATCTCAAAAAAGTGTGCATGAACAATCATTTTTCATCATCATCTTAGAGTGGTTTTTAGATTGTCATCACATTCGATTAAAATCTTGCATAAGCCTAGGCTTAAGTGCTTAGTTTTTTGCTTGCCCTATCATCCCATCTTTTAAGATAGCCTTTGGCATTTTCTCTTCAGCACTCACTACACACTAGATTGGGCCTCCCCCATCCTACGACTCGTGGTCTTTTTTTATGCATATGTGATCAATAAGGATATAGCTACTTGTTTATGCTCATGGGGGAGAATGCACTGCCACACATGATACAATTTGAAATTATTTTGCTTCCATTGCTAGGGATGTTGAGTTCTATGTTTTGCACAAGCAAATTCATGTTCTTTTGGTTCCATCTTTCTAGTCATCATGGTGACAAGTGAATATTGTGCTTGTAATAAATGTTATTTGCATTTTGGCAAACATAGTCATTGTTGACCCAATTAATGTAAATCTTATTTCACAAGTTGTTTCTTTTCAGTAAGCGATTGTGACATGATTGTAGATTAAACAAAAGTTGTGTCATATCGTCAAGATGATTTCATCCTTCTAGTAGTAAAGATATTTGAATGTTTACACCAACAAGTGCATGACTTTTTTCATCAATGTGCCAACATGGCATGGTCAATGAAAGGTTCTAGAGGTCTTCCTCTTTCAATTTTACATTCATATTATAGGCAAAGGGTGTCAGTGGCTTTTCAAAAAGTTTAGGTTGCCACTATTTTGCAAAATCCAATTGTGGTTATAGGAAAGGCGTCTTCTAGGTTTGAGGTTCTTCTAAGTTTTTTGCCCACCTCCTTGCACAACTTGCTTCATGCTACTAGTGATGGGTTTAGGTCCTAGGTTTTTTTATTTCTCCTCTTAAGGCTCCCCATTGTGTTTTACACGTTTGGGTGTGGTCTTTTGTTTGGATTTCACTCCTTTCTTTTTTCTTTTTTTTAATTCCTTTAATGAGTGTTTTTCATTTATTTATTTATTAAACTTACTTATACATTTTTCTAGGTCAAGAAGGTACCCTTTTGCAATGTGCCCACCCTTGCATATCTTCTTCCCAAGCTTTGGGTTCAAGGCATTCAGTTCATGGAAAAGCTTTTTTCCATCCTTGGCCAACACTCTTACTTTGCTTAAATTTTTTGTCACACTGGGGTTGAAGCACAACATTAAAGAGGTTCAAACTATGGACATGATAGGTAGACCTCATCAATATCATCTTTCATTCATGCCCATGTCAACTTCTTTGGATGAATTAAAAATACCTTGGCATAACCCTTTTCTAAAAACATGTTACAATAGTTTTGTTTGTAAGTTGCAACTTAGAATCATAAGTTTATTTGTCTCAATTTATCATGTCTTGTACTTTCCTTTGTTGTGTGTCAATGACTCAAGTGTCAACTACTATTGAAATATCACATCATAAATTAAAGTTTCCCAACTCCCACTACAAACTTCAACAACACAGAAAAGGGGTTTGCCCATAAACAAGGTCTTAATATGAGGTCTTAACCAAAAATATAAGTTTGGGTTCAAAAGTAATAATTCATGTTTCATTTGAATAAGGTGTTTTGACTAATGTTGGGTGGTTTTCACATTTTGTGATACCTATTAGTTCCAATTTTTACATGTGTTCGTAAAAACCAATCCGATTTTTAACACAAAACAAAAATTAAATTGGTTTTGTAAGAACCAATTAAGGTATCAAGCTTTTTTCTAAGAAATCAACCAATTCTCAAATATGTCAATTTTCACAAATGTAAAAACAATTGGATCTTTTGACCAATTCTTACAAACTGGTTATTCAATTTCAATTTTACATAACTAAAAAACAAAACTTTCAAATATATGGACAAATATTTCCCATTCATCCTCATAATTTTATTTTAAATTTATGTAATTAATTTTATCACATTAATTATATATTTTGAAATTATTAACATTCTCAAAATCTTCAAGAATATGCAAAATCACCATTTCTTCCAATTATTTCAAAGTACTTCAAAGGTAAAGCGAAAAAATAAACTTTATGCCTATACCACTTCATAGTTTTACTCCTATTGACAAATATAATTATGCAATAAATAACAATAGTCCACCCAACATATATCACCTCCACCTTATAGTACAAGGTCTTCACTAGTATTGACCTACTAACATCATGCCTTCATCAAACATACTTCTTTGCCAATTGACAATGTTGCAATGTAACTTGGATTTTTGTCCAATGTGAATAATTTATGTTAGTTGAGGTTTAATGTGTGAACAAGGATAACCATGTCTCTATCTAAATACCAAAAATTGTTATGACTTTTGTTTTTCATCATCTTGTGAATTTTTTGCCAATTTGTGGTGGAGTGGTGGAAATGGCACTTGATTGTGATGGTGTAAGATTTTGAGATGTGCTACAATGTGTTTTTGTTGTTTTCCTTGTTTTTTGATGGAGTGTGGATGTTTTTAGAAAATTGGATGGAACTCTATGTTGGAAGTTGAAAGGATAAAATGAGCAACTTTTGGCAAGATAAAGATGTAAACCTTCAATTTTTATTTTTTTTGGTGTCATTGTTTGGAAGGGGCAAATGTTACATTGATAGGAAAAATGCCCATGGTGTGAAATTCTTGGGTAGTATAACTATGGATTTTCAAAAATGTCCATTGCATAGGAGATTTTGTAGTTAAATAACTAACATTTAAGTAGGTCATGTATAATGTTAATGGAATGAGTGGAGCTATTTAGGGGATTATGAATGGTTGATTTATTCATGGCATTAAAATTTCAAATTTCTATCTACATGGAATAGTTTAAGGGATCTAAAAATGTGATACAAAGATAAGGAAAGTAAGTACATGTGTGATGTGGGAGTTCTAGGTCTAATTTTAATGCTCCTTGGAAACCATATACTATCTTGGAGTTCAATTTTTTGTTTATTGTGCAAGGGGATAGTTTTTGGGAGGTTGGGGTTACACTTGTAATACTTTTCAATGTCAAATGTATGGGATTTCTAAAGGGCAATTGGGACTATATGTCATCAAATGTTGGGGAGACAAGGTTAAATACTAAAAACATAGTTTTTGGGAAATCTTGTGTGGAATTTTGAATGTTATGTGAAGGGTATATAATTTCGAATGTAATTTCAATGCCATATAAAAAATCAAGATAACATATGAAAGGAGATCCATAATGATATGATCCATCTCATGACTATAAGTTTTGAATTTAATCTCAAGTCATGTAGAATTAACGATTATATAAAAAACCATATGAATAAATAAGGTTTAAAAAAAATATTGTTGATTAAAAATGATGAATTAATGTGATTTATTCCTAATTTATATACATGTGTGTATTATGGCCATGAGTTAATAGCAATATGTGTTTACATATGCACCTTTTTTTTAGGTTACTATAACCTTAACTTTAATAAAATAAAATTGTTAAACCTTAATCCCACCCAAATATTTGAACTTGGATTGAGCTTTTGATGGCACCCAAGCTTCAATATAAAAACATTTTAAATTAAACCCGATTTTTAAAACCTAGTTTTTGTTAATGTGATAACCAATGAATAAGTTCTTAGTTTTGTTATCACACATAATGTGATACCCATTGGTTTTCATAGTGAAAATTAGATTGAAAACCAAGGGACCCTTTAAGAACCACCCAACAGTGGTATTGATTGATTTATTATACATAGGATGAAAACTTACTCCCAAAATCAAAAAATATAATTTTTATTCGTAGTAATTTATGTAATATACCACGTGAAACAAAATGCATCACAATGCACACACTTTAAATTAATTAAAAATATCTCCTTCTAGGGATGGGCATTCAATCACCATTGTTGATCAATATCACATGGGTTTTCATGTTGGATTTAATTGAAACATGGTGTGATTGGCAAGAACACAAGATGAGGCACAACGAAGGAAAATAACAAGAAGTTAGACTTTGAAACCCACCAAGAGTGATGGGTGTTAGATGTTGATCATGTGTTTTGTTTTCTTTGGGAACAATGTTGAAGTTCAAAGTTGGTGTCTTTGTGAATCAAGAGGGAGTTGAAGCTTGTAAAAGTGGTGGCTTTGCAGATGAATGGTTGGAGGTCTAAATACCTAATCACCGTCACCAAGTTCCTATGTCTTGTTTCTTCAATAGATGAAGAAGAAAGTTTTTGTGCAAGCCCAAGCTCTTGTGTTTTCCTTACACCTTGGTTCTTATGTTTTAATTCTTTATGAAAAAAAGAGGCTCAAAGAAGAAAACTTGATGAAAAAATAAGCAAAAAAGAAGTTGGAAGAAGAAAGTTCAAGGAGGAATCAATTTATTTTTTAAAATGTTTTTGGGATTTAAGGTTTTTCTTTCTATTTTTGAATTTAAAACATTTTTTTGAGAAGCTCTCAAGAAGGAATTATGTGTGAAGAATTTCAATTTTTTCCTATTTCTGGGTTTTCAACACTTTAAACTAACAAGCTTTGAAGGAGGAATTTGTGTGTGGGGCAAGTGTGAAAAGGTTCAACAAGCTTTCCAAAATGGATTTCCATTTTTTGTTTGGGCATTCAAAATCTTGGTGCCTTCTAATCTATGTCCTTATGTTCACTTGTGTGTGTGTGTGTGTGTTAAAAAAATTGTTGTATTTTGGTGTGTTTTTTTTGGTTGTTTTTTAAATTTGTGGGCATGTTTATATTGACAAAGTTCACAAATGTGTGGCTAGAACAATAACAATGAGGTTTGTAAAGTTTGTAATTGAAGCAATGGTGATCTTTCATGCCCATTTTGGAGTGTTAATCCCATCAAGGGATTATTTAAAAAATAATTCAAAAGCTTAAAGGGGACCTTCTTTTTTGAATTAAAAAAAAATGTGAATAGAAATATAAGGTCCCATGTATTGGTTGTTGGATAAAAGTTATAATTTAATTAGTTTTATAATAAGGTCATGTTTATTTTGAAATAATAATAATATATAATATATACTTTAATCCATGGTTTTTTTGTGAAAAATATAACATATGCATAAATCATTTTTTAAGTATTAGTTGTCAATGGATTCAACAAATATGTTAAAAATTCTTAACTTAAACAATCTTGTGTTGTTTTTCCATTTTTGTTGTTAAATCTTGCCTTATACATCTATTATCAATGGAAGTTGTGTTTGATTATTGATTATTCCTTTGAAAAGTAAATTTGTTCAACATTTTTTAAGATGATAATTTTACTTTGATCATGTGCATCTATTTCACTTTCATCTATCATTCGCAACAAAGTTATGATATAATTTTTAATTTATTGAGTAATCAATTAACAAGTTCAAATATATTTGTGAATTGTTTCACAAAGTTTGCATAATTGATGTTGGGTCACAAGGAATCATCAACATCAACATGATGTGCAAAATTAAAAACACGATAGTAAATTTGTTGAAACCCATCATTTGCAATGGGTTGGGAGTAATTAAAGTTTATATTTTATCATGTGAGGTGTTAAATATGTTATATTGCAAAATCATAAAACTTGTTGCTAGGTTAGGTTTTTGTTATGTTTTTATTGTTCCATTTGTATATCAACAACTAGTTAAGGATTAAACTTACATTGGCTAATATTGGTATCTTAAATTACAAGTTGGATTGGAAATTGTCGTCTAATTTTAGAAACTCAAATGTTTAAATTATAATGGAAACTACATTGGCCACATAATTTGTTAATCTTACCTATAGTGAAATGGATTGTTTGAAGGCATTGAAATAACTACTCTTGCATACCCCAACTCAATATGCAAATGATCCATCTTTGAAAGAGTAATATTGATTTCCTTTCCATCTCCAAACATAGTAAAACTAAATTTCAAATGAATACAAGATATTGATATATACATATAAGGCAAGTAAAATATGTGCACATTAGAAAATTAGATAATAATATGGCGGGGAAAAACAAAATTCCCTCACCTAAACCCCCCCCCCCCCCCCCCCCTCACCCCCCTTCCCCCTCCCCAACCCTTATGACATAGGTAGTCTAAAATTTTAACACTTAATGTCCCCCTTAGGTTCAAAGGAAGGGGTGAGAGCACAAAAGGAGGTCCAACTATAGCCCTAAATAGGGGTTGACTTTACAAATTGGTAAATTTACTATTGGTTGAAAGTTTTAAAATGTTTCCATTCAAACAGTTGCGTGTCCAAACTTTGAAATGTTTTGGACTATAATTATCAAGGATTTAAGGTAATTATTAGTTTCAAACTTAGAAATAATATCTACTATGCATGCAACCACACATTTTCTCTACTTGATTTAAAATTGTAATTTCATTTGATTTTGAACATTTAATACACCCCTTTTTATGTTTGAATCATTTTTTCCAATTTAAATGATATCCAATTTTTATTTTGATAAGAAGCACGCATATTATCATGTTATGTTCACTTTGCCTATCATTAATCATGACCTTCCCATGATAACCATGAACTTTGTTTCATAATCTTTCAACTTATAGTGGAGAAGTTATTGAATGATGAACAAAATTTTCATTGAAATTTCAAAGGGCCACTTTATATGAAGGTCCAAGGTCCAACAAAATGGAGCATTCCTATTGGTTGAGAGCCATAAATTGGACCCAAGGCCTTTAGATGAGGATCCAAGACCAATTGAAACCAAATTGAGGTGGCATCTACATGGCACCATTTTGGAGGGAAATTCAATTAGTCCGGACCAAAAAATGGAACTCAAAGAAGAGCTCATGGTTTGGAGAACCAAGATGTAAGCTAAGGTCCAAGGTTGTTTCTTCTATTGTTTTTCACTATTTTTCATTGTTTTCATTATTTTTTAAAGTTTTTTTCCATTTATTCTCGAATTTGAGATTGTGCAAGAATGGAAGACATTTCATGGATGGAGGAGGACATTGTTGAGTGCACACCCACCATTCCATTTTTGAACACATCTAGTGTTGGCATGATTAGTTTTGTAGATCCACACAAGGTTGCTGCTCGAGATGCTCAAAATGAAGGTGTTTTAGAAGTGAGGACATAAAGTTTTGGTCATGGAGGGTTGAAACACTCATTTTCACAAGTGGAAAGAGATTTGGATTTACAAGAAATCCCTAAACCAACTCCCCCTCCCAAAAATATAGCAACAAAGAAAAAAAAAACTATAGTTATAATGAAAGAGGAAGATGATGAAGGTGAAAAGGTTGGAAAATTTTGGGAAGATGGTGAAGTTTTACATTTGATTGCATTATGAAGAGAAATGTAGCTTGAATTTACCAAAAATGTGAAGAAACAAGGTAAATTCCAACTTATTGAAACTTTAAAATTATTATTTATAATTTGATTTTTATTTTGTTTTCATAATTGAAACTTGGATGTAATGATAGAATTTTTGAAAGAAAAATAGGTGAAAGAATAGCAAAAAAACTAGATTCAGATTGAGCTAATTGGGCCTTTTAAAGGCCTTAAGCCTTTGGAGCTTCTTGCCCTTGCCCCCCTTTCCCCCCATTAGAGGTCACCATTTCAGCCACAATGAGATTTGAACCCACATCTCCTTGGGGGGAAGGAGAGGAGATAATCACAAAACCAAATTTATTTTAAGTGTTTTGATGTGCTTTGCATTTGTTTTGTTCATGTAATCAATTTTAATTTTTTCGTTTCAAGGAATATTTTCAGCCCATAAATCAAGGTTTATAATTTCAATTTTTTTTCTCTTTTAGGGGTGGATACATTGGTCAAATTGCACACCTAAATGTTGGTTACATTCCGTAGTTTTTCAAATACTCCAATTGCTTACAAGTAGAAGTTCAATGCAATTTACAAGCAATACAAAAATTACAAAATAACAAATGGGATTTTAGGTAATGATTGTTATGAATGTCCTTTCTATGATGCATTAGATAGTTGGTGGCACCAAAGTGGAAATGTGATGAAAATGTGAGTGCCTTTGTAAATGAAATTGACAAAATTTTGGGTTGTCCATAATTTCAAACAAATCTGGATAGTGGTTCTAAGGACGATGTTAGTAAAAAGCCCTTAGATAGACCAATCACTCTAGATGAGGTTATAAAACAAAACAAGAGGCATAAGATCAATGTCCTTGACACTTTTCAACCATGGCTGAAAATAACACAACATTGTTACAATAATTTGTGGAAACCAATGCTTTATTAAAAAATATGGATGTCCAAATTAGACGTCTTATAGATAAGCTATAAATGACATAACATATCAGCTTTGAGTCATTCACCACAATCTGACCCATAATTTGATGTATATGAGAAGGCAAGATTATCATTTTAAAATAAAAAAAACTTCAAAGAAGTTTTTTGCTAAAAGTTCAAAAGTTGCCATAGCCTTCGTCAACATCTCCTTGATCCTTTCTTCTTTTTCTTTCCTATTAGGATTGTTTTTAATGGTTGTCACATCCTCATCTTCACTTTGATGTTCTATGTCCTCCATGTCAATCTTATCATCATCCATTATCCCTAGATTTTGTAGCCTTTTCATTTGTTTGATTGTTTTATCAACCACTTTGAACAAATACACTCCTTTGATGTTGCCAAATGTTGAATTTGTGTCTACTTTGCTTATCTTTGAACCTCCAAAACCTAGTACACATTAAAGCCATTTGAATTGGCAATGGACATGTTATTCAAACATATGCAAGCTGTCACCAAGTCCAGCATGTGTCTGCTTTCTTGAGTAAAATTATAAACCTTCCTTTCAACATTCCAATTTTTTTTTCAACTAACATCCTTGTATTTGATTGGATAAAATTCCAACATGCATTGTATCTTGATATCCCATCTTTCTCACTTTTGAATAAAGTAAAACCATGGTTGCATTGGATAAACAACATCTCCTATGAACTTGTAAGGTAAAATCTTATCTTTCATCATTCAATTTCCTAATTTTGTTTTTTGGAAAAGAGCTCAATCATGAATTCTACCTACCCACCCATAGTCATAATCCTAGAAACTACATTTTGCATTAACAACTCCTTGAATCAATGTGAAATAGAAACCTTTTTGACAATAATACGATTTGGGATCTACCTTAGGTGCAATAATTGGAACATGACTACCATCTATGGCACCTAGAATGTAAGGAATTCCATGTAAACATTCAAAACTAGTGGTACTTTCTTTGATTTTGTTTCTAGTCGATTTAAGTATCACCAATAGTTTCAAGTGTTTTTTAATTGCTACACAAAATACTCACTATAATGGATGCTATAATTTTTGCAATGTCATTGACCTTTCCACACATTTGTAATGAATTTCCACTACCCAATCTTGTGGGACATTGCATGGTGGTTAGTTTATCTGGGGCGGATGCTTCCTAAAGAGTTACATAGGTGTGTGAAGATAGGCTTGAGCTAATATTATGACAGCTTTAGAGCATAATGGTACAAACATGTTTGATTGTGAGACTTACCAGTCGAATAGAGACGAAAGTCAGCCCTAGTGATCTGGGAGTCCCGTGTGGAACAACTCTCGTTCAATGGATCAAAGGTACACTAGGGATAACATGTTGATGACTCCCAAGCAGCTCCGGAGTCGTTTGGCACCTCGATGTCGACTCATCACATCCTAGGATTGAAGAAGGTCCCAAGGGTTCCATTGTTTGCCCATGAAAGTGGTACGTGAGTTCAATTTAGAACGTCGTGAGAACTATTGTTACTATAGCTTCCACAATGATGCTTCATGTTTGTATTCTTTTGTTCAAGATTTGGACCTACAACGCTAATCAAAACACGAAATGTGTCAAGCTTAACCTTGTGTGTTGTTGAAACATCTTTTCCAAAACACTCCCAAAAAATTGATTCTTCATATATCCAATTGCCTTCTCATACCTCCATATGCTCCAAACTCTTGGTGACATGTTCACAAACTCTACAAAAAACAACACATTTATCATACTCCAATGTTGTGTAATAATTACTAATTACAATGAGATCCGTTGTGCAATGGCTCGATGGATGACCATAATAAAACTAGGACCTTCAATATCTTGTGCCTACACTCATCCATTGCGTTTTTGTAGTAGAAAGAAGAAAAAAAACATACAAAAAACAAAAACCAAAGAAAAAAAAACATGAAGAAAATAATAGGGAAAGAGAAAAAAAACAAAGAACAACTTAATCCTCTCACATGTGAATCTCACTTTTTTTTACTCGACCCTAGTCTAAAGTGCCTCTAAATCTCAGTATGAAATGCTGAAACTCAGCATTTAATGCACAAGGTTCGAGAGTAATTATAGTGGAGCAGTGAAAATTTACGTAGCAACAGTGGAGGCGCTCAGGAAAAAGGAAAGAGGGGATGAAATCTAGTTTACCACCAAAATTGGTGGAAAAACTAGTTTGGGTCCCACTTATTTTGTTTTGTAAAATTTCATTCCCAGTTACACATTTGATGTCTTATATTATGCCGAAACTGGCCGTTCTCGCCCCCCTAATCGCCTGACTTTACGGATAACTTTAATCAATCAAGTCCATTTTGTCTCTCCTGGAAATTTCTAGTGTTAGGAGGGTATTTGATTTGTAGTAACCGTGCTGGTTTCAGGTTTTTGAACAAAAAAAGAAAAGAACTGAATCAAAGAACCATCAATTCCGGGTATTTAGAACATTGGGAATCAAAGAACCATCAGTTCTGGGTATTTGAAACCTCGAGAATCAAAGAACCATCAGTTCTGGGTATTTGAAACCTCGAGAATCAAAGAACCATCAGTTTCGGGTATTTGAAACCTTGGGAATCAAAGAACCATCAGCTCTGGGTATTAGAAACCTTGGGAATCAAAAGAATCATCAACTCTGGGTATTTGAAACTTTCAGAAAATCAAAGAACCATCATCCCCGGGTATTTGAAACCTCAGGAATCAAAGAACCATGGGTTCTGGGTATTTGAAACCCTGGGAATTAAAGAACCATGGGTTCCAGGTGTTTGACACCTTGGGAATCAAAGAACCATCGGTTCTGGGTATTTGAAACCTTCGGAATCCAAGAACTGGCAGTCCCAGTTATTTCAAAGGACTCAAAGGAACCGGTGGGTTTCACGAAAGAACCGACAAAGAACTAGTGGTTTTTTGGGCCAAGACAACATCTCCACTCATGCTGGGACTAATTAATTAATTAATTAATTAAACTTAGTTAATCAATTAGTTAATCAATTTGAATTAGTTAGTTAGATAGTTAGTTAATTAATTAATTAATTAAAATAGAATAGAAAAAAAAAGGTAAGACCCTTCACCCCAAAAGAAACATGTCAGAAAGTTCAACCTTACAGGACAATGTGTACCCTGGACCTGACAATCAGACAAGAGCTTTAGAGCTCAAGCGCTCAAGGTTATGACAATTCCAACAGAGCTCTCAGCTTGTTAGGTATACTAGAAGTAATAAGTTTACCCTAGTTAAATAGCAGGTTCCACAAGATCATTATCTTTTAAAATTAAAAAAATATCTATATATAATTTTGACATGCTTAAATTTTCAAAAAAATTCACTTTTCTCTCAAACATATATATATATATATATATATATATATATATATATATATATATATAATTTATTTATTTATTCTTTTGGAGGGGTGAAGGAAAAGGAGGAATAAATTTGTTGTTTTTAAAACATCATGTAAGTTAAGTTATCTAAGAAAAATTGGTTACAAAAACAAAAGTTGGATTATTTGATTAGGTCATGGTTTGAAATTTAAAAATGGGCTCCATAACTTACCTATGAGATGGAGGTAGTATCACAAGTTCGAGCTTGTGGGTTGCTAGTAGGTAGGCTTTAAAATTAAAAGAAAAAGCAACTGAGCTTAACCACCATGGTTAGCTAGGGAACTGGAACCCAACAGAGTTTTGTTTCCTGACTACTTACCATCCATCCTTCATGGAGTGCTGCTGGTGGGTGCTGGTTCACTCTGGTTGGGAGGAAAGCAGGTTTTGTTCTATGAGGTGGACCCATGAAGGGCTTGTTTTCAAGAGAACCCCCTTCTAGACTTGTGACAATAATGATTCAATCAGGACATCAAATTGCCAGTTGATTGTCATGTTCTTTTGAGCAAGGAATGAGAAATAGCACTCATCTCAACAATGAATGAGAAGGCAAGGCAACACATTTGTGATTACATTACACGCTGACTGAAATTTGTTTCCCGCAATTATATGGGCAATAAGAACTCTCCAAATCAGATGGGGATGAATCTCAGGTCCCTTATTAATAACCCCCTGTGATTACAGGTATGGGACAAGCCATTTCAATACATCCTTTCATTACAGATATGGGGCAATATCACAAGTTCCAAGACAAAAGATCACAGACCTGGGAACAGAATCACTGTTTTTCTGACTGTCGTGCCACAATAACAGAAAGAGAAATGAACAAACCTCAGCCAACGAGACCACATGCAGAGCTGATAGTAATCTTATCCGACAATTCATTCACCATTTGTATGCTATAAGCTCAACACGAAATCCCAAGGCATGTATACAAATGTAGTTGTGCAACTCATGGTTGCAAGTTGAGTTTACATAATATACCTGAGACCAGCCAATACCCATTACTGCCATAACGTACAGAGTCATGGGTACAACCTGCATAGTTCCCCACTACAGTTGCAACAAGCTTGTGAGGGTACACTGCAATTCATTTCAGCTTACCCCTGTACAAGCAATCATCTAAGCCTAAGGCACAGAGAGGCCTGCATAGAGAATAGTGGTTGGGGTCTACTGCACCCTGAACATATCCTTAAAAGAACATGCTTACTGATCATCCATGAAATGCCCATTCTTGAATGGTGATACATGCAATCAGCTCATCATTTGTGAAGGATGACTCTTCACCCACACCCAATTGGCCTCCATAATCTCAGAGTCATAGCCCTGCAAACTTGAACATGACAGGCAAGGAACAGAACATCTCAGCAACAATTAATGGCTTAGGGATGGATGCTAACTTGCACTCCCTCCACACACCAGAAGACCAGCAAAATCAAAGCAAAGTGGAAGACCCAATAGTAATGCATGTGCACAGTAGACACTCCACACATCAAGTGGAATTGGAAAACAGTGATCAAAGAGTTAGCATCAGTTGTAACACAACAAGGGTTATGACTTACTCTGTCTTTGAAATCATTGCTGATGGATGGACTCCACTTCATTCTTGGAAGCAGCACATGTGGAGAATGGTTGTGATGAAGGCCCCTGAAGAATGTGCATTCAAGTGCACAACACCAAGGTGGGCAAAAGAATGATTCTACATTCTGCAGGTGGACACATAGTTGCAACATCTTCCAACCCAAAGCAGAAAACACTCCACACCAGCAAGTCATTTCACATCATAAGCACTATTTCAATGCTGTCATGAATGAAGAATCCGCAGATGCACCTGGAACCTCACAAGTTGGTACTGCATTCAACATTGGAAAACAGGTCATGTCATGCCTCTGCATGACATCCCTGCACTCTCCTTTTCTCCAAAATGCAGCCCCTCTTTCTCCTCACCCCATGATTATCATTCATCTTTTCTCTGTAATTTGCTTCAGCATAGTACTTTAAGACACAACCCTTGACAGAGAAAAGCACTTGAGATGCTGGGCATCACTAATTACCCCTGCATGAACAAAGACCATTCGCAAAGTAATGAATGCAAGTGGCATCCCTTGTAATGATTGTTCTCCCAACTACCTTTCCAATGAACTTGGTGGGAGTGTGGCAATCACCACATACCCACAGATTCTTGAAAATCCGGAGTGGTGTATTGGGAGGCGTGCTAATGAGTCCAAATGCAATGGCTAATGAGTCTCACTGTGGTGACACAAATGAGCAACCTTTTCTTCATCCTCTACGTCATGTAATAGAAATTTGGTGTCTGGTACATATCCTGACTCCTCCCTTAGATAGAACAATCTTCCTAGTTCCAAATGAATACCATTTATCTGAGGATGTTCTTGGTTGCCTACTGTAAATGAACACACCTGTTTATTCACTTCAATCCAGGTGCACCCGGGCTGTTTCTCAACATGTCTTTCCAGCCTCAGTTGTCTGATTTTTGCACTACTATGCCGCTTGCTAGCAGCAGCATAAATGTTTGACAGCAGGACATAGCCTGAAGAATTTCTAGGTTCCAATTCAAGAACATGTTTTGCAAATACCTTCTCCCATCTCTGTGTTACCATGAACTCTGCAAGCACTGAGCAAGGCCATCCACACAGAAGAGTTTGGCTTACAAGACATTGTCTCAATCAAATCCTCTGCCTTTTGCAGATAGCCAGAACAGCCAAGAAGATCAACTATGCAGGTGTAGTTCTCGACAGTTGCAGATGTACCACAAACTAAACCCATGGATTCAAAGTAGTGAAGTCCTTCATCAACTAGGCCAACATGGCTGCAAGCTCACAGAAGTGAAACAAAAGTGACCATGTCCAGCCCTACAGCTTCTTGACACATCTGTTCAAAATGCACGAGAGCTTCCTTTGCATGGGCATGTATGGCATACCCTGCAAGCATGGCATTCCAAGAGATAGTATTGTGTGCGGTCATCTTGTTGAACACTCTCCTTGCATCCTCTATACTCCCACATTTGGCATACATCTCAATGAGGCTAATACCTACAAAGAGATCAGACTCACAATTGCTTTGCACAATCTGATCATGAATATGCCTGCCTTCTTCAAGTGCAGCTATACTGGCAAAGGCATTGAGAACTGCCGAGAAGGCGACATGGTCTGGCTCAACTCCCTTTTGTTGCATTTCTTGATACAGTTCTAATGCCTCCTGCCCTTTTCCACATGTGACATAGCCTGAAATCATGGCACTCCAGGATATGACATCATGTGTAGACATCCTGTTGAATACTCTCTGTGCATCCTCTATGCTCCCACATTTGGCACACATGTCAATGAGGCTACTACCCACAGAGACATCAAGCTTGCAGCCATTCTGGAAATCTCCTTGTGAACACACCTGCCCTCTTCAAGTGCTGCTACACTGGCACAGGCATTGAGAATCCCCACAAAAGTCATAGAAAAACTGATGATGAACATGCCTCCCTTCATCAAGTGTTCCTAAACTCGCACATGCATTCAGAACTCCTATGTAGGTGATAGGATCTGGCTCCAACCCTTCAAATTGCATCTGTTGATAAAGTTGAAATGCATTCTGCCCTTGCCCACATTTCCCCTGTCCAAGAATCATGGCATTCCACGAGACCACGTCACAAGTGGACATATTGTTGAATACTCTCCAAGCATCCTCTGTGCTTCCACATTTTGCATACATGTGAATGAGCCTGTTACCCACATAGGGACCTGACTCACAGCCATTTTGTATGATCTGTGTATGGATGCATCTGCCCTCCTCAAGTGATTGTAAATTAGCACATGCATTGATCACTGGAACAAAAGTGAATTTGTCTGGAATCACATTGCAACTGTTGAAAGAGCTGCATTGTCTTCTTGTATTGACCAGCCTTAACCATAGCTTGCAAGCCTTTTATTGAATGGGAAATTGTATGGTTGTACAGTTCCTGGCACCATTGCAGCCAGCTTTGCTTCTACCCATGGAGGTTTGTATTTGCCATCGAGCCACAGTGCTTCTTGTGTCTCCTTATGTTCGAAATCTGGGTATCTTTCATTTGCCTACAGGAAATCCAAACACAACAGCTGGTCAACCCTGCAATTCATCACATCTTGGTGCAGACTCAAAAACTGACAAGCAATAATTACTGCAATAACTTCCTACATCAACAAGAGAAGCGTGACAGGGATTCATCACATGGTTACCTTCTCCAACCTATGGTCCCACCATGTGAGGGATTTGAAAAAAACTCCCGCTAAAGTCTCTCAACACTCTTTCGTTTGCCTGCCATGACCCCACAAGAGCTAGCGAAAAAATGCGACCTAAGAGGACTAATTCCTTGCATGAGCTCAATGGTCTGTGTTCATATGAGTTTAGGGTTTAAGGTTTCCAATAAACCCTAAACCCAAACATTGCATCATGCAGAGGTTGATTCACATGCATGAGAAAGCTATTTCACATTTCCACTTCTGCACTGATGATTATGCACTTAGGCTTTCATCCCTACTTGGATGTATTTGAGTCGACTTGAGCATGTTTGATAGAGTTGGTTGTTTGTGGAATATTCTAAGTTGAAGCAATACAAGGTGTTTTATGTTTTTTTTTCTTGAATTTTTTTTTTTGCATTACATAATTTTTTTTACTTGTTTCTTTTTAAGTTTTTTTTTTTTGGCAAGCTTGAAAGTGTTAATGTTCAATTGCTCTAATTTGTTACCAACTCCAATTTCGCTCTTCATTAATATTTGGTAATTTATTTGTACTACTATTTGTATAATTGTCTTTAATAATTATTTGTCCCCACAAAGTTACACAAGTGTGTTTTCATTTTTTACTCCAATATATATATATATATATATATATATATATATATATCTCCAAACCCACAATATTATTGGGTGGCCTTAACACATTAAATACCTAATACCTTTAATAAGCTCTATTTGGGCATTAGTGTGATGTCATGCATGACTTTGCACACCATGTAGGTTGTGTTCTTCACAATCAACACTTGTTTTTGTTAAAAACAAAATAAACTTATATGTTTTGTTGTTCCTTGTTGAGCTTCAACACATGACATCAAGGGAGAAGTATCCAATAACCCATTTATAACCTACTTTCAAGCATTTGTAACAAGAGGGTCTACTATTGAAATTAGTTAATTAATTAAAAAATAATTTGGGAAGACATTAGTCACACCCTATCGTAGAATCATGCAAGGTGTTGCATTAATGTGTAAAAAAATTCATTAAAGGTTATTTAACATCTTTCATTTTCATTGGTTGGCATACATTTTTTACAAAGTGTCATTGATTGATATTGAATTTGTGTTACAATAATAAATTGGAAAAAAAAACCATTGCATCACACACATAATGATAATTGGTTCCCCCATCCCCATCTATCTATGAAAGAAGGTTGTTTGTTTGTTTGCCATGTTGAAATGTCCCAAACCATGGTGCATGTTGCCACACTTTTTGGTGTTGTTAGAAAGCATTCTATGAGTAGGGGGTGCATTGAATAACTTTCATAATGTTTCGACTTATCATGAAAAACTTGAAATCTTTTGAATATTGAATAATGGTTTCATTGAAAATTCATTTAAATCAAAACTAAAAATTATAAGAGATTTTTGGCTTACTCTTGATATTGTTGGAAAACTGAAAATGATAAGAATTAATGAAGATGATTTGGAACAAAAATAAATGTAAGGTGTGAGAAATATTGAATATTTTTGTCGTTGAAAATTCAATTATATCACAAAAAACGGTTTTGGAACAAAAAAAGTAGTTGGGTAACCAATTCACACATTCAAATATGAAAAATTGAATACCTATTATAAGGTGATATTATTTAAAGACCTAACACTTGGGCCAATCATAAGTTGTCATTTATTTTATTACACCTTGTGGAGACTTGTGAAGATCATTATATATTGTGGAAATTTATAGGTCCAAACCAATTTTCACATTATTTGAAGGTTGTACATCATTCAAAGTATAATGTACAAGTCATTTTACCACTAGGGGACCTACTCCAATGCCTTCCAAAACAAGAGGCCTAGGTTATGCATAGATAAGCCTAGGCTTGCATTTTGGGACCACATGCATGTATGGTTGTTAATTGAAGCACATTTGAATGAATTAAGAATTAAACATCCATAGATCTTGAAGCAAAAGTTTCTAGGTCATGAAATGATCACCTTTTTATGTGTGAAAACACCTTACAAATATTAATAGGCATGAAGGGAACAACCTTTCAAATGTAAAGGCACCTACATTGACTAGTAAGTATCTTCACACCTTGAAGAGGCATTTTTCATGGATATGAGGTCTTTAACACAAAAAATATAGTTAAAGTTTATAGTGATATTGTACATGCCACCATGGTTTAGCGGTCCATAATTCATATAATGAAAAGTCCACAAAAACAAATTAGAAATAGCACTCACAAAAAAGTTGGGAATTGAACTTCACTACATATTTTCACAAGATTACCTCAGCACTTTGGAAAATATGATTGTACCTTTTGTATTTTGACTTAATTATGAAATTTCTGAAATATTAAAAATAGGGCTACTAGACCCCATTTCTCGAAAAAAAAAGGAAATATATATTTCAACAAATTTTGCTAAATGTGAATGGTGACATGGTATGCACAATTCTTGATTTTCTCATGTTAATCTTACCCATGCAATTCATTGTTCTTCAATCAATTCATGTGGGTAGGGAAGCTCTTTGATGACATTGTTAAGAGAACAAGTTGTTTGTTTAAGCCAAGAATTGAAGGCAAAAGCTAAATTACAATTAACACCCCATCTCATGGCTTTACCACTTATAATGACATGTCGTAGTTTTATTTCCATATTTAACAAACAAAGGAGTTTCAAACTTGAAAACCTCATGCATTTTGAAGAAGTGATTAGAGGTAACAACCCTTATGAATAATTAAAATTTGGAAAAGGTTTGAAGTTCAAACTTTCATCTACATAAAAACATTACAATTTTTTTTTCTTCAATTTTGTTTTATTAAATGAAATAGAAACAACTATTGAACAAAGCTAATGGCTCTTGGAAATTTGAAAAAATCAAAAAGTGTCGAAAGGTTATTTGTGTATTTCCTTGTCATTAGTTCATGGTTCAACTCCCGATTAAATCATCAAGATTAATATTTTAAACTGTTACTTATCCTCCAACAATTACAAAATGTCATTAGATAATAAATTTTTTGATTATAACAAGTTTACAATTGTTAACAATTAAAATGTGTAATGTTTTAAGATTGAAATGTTTTTATTGGACATGATCTATGGAAACATGTTAACACATTTGATCCGACTTTACCCCCAAAACAATTCAAGCACAAACACAACCTTTTTAACTCTTACTATAAGAATAATTATTTATGCATGTCAAGTCATTAAACAATTGATTCTACAATTATTGTGAAGCTAAAGAATTGTGAATTTTACTATTTCAGAAACCTCTTAGTGAAAAATAATATCATAACTTTCATCATTAAAATCTATGATCGTACAAAGATTTGATTCCATCAATTTTTTTATTTTTGGAAATTAAACAATGTTTAAGCAATTTACCTAAAGGGTGAACTTAACAATGTAAGCATGATTGAGGGTATACAAGTGTCTAAGTATCCAAGGAGATCTCCAACACAACTTATGTTTTTGCCACAATGGGAAAAATTGTTCTAAATAAAATTATTGTTGAACAAATGTTGGCATCTCTCTTGCTCAACTATGTAGTGTCATGCAAGCTTTTGGAGGCAAGAATGTGCTTTGTACATTCAATGATTTGTCAAGTTGACTTTTGTTGGAGAGTGGATAAACATTGAATTCAACCTCAAACAATGTGATTAAAACTTGCATTTCTACTCAAGTTTAAGAGCTTCAACCACAAGCCAAATTTTGAGTCACACAACAAGTTCCATGCTATTCATGAAGGCCAAACTTACCTCTTCAACAAAATAACCAACACAAAGAAGATGACATCTAAGACCATTGTAACTTTTGTGGATGCATAGGCATTTGAATTGCAATTGTCATGATCTTTTGAAAGACGTTGCTAAACAAGCACATGAGCATCAAGCTCATGGAAACTTTATAGCTCACTCTATTGGCTGAAATTGAGAATTTGTCACAAAATGTTGGCACGAGGGTGACTCAATCAGCGACAAACTCCAAATAGACCTCTTTTAGGCTACCATTATTAACTCTCTTGATCTAGACAAGGAGAAGGATTGGTACGTGGATTCTAGTGCAACTTGGCACATAATTGGCAATAGAGAGCTCTTCAAGAGTGTAAATCCTATTGCTCAAAACTCTTCCATTACATTAGTAAGAGGGGGGTGTCCATTCAATCAGAGGAGAAAGGCTATATTGAGTTTGTGACTCCATTTGGTGAAATAGAGCAGATTTCATATGTTATCTATGTCTTGTCTTTTTGTGTACAAAACTTATTTCAATAGGTTCACTCTTTGCTTCTACATACATTTTTATTTTTGATGAGTCACAATGTCTAATTATCAAGAAACAAAACCTAGTGATTTATTTGCAGTAAGTGGAACACTAAGAATGAACTTTATGTCTTTTCCATGACCATGTTTTAGGATTGACATTCATAACAAAAGTTGAGAATTAGAGCCAAGTTGGCATTGTTGTTTTGCTCATTTGCACAATCACAGTCTTGCTTATTTGTCCAAAAATAACATGGTCAAATAATATAACCTTCCCGCCACAAGACAAAGATTCACTCTGAAAAGAATTGGTGGTAGAGTACAGATAGTAACAGTCTGGCTGCAGATTATCAATCAAATCAATTATCTACAGTTCAGGAAGCAAACAATCAAGACCTTTATTCAGAAAAAAACTGCACTTCAAATATGTTCAAAGGCCAAGGTACACTGATTTTGAAGCTCAAAAACAGGAGAAATGATCCAGATGAGTTCTATGGCAGAAAAAGCTCAAACACCAATCCATCTAAGTTACTCTGATTTTCATCAGAAGTGAACTTTCCATACCCAGTTTGGCAGGTATTTGCCTGTGGCATAAGCTTTGCATAATTGTGCAAATTACTCTCTTGGGATGGCGCATCTGAGCGTTGTTGTACACAACACCATATCAAAACATCACCTGCTAACTACACTAAAACTTCACCCTGGCAGCTTATATGACCCATCACCGTGCAGTTTAACCCTCAAACTGTTACTTGCTAAGCTACATGCATAACACTCAGTTTGACACAAATCATAAGTGAAAACAGCTGGCCCCTGCAGAAGAACTACCAGCCTCCTCCAAATGGGATACTATTCTCTTATCCCTTTGTGGTGATCTTCTCAGCCTCCAAGGGAGAAGTTGTTGCGGTCTCAGGAGGGATATAACTCTTTGGTTCTGATGAGGTAATCACATGATCAACTTCTCCAAACAGGATTTCAAATAGATTCTTGTGACAAGAATCACAGTAACAGAACCATGAAAAGTGTCCCTCGCCTTCAAGCTTGTGATAATGAATATGTGGGAGCACCCGCTTTGCATAATCATTCATGGCTGGAGGCACCAACTTGTCATCTGTTCCCTGCCACCCACAAAACCAGAACCCAATTGTCACAATTGAGGCACATAGAGATAAAGCCCCACCATTACAACAGAGGGAGTTCAAGATTCGGGTCATTTGGATCTCAGGTCAATTAGTATTCCAAGAATATGTGGTGGAATCAGAGTCACACTGAAGTGAATACCTGGAAAATATGGATGGGCCCAGCAAAGGCTGGTAAATTGGACCCTTGAAAAAGGGAATGCATGCGCCGATACAAGCTTGGTGTGGGAGACTTGGGTAGCAAATCAGCTAAATTGAAACCCCAATCATTTGTATGCAGAATCACCTCCTCTGAATGAGGTTTTGCAGTGCCCTGGCGCACTGATTCTCTCATGTCCTTCTCCCATGCAGCACCAAATGAATCTTGATCCAGTAGAGCTCGGTCCTGTGTCCACCAAACAAGAAAGATTCTCAATGAATATAGTGACACAATTCTGTCTTCAACAAGAATGGGATCTTTGCTGTTTGTGGATTGCTAACAGCATGCCCCCTCTGAGGTCCTCCTTATCTGTCATAAAACAGATTCAGAGCTACATCCAAATAACATATGACTCTGCTTTTGGCATAATCCATGTTGACATGACTTTCCTCAAGAAAGGTATCATAAATTGATGCACGCATTTTTAAAAGGCCAGCACCTCAACTAACAGGAAAAAACTGTTTCATGGCAACTATGATTTACACAAAACATCTGACAAACACAAAGATCAATAAGGACCACACAAGGGGCCCATTTGTCTACCTTTTCTCCAACACCTTTCCTTGTGAGTTTCATCAACCGGTTGATTTTGTCCACAGCGTTCCTCTGCAGAATGGAGGGCAGGAAAGAAGGAAGGTAGTGAGCTATAGTAAACATGAATTTGCGCCTCAGGGACAGTCCTCCCCATACTTGCTTGGTTTCCTCCTTCGTCATGTGTTTTGCATATGCATTTCCCATTGGTGCAAACATTACAACACCTGCATACACAACACCCTAGTTCTGCCAGTGAGGACTTTGGTATACAACATGCACCACTAGCATGGATTTCACAAACTTTATTCCAATGTAGCTCCCACATGCTTTTATGAACTTCGGGTGATGTTGCAAGCAAATAGATTTTGAGGAAGTAGAATAAATTTACCAGCCAGTCGCTGTGGAATGTAGTAGAGAGCAGCCCAAGCATGTGGACCACCTCCTGAGTATCCCAACACCCAGAATTTGTCACCCAACCCCAATGCATCTGCAATGTGAACCATGTCTCGGGCTGATGTATTGAGGCTTCGTTGCGGGTGTGGATCACTTTGTCCATATCCAGGCCTGTCGTAAGAAACCAGCCGCACACCATACCTCTCTAGCAGTTCATCCCTGATGCCCGGGATACCTGCTAACCCAAACCCCATCTCCATCTCTGGTTTCTAATATACGACACAAACCATGACAAAGTAGAATCCCACCTCTTATGACAGTAATTGGTCTTACAATCACTGAGAAGTAGCATGACAGTTCTACTCTCAAAACAACTTGCTATGAAGTACATGGAACAATTATCAGCTCATGAGGATGATCACCACCATATTCCACACATAGATGCAAAGCAGAAATAGGAGGTTTGAGTAGAATGCCTACCTGCATGTCGTGAGGACAGAAATCCATGTACTACGAGAATTGAGTGCTGTGCAGTCTCTTTACTGGCACCACGCTCTTGATATGCAATATATCTTCCATCTGGAAGCTGGATCCGTTCAGCAACAATCTTTGAAATATCCACATGGAACCTGGAGCGCGTATCCGTCAATCCCCAACCTGCCATCCCTCAAAGTCCACACATCCTTCATCAACATTCATGATTTGGGGGAATACATTCCAACATGGGTTACCTCAGTAATCACAGCCTGGAGTAGTAGTAAGTCCTGCAGGTAGTATCACAAGAAGAAATTGTTTGAAAGAAAAATTATCAATATTCCCTGAAGATGCAAAACAGACTTCCAATAGGGAAGAAAAATTTCCAAACCTTCAAACTTGTGAAGAGAAAAGTCTCAAATGTGAAGTGAAGCACCCAGCCCTAACTCCTTAGTTTGCAAGATCACAATGGGGGGGAGGGCAATGCTGACATGATGGTGTGGAAGTAAACCCACATTTGCGAAAACATTGATTTGAGTGTCCGCCAGTTAGAGAAACCCATCATCATCAGTTTATGAAGTGTCACTAGAGATGATATTCAGAACAGGAGGAGGAACCCATCAATTTTTATTCACACCCAGGGGATGGATTTCTATACATCAGCTGTGTGGTGGCGGCATACAGTATTTAGCAATTGCGTAGTAATGATCAGTCAGTCAGACTGATATATAATAATCGCTGTGATGCTCTCTCGCCCCCATGTCAAACCGCCAACCACCCAAGAAGACCCCGTATCCCGCCAATGAAAGCAAGATAACAGGACCTGACCTGGACCAATTCTTCGATCATGTAAGTACGTAAAATTATAACCAGTACGGCTTTGCTATCAAATCTTAGTTGGTTTGATAACAACAACCCCCCCACATGGCACAGAACCAGCAAAACTTTTTTTTTGGTCAAGCAAGTTTTGACACCCTTCCAATGACACAGGAGGAGGAATGTAACCAAAACCCTAAGAAAAGAGCGCACACACACACACACACTCCCTCTCTCTCTCTCTCTCTCTCTCTCTCTCTCTCTCTCTCTCTCTCTCTCTCAGAGTGCAACCCGTGTATACATTTCTTCCTCATTCCAGAGCTGTGTATTGCAATGTAGTACCAGGGAATCCTGAGACTCTGTATATGTCTTTTAGTCCAGCCGGCCAGTAGCTTCTCTCTTTTCTTGCTGCTGCTGCTGACTGCATTGTTGAGGAGAAAACTTTGATAGGCAAAGATTCCAATGAGAGGGGGAAGGGGAGAACAAGAAGGAAAAGAAAATGGACCTGCGAGTAGAATGCAGACCAAGAGAATGACAATGCTGCCAACGAAGAAAGGTACCACGCTCTTGGGCTCGAAGCTGCCGACCTCGGTGTTCAACATCTTCCTCACCGTCTCATTCCCTATGATCTGCATCGTCTGCGCACTCTTGTTCACCAACGGCTGCAGCAAGGTACTGGAGACTGTCTCCGAGCTCTTCTGCACATAAGGGTGGTTCACAAGTGGCTGCAATTGGTTTTGCATGCTCTCCGCACTCTGCCTCAATGTCCGTGTGGTTCGCTCCAGTCCATGTCTTACGGTCTCCGCCCCTTGAGTCACGTAAGGATGCCTCATGATGGGCTGCAGCTTGCTCTGCACACCCTCTGCATGCTGCCTTACAGCTACCGGCAACTTCTCACGCCACAATGAGATCCCAGATCCCGTACCCAACTCCTCCTCTGATTCTTCCTCGAGTAGTTCCCCTCCTCTTTCTTCTTCTTCATCTTCTTCGTATTCTGCTGTGGGCATTAGCATCGCCTCTATTTCTTCACTTCCATTTCCATCTTCCTCCTTTCGAAAATCTTCCTGCTGCTGCTGCTGCTCCCTCTTCCTCTCTTCCGTTCCTTGAGCGCCGCCTTCTCCTCCGCTTGCAGCAGCTCCAAAGTTTACAAGCGGATCCAAATCTCCATCGCCAACATATTCTTCAGCTGCAGGACCATCGTCGCGCTCCGTGGTCAATCTTTCGTGCTCCATGGCGTCACACTGCTCCTGCTGCCGCCGATTCTGCCACCACCACCCAACACTACAGAGGAAAACCAAGTACTTACTGCTTCAAGTTCAGAAGCCAAAAGCGATCAGATCAAAAACCCCACAACTCCCTCACCACCGACGCGTGCAAAAAACGACGAACAAACGAAACATCCCAAACACTTACCAGATTAGCAAAAAAGCCAAACTGCCGAGATTAGCGACACGATTACCAGCTAATTAAGGATTAATTAGCAATAAACTAGTTTAATTAGTCACTAAACCACGCTCCAAACCCCGCTCGGTACCCCCCGCCATCGTGCCAGATTAGGCCGTCGGTGCAAATGCTGCACAAAAAGCAGCCAATAGAAAGACGCGAGGAGTGTGCACGGCACATGCTGTAGCGTGGCGACATGCGATTGGATTATCGAATTCCGCTCCTGTCAACAGGTGCCACGTGTTGTAGTTGCATGGCGGCTGCAGATTAGTTACGCATCCTAAATCATCTGCCACATGTCATCTCTGGAATGGTGGATGGACTTCAAAAAGTAAAAAGTGACAGATGAAATGAGGGTCCGGAAAATTTAATTAAATAATCAAAAAAAAATTAATTTAAAAATTTGCGTTTTTTTTCTTTTTTTTTTTGATTGAAAGTTGAAAGCTTAGGGTTTAACCCTAAACCCTAAAGTACCCTACCATGGCTATGTTGAACCATTTACATGACTTAGGATTCAGGAAGATGTCCTTGCAAATTTTCTTGTATTGGGTTTCCTTAAGTTATCATGTATGTTTCCACCTCCTCCTCCTCCCTCTTCTTCTTCTTCTTCCAACATCACCAACAACAACATAGCACCTTACTTGAACCGATTCGGCAAAAATTAAATTATTTTTTTATTTTGTTGAATTTTTAAATTTTTATTTAACATTTGTGTCAAAATTTTAATAAAATCAAAAGTTCAATTGTTAGGTGTGAATTGCAAACTTTTTAAATATTGAGACTTTAGATTAAAACAAATTTGAACACAGTAGACTATTTCACAACTTTGAAGAGAGACTCTTTATTATTTTATATAGCCATGAGGATGAGGTTTCAAAATAAATATATATAAAAATAGAAAGATGGAATGACCATAAAACCACATTAATTGGTAAATAAAAACTCAAAGCAACTCATAAAATCCTATATATTAATTCAGCAAGTCTGTAAGTCCATTTGTCGAGGTCTTGAAACCCAGATCACTTTTTAATAAAATTGTCCCCCTAAACTCGAGGGCCCAAAAACTATTCAAGACCTCGAGCTTTTACTTCTTACTTTTATTTTTACGTCCATTTCTACGCAGCAACTGTCGTCGTCGATGGGGGAAGTATTTTTGGGATTTGGAGGGTGGGTGAGAAAATTTGGGTGCGCTTTTTTTGGGCTAAGGGTTTAGGAGGGTCATGATTTTTATTTTTTTCATGGAGGGGGGAGGGGGTGGGGGTGGGGTTCTAGGGGTCTTAATAGGTGGAAGTGAACCGGAGTGGGAAATGCGAAGGACCGAGTGGGGGGGATCGACGGGGTGCATTATGCACCGAGTTCACACTAGTTTTATAATATTTAGTGAAATTCACATGTCACTATATTGTTTTCAAGCATGTGGACCAATTCTTACCTTAGAAAAAACCTTTGTGTTGCACTATTAGATCACATTGTTGGTCCAAAATCAACATGACGATTACGCTTCATTGTTAAATCTACATAACATGCAGTACAAACTACTTATCAAGTTATTAATAACGTGAAAAACACCTGATTATCCACACATGTGGAAGGTGACATTATTCATAATTTTCCACTTGGTCTTTCCAAACTTGCACCATATTGACTTTTCAACAATTGATATCCATAAAACTCAACCTTTTAAAAATATAAAATGATAACAATTCTATTTAGAACATTGGTTTGGTTCATTATTATAGACATTATCATTGGGTTTAAACTAACAAATAATGGAATAACACATTGTGTATAGATGTTATGTCATGGTCAAATTATTCATTTCCATGTGTATGACATTAGTGAGGTTGTATTTAATTGCAAGTGCGAGCTCACATATTGAAATCGTATGAAGATTAATAATTAAAATTGCATCCTTACAAAGGAACAAAAGTGATTCAAGTCCTCACCCAAAAAAAAGAAACACATTTATACAAATATCATTTGTTGAATGGATATACCATTGCCAACAATGGCATGTAGGTTTGAATCACATGTACATGCCCCTTTCATAACCCATGTTTGCACAAACCTTTCTTCATTAATTATTGTTAAATATTGTCAACAAACCAATAATTTCAAGATAATCATAAGATGTGGTCTTATTAACAATGGAAAAGTGCTCACACAATTTTTTTAAGTCTTTCCAAAATTTCAAGCTTTGCTTGTGAACATTTTTGTTGGAATGCCAAATTTATTTTAACATCGTGTTCAAGAATGCAAAACTACCATTTCACTATTATTTGGAGCAATGCATAACCATAATCATCACATATCAATCACAACAAAATTTCAATTCAATGGACTAGCGAAATCTATGTTTCAATGATATTCAAACCCCATAATCAACAAAGGTTACAAATGAAAAATGGTTGGAAACATGATGCACATAACATGCATCAAACAATAAATTATTATATGATATTCCTATAGGTCTTGTGAAATGATATGGATGATAATTCTCTAATCTATGAGTTTGATAATGAACTTTTTGAAACTTTGGGATGTGTTTTTGTTTTTCATAATTGCAATACAAGGGTGAAACTTTCAAACCAATAATACACATGATGATGAATTTCACAAGCACTCATTAATTGCTTCAATTACACAAAACAAATTTATAAAGCTTTCTATGCAATTTGAAACTCACCACAAATTCAAATATGTTCACCATGAGTTGTATTGCTAGAAGAAGATTTGTTCACTTATACAATATACTAATTATGCAACTCCCTTTGGGCCTTTCATTGAAATGGTAAATAACTAATGTTACCAAAGTTTGACTTTTTTATTTGGGACAAAATTTGGTCTCTTGTGATTTTAAATTTTCATTATCCTTAAGGAACATTATCAATTCAAACATGCAATAACCTTTTTTTCCCAATGTTGTGTTGCTAACTTATGATTTAAACATAATGTGTTCATTTAAATCAAGTGGTCAATATTTTATGAGCAATTTGTGGTATTAATTTTTTAAGCGTTCATGTTATAAACAAAACCTTTTTGTTTAGGCCATCTTTTCAATGACATTGATACTAGTCAATTTACACATTTTTTGAACCTTTAAGCATTATTATAAACATTAAAAATTTCTTATGAATCCCAATTCCCAAAGTGGTAGTGCAAGTTGGAAATATATTGAAAGTCCTTCCCTATGATTCTCATTGAACTCTTCATTTGTTTGAGTTGTGCGTATGTTCATTTCTTTTAGTTCATATCATGCCTCAATCTTGCTCCTATCATATTTTCCATTTGTGTTGCCCTTATTTTGGTTGCAAGTTTTAAATTAAAGTTAAAACATTCAAAATGGAAAAACATGTCTTCATGTGTACCTTGATTTTAGGTCACAAGTTATAGGTTTGGCATATCCATAATGGCCTAAATCAACAAGAGCCATTGCATAAGGTTTAGAAATAATTATGAATGTGATAAAACCAATAATATTTGCCCATTTGGTCATATTTTCATACATTCATGATTGGCCTTGCAATTTGATTTTTTAGTTATAGTAGATGCTTGCAAATATTCATTTGTTTATAATGGAAATTGTAATGGATGCATTGCTAAAGTTGTCATAGACGCATG
Organism: Sphagnum tenellum; assembly: GCA_963921925.1. Lineage (NCBI taxonomy): Eukaryota > Viridiplantae > Streptophyta > Sphagnopsida > Sphagnales > Sphagnaceae > Sphagnum > Sphagnum tenellum. The sequence continues at coordinate 8,416,044 of OY998152.1, read as the reverse complement.
GCATGGCACCCCAATCGTTGCCACATAGGTTTTGACATTGCCAAAAATTTATTGTTTTGCAATTAGATGTCCAAGCTAGAAAATTTAATGCCACATTAAATTGGTAGGGAAAAATGAAACCCATGCAATAATGGCCTTTTTGTAGATCATTGTTCATTCATCATAAAGACATTGGGACTATAAAAAAACTAAATTGTAACTAACATGTGATTGAAAGTAAACTATTGCACAATTAAAATACTATGCACAACTACCTTGTGATTAAAGCTATCAATTTAAAATTGATTATAGTATTATTTTGTGCCTAATGGAATATATAATTTATAATGGTATTTTGTTTCTAGTTGCTTGAAATTAAAACATGATATAATGCTCATGAATCCATCCCATGATAGAATGACAAACACATGAGACTCACATAAATATGGTATGCATTGACATTCAAAGTTGGAAAAATATTTTATTTTAGCATTTTCAAACATGGTTTTTTCCCCTTATAATATAAGTTCTTTATATGTATAATGCACAAGACATTAATGAAAAAGGTTTTCCTCTTCCTATATAAAAGGTCGTCATTATGATATGGGGCCCATAATGAAAATTTGCATTAATTTTTTTTACAATTTGCCATTTTGTGAAATTCCTTCTTTTATTTTATTTTCAATGGAAGAAAACACATTTTCGCTTTCCTCTTCACCTTTGATATGACTTGTTTGTTTGATATATACATTAGATGATAAAGGTCCACCTTATTTACTTTTGAAAGCAACCATATTGTGTTATGGTGTCCTATGTGAACTAATATTAATAACATTTAATGACTTCACAATGCAAAGAACATTTGAAAATTAAATTTTGCAAACTAAGTATTATGATGCAATTCCAATCTATAACTACATTTTAATTGTAAGGAACATACAAATAATACCATAACTAACAAACTATTAAAATGTGACACAAATGACACATCATAAGGATATAGACTAAACTTTAGCATACACTTAGACATAATGGTGGATTTCAAAATGAAATTCATTAAAATATTAGAATATTAAAATATTAAGGTTATATTTATGTATATTTCTTATTAATTACTTCATCTTGGTTGTTTTGGCATTGTATTTTTAAACTTATTGGTTTCGTTTGTTATACACGAAATGACAAATTAATAACCTATTGATCAACATAGTTCGTATAATGTGCATTATTTTCCAAGCTTAAATTTTTACACACAACCATCACCTCATTTTCAAAGGAACCTTGCCTTTATGTAAAACCTTGAATTTGAATTTCAAAAATCATCAACAAGTTTGATAAGCAAAAAAAATCAAAATATATCATAAATACATTAAACAAATGGGTGTTGAGTAATTAAATATACTCATACTCCTTAAAACATATATATTATAATTTCCCACATTCTTCATAATAATAATAAAATGGTTTCAAATTTCAATTTTTCAAAACATTCTTTTTTCCCATATGAAGGTTCAAACCATTGTTGTTCAATTTTACCTTTTGTTTGTAATGCCCATGCATAAACAACTACCACAAGATTTGAACCATCATAAGTTTCTCATCCCTCCCAAGTCCATGATCATTATTGTTAATCTTTTACAACTCAAATTTTCAATAGGACGTATGTATTCCATTGTGTCATCTTCCTTTTGATGTATTAAATTTTGCTCAAACAAACCAAAATAACATTTTCATTTTTACTCCATGTTTAAAAAAACGAATAATGGAAATTGCATATCAAATTTAAAGATCTTGTCTCTAATTTGTTAATTAAAAACCAAAATTGAAAACATAAATTATCAAATAGCACATATGATTGTTGCTTCATTGTTAAAGCGATAAATTTTAAGCATTATTTTAGTATTATTTAGTTATAAAAAACACACGTAAAAACTAGATAGCGAAAATAGTTTTGAAACAATAGAAATATTTACAAAAGTTGGTTACAAACCATCAAAAATATGTTTTAAAAGAGTTAGAAAACTACTAAAACACTTAGCATAAATAGTTGTCAAAATTACTTACTAAAGGCTTTTTGACAATTTCAAAAAGCAAACAAACTTTGATTAAGGTCATTAATATGTCATTGTTCCAAGGCTACAAAATGGACACTTTAGACACTTTATTTTTTAAAAAATTGAAGAAATTATGAGTCATCAAATTTTCTCACTGAATTTAATGTTGAACTATCTTCCAAACTTTGTTGAATTGATTACCATACTTCAATTTTATGATGTTAGAAGCTAAATCACTTTTGATGAAGACAAATGATAAAATATTGATTTTTTCCCCAAGGGTTATAAGATAAACTTTTTAAATGTTCAATTTGGATCATGTTGAAGGACATTGATGATTTTTGAAGTTTTGTCACCCAAATATTAGTTTAGTCAACATTGACTATTGAAGATGGTTGTAATAATTCAATAAGGGTATTGCACTAGTGTGTTTTGAACAATGATCAACTTGTGCAAAAATGTCAAATGTTTTACAAGGGTATTGACTTGCCCTTGAGATTGGCACTATCCCTATTGAAAGGACAATGCAACCTTTTTGTAATTCTACATAAGTGGATGACATTGACTATTTGTTTAAAAACTTTAAATTCTTAGACTTTTTTAATTTTCACTCAAAATTTTAAAAGCATTACAGGGAATATCACCTTTTGAAATAATCAAGATGATTTTTTTTCTTGTATAATTTTTTTCATTAAACAACAAAAATAAAAATAAATGCAACAAAGTTCAAGATCCAAATAAAGTTTATTTGGATCTTGAACTTTGTTGCATTTTTTTAAAGATATTTTTGATCATTTTCCATAGTGTTTTAGACTTCTAGAATAAAATTAGATTAAGCCTTTTTAGATTCATAAAAAAATCAAATCTACCCATATAAACATTGAAATAATGTGATTATATTGGAAAAAAAAAGATTTTGGCCTTCTAATTAGAAGAGAATGTTATAATCGAAACCATTGTTGTTTAATAGAAATGGTGTCAAATTGAATAAATTAATTAAATTAAATATGACAACACCAAGTCCCATTAGCAAACAAACATTATAAATTGTACACCTTTACATGAATTGAAGGTCATTTGGATAACGGGAATGCCCATACATATTAATGGTTATATATAATAATAATAATAAATGTGATTTATTATTATAAAAACCAAATAAACTCAATATACTCATGGACCTCCTTATTAAATGTCTTCATACATGGTTTGCTTACACGCCATATGGAAGTTATATTCAAATGAAATAATGAAATAACAATCTAACAATGTAGGTTTTCAAACTTTATTTCATAAAATGATTTTCAATATAATTGCATCCCCTAGTAAAATTTTATTCAAAATGTCTACTAATCATGAATGCAATAATCTTTACATCGAATTCTTTTTACAAGACACCAATTGTTATTAATAAATGTGTGATTGTAATAAAAACTTTATGGTTTGATTGGGCACACATATAACAAGGTCTTATTTAAATTATTATATGTCTGCATTGGAAAATATCTACGAGTTTTTTTATTATAGTTGTCCCATGTTAAAAATAATTTACACATCTTCCCTTAAATTTGATTTGAAACCCAAAATTGAAAACAATCTTATATCGACAAAATGAATATGTGAATTGGTTGCATTAGTGGGTGTTGTTGATTGTTATTTTTCTTATCCATTAATTATCCACACATTCATAATTATGAAAAATTATCTACCATCTCACATCTACCACACACATAAAGAAAATCACTAAAAAATATTCATTATAAGTTCACATGTCCTAAAATAAACCATACTTTAGCCTTACATTTTTTGGGTTGTAATTAATGATGAAATATTTTATGAACATAAATTATTCATTCATAATGGTTGAGAGCCATCATCAAATATCACAATCAACAAAATTGGTTGAAATTCATTCATTCACAATGGATGAATTTTATCCATTGCCATCCATAAGTTCTATAATTTAAAATAATGTTCGTTTGTTGTTGTTGTTTAAATGTGACCATGCCATGACTATTATTAAAAAATAGTCATTATATGTTAAGAACTCTTAAATTAAATTACACTTTAAAACTATATTATTTGGCTTGTAACTCATAGATAAAATCATCCATCAACATAAATTGTTCGTACACATTGGTTCCAAACCATGCACCTAATATCACAATTCGAAAATTGGTTGAAATTCCACCATCACCATTTTTATTTATCCATGTTGTCCATTTGTCATTCATAGAAAAGTTATAAATGAAAATATGTGTTTTTATTTTTTTTATTGTTTACATCCATCTTGCAATCGATTCAAATCGAACCTGCCATTATAGTTGAACATGTTCAATTGCAAATTATTAATGTGGCATGCATGGATGAAGTTCATATGCCGATGAAACATTCATCCATGTGTTATAACATTAAACTTTCCAAATCAAAATGATCCAATTGACCACAACTTGCCACATCATCAAATCTTGAAATTATTTATAATCCAAAAATATTTTAAGCTCATTTAATTGGATGATGCAATGTGGCCATGATATATGCATGTAGATGTTACAAATGTTTACATGTCTACCACTAAAGTTGAGAGGTCAACTCATATGTGGTCAACATGAGTTGAAATAAAACAGATTTATAATTCAATTAAAACATTATTACAATTCATAGTTTTTCAAAATGTCCAAATTGACCAAAAAATCTTCTTTCATTAGTGGACATGTACAATTTGATTAGAGGCCCAAGGCTTGAATGAATGACATGTGTATTTTTACTAGTAAACTTGACTAAATTGACCTATTTGACCATATGTCAAATTGAACATCTAGTTAAGTTGGACAAAAAAATGACCACCTTGGTCAAAATGACCAATGATTTATAGTCAATTAAGATATCTAGTCAAGTTGGACAAAATAAAATGACATCGTTAATCAAGATGGACAATGGTGTTTTCATCAAATGGGACATCCTATCATATATATTAATTCACTTGGTCAGTCAGTTTGTGACAGGGCTTGGGAAGGGGCGGGCTGGGCACGGATTGGGCACGGGCACGGGCAGGAACTGGGCACGGACTGGGCACGCACTGGGCACAGACTGGGCACGGGCATGGGCACGGGCGGGACTGGGCACGCACTGGGCACAGGCACGGGCAAGCACGGCATGGGCTGGGCACGGGTACCCACTAATGTTACCTAATTGGTCAAAATAACTATTAACTAAACTATGCAATAGCTTACGCCTATTTACATACCAACTAATTTAATTACATACCTATTCACCTACCATTCTACAAACTTACCTACCTACCTCATACTCCCCACCTACCATCCTTACCTTCCAAGCTATTTATTTAATACCTGCATACCTTTGATTTCCCACCTACCATCTTACATCTTTACCTACCTACCTACTTACCTAGTTCATACTTCCCACTTACTATCATACAACCCTACCTACTGACCTTCTACTTCACACCTATCATTGTAAAACCCTACCTACCTACCTTCTATTGCTTCCCACTTACCATCCTAAAACCCTACCTACCTACCTACCTCCTACTTTTCACCTACCGTCGTACATAACTATTTACTTCCTACTACCCACCTACCTCTTACATCCCACCTACCATTTGAGTCCCTACCTACCTACCCACTTACCTACTTAATTACCTACCTTTTATGAAATGGAAGCTACTTATTTACTTACCCTTCTACCTACATAAAATCATGCAACCTACCTATTAATTAATTACCTAATTTTCTTACTTACCTACATAACTAATGATGTGAAATACACAAGTGAAATAAAACAAATTGACAAATTTTGTCAACTTTGGATGGTGTAGTCGATTGACAAGGACTTGGTTTATCATTGGGGAGGTGAAGTGTTCAATTCCTAATACTTGTAACCTATATACATGACTAAAGGTTTAGGGTAAGTAAGTTATGATAGGTTAGGTTAAGTTAATTTAGGAAGGTTAGATAAACTAGGGTAGGCCTAAGTAGGCTAGGTTACACTTACCTACACCTAAAAAATTGTGGTAATAATCCAAAAACACATATTGAATAAAAATTTGACTAGTCGAATGGTCGACTATCCAATAGTTAAAATGATTAGTCAAATAACTTACCAATAAAAAAAACCACCCCATTCATATAGGATAGGTTCAAATTGACATGAGGGTTTTTTTTATGCTTGTCAAAATGGGGTCCTTTTTAATTGGATTTTCTAATCAAAATAACTTGTTTTTGTAATAATGAAAGTTCAAACATTTTTATATTTTTCATCTTTGGAATCAAACATTTGATTGTATAAATGTAGATGTAAACATGTGTAACCATGTGAAGATGTAATTACAACTAGGCAAGTAAAAAAAAATCAATTATGAAAATTCGAAACAAACAAAATGTGATTACAAAATGGGTGATAAATTTTGAAGTACAATTAAATTGATGAAATTTAGATTGTAATAAAGTTAACACAAAGCTCAGGAAAAACTACATAAGATTCAATAACAAATTTTAATTTGATTGTAAGCTTGTCAAACACATATTTCATTGATACTATCATTTAGCACCTTACCCAATATTCATAATGTACTCATGGTGACATAATGTGGTTGTGTTTAATACATCTTGGAGGTGCTATTGGACTAGATTGTTTGTTTCATTTATAACAAATAAACATATTTTCCCATTTAAAACCTCCTTAACAACTATTGAATAATAATATTCATCAATTAGAGCACCATGAATATATCAACACTTGGGAGCTCACAAATTACATAATTGCCTTGTATATAATTGTTAGCAAGTGAAAAATTCTGACATGATCAATGAAATAATTTTCAATAGTTGTAAAAATCTTGGTCCAATAACAACCATGAGAATGCAAAATTCCAAGCAAATCATGATTATAGTAAAAGGAAACCTTAAGTCCTTTTGTCTTTCTTTAAACACCAAAAGTGTATAGCATAGCCTAGGGTCAACTTCCGTGTTGCAAAAACAAATATTTAATTTGCTTCAAAGATCAATTTTTTTTTAAAATTGATATTATTATTAGTTTTTAAATCTATAATAATTTAATTCTAATGATGACGATTCAATGGAGCTAGTTTAAATAGGACAACCATAGGGTTCCATAATACTTCTTCCTACCAAAATCCAATTTAGAATTGATTTAACCCATTATAACATAAAGACGTATGGAAAGGTGTATTTGGAAATATGTATTTATAATTATTATTTTCTATATTCATATTCATGAATAGATTTTCAATACCCTCTCCACCAATTTGCGTTTGATTTTCTTTCATTTTAGGTGACTCTTAATCCAATTGTTGAAGTGAATTAACATCAATTAAAATGAAATTCAATTCTATTTGTAATCAATGCATTTTAATTCAATTCAATTCAAGGTGCATATAATAACATTTAATATTTTCATTCAAATATAACTTTGTTTTCACAACATTAATTCATTTTTTTATCAATTGATTATCATTACTAATGCATAGTCACATGGAGCCCAAGTCTAATATTGTCATATGAATAATTGAAATATCCACATTGTAGATTACGTAGATTACAATAATTATTTTAAAAAATCATTGTGCCTCTCTATCATATTTTACCAAAATCCTTTTCAATATTCAAAGGATTATTTAATGATGAAATTAATCCTTGAATAAGGTAGAATAATTAATTATTCTAATTATTTTGATTAACACAAAATTTTGCCAAACACCATGAAAAATATAATATTAAATAAAATAAACAATTGTCACATTGAGACCTCCCAAACCACAATTGTGCTTGCCATGTACTTGGTATTTTTAATGTTTAAACTTACATTGTAAGAGTCCATTAATATTGAATAATTTTGTAATTGAAAAATGAAATAAATAAAAACTAATATTTTCAAGAAAAAAAATGGGGCACAAAGAATGTGCTTTGGGAAAACGCTCAATGATTAGGGTTTTATGGAGGTGGTTTCATAATTTTTAGATTTAAGATGTGGGAGATATTGAAAATTGAATATTAAAAAAATTATAGATTCAATAAAATTCCCGAAAATCAAAATTTGATGAAAAATAGATTCCACACTTAAGCTACATAAGGTGTATTGTTTTCCATTTGAAAATTCATCTAATATTACAACTTATTTTCAACGGCCCAAGTTGCATGAGTGAAAACTTATATTAACATTTACTTCAACTTTCATCTTTAACGCAATTCATCAAAGTAGGCCAAAAAATAAATTAAAAATGGGATCCCAAGCCCTAGTAAAGGGATAAAGGGGCCTTGAAAGTCATGACAATGAGAAAATTATGGAATCATGACATCAAAGGCATTCATTCATTAGAAAACTTGAAATAACCTAACATAGTTAGGTGACATGTGGCCCCTTCATTTCCAACCACTTGTTTGGTGTGCAACACCATAACCAAAGTGTCATTACATGATCCAAAAGTAGCTAAAATGCCCATACAACAAAAAAGGTCAAGTAGCATGAACAACTATAGAAAAGAGTTTGTTATGCATATAACCTCTTATGGGTAAAGCTCATAAGCAAACAAGAAGTTATGGAATCATGACACCAAAAGGCATTTATAAAAAAAAATTCAAATGACCTAACATAGTTCAATGACATGTGGCTCCTTCATCTTCAAACACTTGTTTGGTGGGCAACACCATAACCAAAGTGTCATTACATGCTCCAAAAGTAGTACGAATGCTCACATAACAAAAAGTGAAGTTGCTTGAACAACTATAGCAACACCTCTTGTGGGTCAAGCTTGAAGCAAACTAGCAACACCTCTTGTGGGTGAAGCTTGAAGCAAACTCTTTGTTGAAAGCATAGGATAGGTTGGCTTTCAATCTAGTCACTTATAAACATGTTGTTCATCTTCCACTTTTATCTTTACATAAAACAAAACAAAAATTGACACTTTGTTTTACAAATGATAACCTTGATACGACAATAAAAAGACACATTTAAAAATTGGTTGTAGATCAAAGAAGCAATGGTGGCCATAAAATTGTTGTAAGTTAGTAGTAATATATTTTGAATTGAAGATTTTAAATAATGAATGGTACGGTTTGAAAGGATATTTGTTGTAGGGCAACGCAAAGCCCTAAGGTGGGGGGGCATTCCGAAAATAAGGGGCTTATAATAAACAAGTTTCTCTCAAGTAAAATAAAAACAAAGTTACACTTGTTTACAATTGATAATATTAGTGAGAATGACAATAAATGACATCGAAATTGGTTGTAAATTGAAGATGCAATGGTAGCCACAAAATTGTAATAAGTTAGTAACAAAAAAGGGGCCTTAAATTGGGCACCATTTTACATATATATTTGTAATGTTCATGGATATATAAGGTGTTTTCCAATTGCCCTTCACAAATTTCTCTAATTGCTTTCCGTTATATTTAATGTTGTTGAAAAATGTGGATTGAAAGTAAATATATGAGCTTAAAATAAACCTTCACAATATCAAACCCGACAAATCGAATCCCTTATGAAAATTTGCTTGAAGTCATATCATTAATTTGGGCATGGTAAGTGATATAAGTGATATTGTAGATCAATTGGCATTCCTTTAAATTAAAACTTAAAAAAATTATGAGCTCAATCATGACAAAGCTTTTGTATTATGAAATGGTTAATGGCATGCCCATTATGTTGGGTAATTAGGTGTTTAAGTAAGCCTCCAAGGGTGAGCTAGGTGCAAAGTTGAGTGTACCAAAATTGATGTAAAAAAATGGCAAATTTTGTAATATAAGTGCATTCATAATGACTAATTCATATTTTTAAAATGTTGGTATAAATATCAATATTTTGTATTTGATTTGAAGTTAGTACAATAATTGGGCCAATTCAACAACCCATTGTTAAAATAATTAATTCTCAAAAACTCAATTCAACACCCAATTTTAAACTAGTTTTATATTCGACAAAGGTTAAAATAACAAATCAACAAAATTAAATTAAATTAAATAATTAAAAAGTAGCACCAATTGCACATTCCTTAAGTTTAGAAAGGTTAAATAGTTTATTTTATGAAAGAGTCATTATTTTTCTATCGCATTAAGCTATCAAATTTCTCTTGTGCATATATTTTTCATAATTGGTTAAATTTCAAAAAACCCATGGACTTTTAATTAAAGTTCAAAGTCGTCAAATTGTCAAATTGATTGCAATTTACATATCGATTTCACAATGGTCCAATATTTGAAACTAGAGTTATTTAGGATTGAAACTTAATTTTAATAATAATAATAATAATAATATATCAATGAAAACATGATTTAAGAATTTCACACAATGTCAATTGTATACCTATGTAATATTCTTAAATGAATTTTTTAAAAGAAAAAATTGGTCATTGAAATCAAAGGTTTTCTAACAAAGCCCAAATCACATTGAAAAATAAAATCGTATTTCATGTTAAATTTGTGCACCATAGTGAAACAACGAACATGTGTGAGCACTCACTCACGTTCCCAACAATGGGAACATGCCACATGAATGCACCAGAGAGAGGGAGGTAGGTAGGTAGGTAGGTAGGTACACAAAGAGCATCTCTAGACCCCCAAAACTCTTCAGCCCAAACCCTAAGGAAAACCCTAAGGGTTTGGTGATCTCCTGCTGCGACGAACGACGAGCGCAAGGGGGGCGATGGCGAGAGGGGTGCTTGTGTGGACGATGGCCATTGCCATCGTCATGGCTGCAAGTATGGTCCCGGTGTCCTTGCTCGTCAACTCCATTGTGCCGCATCCTTACATGGTCTGTCACTCCCACTCCGTCTCCGTCTGTGTCTCGCTATCTTTTCTGATTGTATCAAGAATCTAATCTACGTTTGCGGTAAATGGATAAGCGCATTGGAAATGCAACTTGAAGTGACAAAGGAGGATCTCAGGCATCATCATCTTGGAACATTGTAAATCTGTCCAGGTTTTCAAGGCCGCCACATGTGGCATTGGATGACCTTGGCAGATGCTCCGTCACCACTTTGCAAGGAAGGGCCAGGAACCCTAAGTTTTGGACGGATGCCATTTGATTGTTGTTGCTATATACAGTACCAGTCTTCTTCTTCCTTCTTCTTCTTCTTTCTTACGAGCTACGCCCGATTCTGAAGCTTTCGGTATTTTTCAGTCGTCATCATTCTGAATAATGTGTTTTGGTGTGTGTGGATGGAAAAATACAGGATGAGATATTCCATATTCCACAAGCACAAGAGTATTGTCAAGGCAACTTCAGGAAATGGGATCCCATGATCACCACGTTCCCTGGCCTGTATGATGGACACCCCCCTCTATCTCACTATCTTTCTTCCTGGGTTTTCTTTTGTTTACACATTGCTTTGTTCATTATGGATTTTGTTGAACCAATGAAGGTGTGTCATTGGGGAAGTATTAGCAAAATTCACAATAATTGGAAACCAATGAATGTGTGAACTAAGGATGGGAGAAACAACATACATCATCAGCATGAAAGTTAGAGCATTGATTTTCCAGGTGTCGAGTTTTGTGAGCAAAGGAGACATTTAGATTGAATTTTGTATCTGCCTTTGAACTGTAAGAGGGTTAAAGTTACATTGCCAAAGTATCAGCTGTCAACCTGAACCACCTGAACTCTAAACCCTAAAAGATTAGTTCAAATTCCACAGTTGCTATGTCCCTTTGTGTTGTCATAAACCCATCTGCAGCCCTGAAACATATATCCAACCTGAAGTGGTCTAATGCCTGAAATATCCTCCAATTTTCTATTTCTGTTCAGATATTTTGTGTCACTGGCTTACACGGGAGTTTTTCTTCTGGGAGCTAAAATTCTTGGTTTATCTTCATCACTTTTGGATCTCTGCACCCCAGCATTTTTGCGATCCATCAATGTGGTGCTTTCTTTGTTCTGCTATCTTCTCTTTGTCCGGATCATGCGCTACTTGGAGCCTGACAAAAGTTTGAAACGAATTTTTGGAAAAGCAACCTTGCTTGCATTCTATCCCCTCCACTGGTTCTTTGCATTCTTGTACTATACAGATGTGGGGTCAACAACAGCTGTAATGGCAATGCATCTTGCCTGTCTCCAACAAGCCCACTGGATAAGTGCACTGGTGCGTTGAGGTCAGTTCATTCTGGAGTGGAGAGACAGAGCTGAGATAGATTTCTGGTATAACAATGGTCATCTGCAGGACAATACTGGAGGACACTAATTTGATAATTGGAATTGTTATTTGTTGTGGTTGTCTGGAATACTGTCATTTGGAATTGAAATCTTCTGTTTTTTTTAGTCACCAAGAAAAACTCATGTGGGGTTGTTTGTTGCGGTCATCAGGAGTACTGCACCTGAGAATCATTGAGAAATAGAAAGAGAGGGAGAGGGAGAGGGAGAGGGAGAGGGAGAGGTGTCATTCTTGATCTTACTCACTGTGTGACGATGGTCAGCTCTAACTGATTGTTCTTTGAGGTTTACTGTTACAGAATGTTCTAATATCACTAATTTGAAGACCCTGAAACTTGTTTGTTCCAATGATGTCACAGTTAGGTGCAGTTGCCATCCTATTCCGGCAAACAAATGTCATTTGGGTTATTTTTGTCACTTGTACGGGCTTGCTAGAATTTCTCCAAGGTCCCATTCGTGTGAAACCTAGAGAAACTGAAGAGCTGAAAGCCAATGCATCAAGTGACAAATCACTGTTTGGATTTTCCATGGAAAATAAAGGGGGCTCTCAGGATATGAAGTTGCGAAGACGCATGCGAAGTTCTGTGCTGGCTGATGAGAATTTGGAGATGTTCCCTTGTAACCCCCCTGTAGTTGATAATGCTCCAGGTAGTTGTTATGACATTTGACCATATCAGTATTTTTCAGAGTTTTCCTATTCATATCTTTTCTCAATAACTTACTGGTGATATGTAGTACTGTCTTTCATTAGACTATAAAGACATAATTCCCTTTATGTGAACTCCCATCAGCATGGGTAAACTTTTGCATTTCATCTGGATTTGATGTGCAGCATGTCAGTGAGATTTTTTGACCAAGCAGTCTGCCTGCAGGTATAAGGTCAGAGATATGGAGTTTGGCAAAGCAAGCATGGCTGAGAAGATGGGAAATTTTTAAATCATTTGGTCCTCTAATATGTATAATAATTTTGTTTTTTCTGTTTGTCTGCTACAATGGAAGTATTGTTGTTGGTAAGTTAAAGGTTTTTTCCATTGTTTTGTATTCTTTACTCACCCTAATCACAAGAAAACTTGAGGATGTTTGTGGATTTACCCCTTTGTGGTCACAGGTGCATCATGTGTCTGCAATATCTTGAGTTGATATTCCACATCTGCAGTGAACAATGTGCTCTCAAGTGCTCAGTCTTCAACATTTCCTTCTTCTGTGCAGGGGCAAAAGATGCACACAAGGTTTCCCCCCATTTTGCTCAGCTTCTCTACTTTGGGCTCATCTCAGCTGCAGCTATGGCCCCTGTTCATTTTCAGCCTTCCAATTTTGGTATTCCGATACAGGAGTTTCTTAGACCACAGTTTTGGGTACTTGGAGGCATTGGATCTGGAGCAGCATTTGTGTTTGTCCATTATTTCAGGTCACATCCCTATAACTGTTGCTATTAATGTTAGATGAACCTGCTTTCTTGACCATGTAGAGATTTCTCAATTCTTATGAGAGATATAACTGTTGTATGTGATGTATTTGTATTGTTGGAACTCTCCAAATGCACCACTCAATAGTCATTTTATACAGGACAAGTGAAATCCCTGGCAGATTTTTTCAGCTGTGATCTGTGCTTGCTATGAACTAGCTTTCTGTATGTCAATCAGAGACAATGTTTTCCCCCTCTGATATCTCATGAAATGTCTGTTGAGCTCACTAAAACTATTCATGTTACTTCTTGTGCAGTTTGGCTCACCCATACTTACTGGCAGACAATCGACATTATACTTTCTACTTGTGGAAAGATGTCATACAGCGTAATCAGAGTGCTAAATATTGCCTCATTCCATTGTATGTCTACTCATGGTGGTCTATATTACACTCACTAGGTGAGATTCCTCCTTCATGTTGCAGGATTTTGGTTTCTCCAAATCAACTGTCACTTTTCCTCAAATTGCTTCAGTCTTTTCTCTGTTTGTTAGGGTTGGGTCTCCCCCTTTTTCCCCTGTTCATTGATCTGTTGTAGGATGTGAAAACTCTATAACCTTAATATCAAGTCATCTATCATTTATATTCAAGGTAGCTTGAATCGTACATATGGAGAAGTTCAACACTTATGAAGATATTTCTCAAGTGAACTGCTACACCAGCAAAGTTTGTAGTCAGGAGGTAATGAAGTCAGTGGGGAGTAATGGCAGCCAGTTAATGCCATTTATGGTCATAGTAATGGTGTGATACTTTGTGGGTGATACTGGTAAGGTCATGACCGAACTCATTCTGAGTTCTTGTTGTGCCTGCTCTGGTTTTTCTGGAACTGACACAATGGTTATTTACAAATTGTTTTTTGAGCATCCTGTGCAATCTGATACATAAGATATTTTCAGTTTTGAAGAAATAGTGTGACTTATGCAAAGATTAAGTACTTTGTTCAGAATATGTGATGGTTCTGATTTCGAAAATGGGTTTGGGTTGCAGGAAGAACACAAGGAAGGCTATGGATTCTAGTGTTTTGTCTTGGCATTATGGGGGTGTTAGTTCCAGCTCCCCTACTGGAGTTCCGTTACTTCACCATTCCATTCTTCCTCATTGCATTGCACACAAAAATCCCAGAAGAGATTGAATTACGAACATCATTCTGCATGACCATTTTATATTTGGTACTAAATGCCTTTACAATGTACTTGTTTTTGTTTCGCCCATTTCATTGGGCAAATGACCCAGGGGGTATCCAAAGATTCATGTGGTGAAAATTTTGTCACTTTCTGTTTAGCCACATTACATGGATACTGAAACTTTATCTTTGCTTGGAGATAAAGTTTGACCGGTACAGGCAGTCCCAGCACTCTTGATTTTGTAAGGTATACACGGAAGTGTAATGGTTGCATCTCAAAATCTTCTGCTTGATGTGAAGACCAACTGATCTGATGACTGAAATCGTACATGCTCCGATCTGAAGCAGTACCATGTGTCTTTAGGTCACCCATAGGATATAGGAGAATTTGGAATATTCAGTTGCAACCAGTGAGTTTAATCGATGTTTTGCCTTTTAGGATGTCCAGCTACTGTTATGATCTCTTCAGTCTGATTTAACCATGTGGAGTACTCTCCTCCAATGGTTCCATAGGGTAGAATCAGGGCTGGAGACCACATTCAGCATTCTTGAAGTTTGAAGTTTGGTTAAACTTGTAGGGGAACAAAGATGTTTAGGAGCAGGATTTGTGTGGGGTATGGGAAGAGTAGGGGATAAGGTGTAGTCAGAGGTGGTTGAGGGACACGGGTTTTAGGAGTCTATTGCAGTTGTATTGATGTGAAGGTCCATAGTCCATATTGTCATGGACTGTCTGCCTAAGTCTTCCAAATGTAAAGTGCAACCAGGGTAACAGTTTCCAATAAAGTTGTCCAATCATGAGTAGAAAGGCATTTTGACCCTGTACAATTCCCTTTTGAATGCTTGATTTTCAAGTTCCATCAATATACATCTTTGGGTTCATGTTTTCTTACAATATCTTGTGGCTTATTAGCTCCTCTGTATACTGGTAGGAAGCTTCTTGTGATTAGGTTCCATGACTTGAAGCTTTTTTTTTTGGGAGGTGGGTTGGTGGTGACACCCAGATAGAGTCCTCAATGAATGCAGAAAATGTTTCTAATGATTACAAGTTTGTAAGAGAAAAAGGCATAGCTACATGGATGTTGCAACAATTTGACTTGGTTCATGTTGTCTTAGCAATTAAGTGGTCTCTCTAGGTGAAGGAGAAAGGGCTCACAAGCTGTGTGCAATAGTCAGCTGTACACAACTCCAATGGACTCAGAAAGAGAAAACTCTAAGAGTTAAGTGCTCCCATGTAAGTATGGTGATTTCTGAAAATTTGAAATCTTTATGTGCTATCACAAACTGGAAGGTTTGCAAAACATGAATTTTGGGGAAATTGAGTACTAGCATACCCCAGATAACAGCAATTATCCCCTTCCTCTTTGGAGGACGTACATATTTGAACAGAAACCTGTCATAGCCATGTCCACTTAACTTGCTAATGTTTGATATTGCATGCTGCAGGACACTTGAAAGGATACTGTCTGTGTGTCGTGCTTTCATGGTGTTGAGATATAGATGTGAAAAGCATGTAAAATCTGTTGAGTACCTACTACGGGAGTTTCAATGGAACAACAAAGGAACAAAAACCTGGCTTGGATTTGGTGATGCCAGCTGACATTTGTAGAAAGCCCAATGATATTCAATCCCCCTGATGATAGGAGAGCCTCTTCTTGAAGCAAGGGAAAGCAAGGACTCAAAAGGAACTCATGTCATGGTGCAGAATTTCTACAGTTGGGTTCCAGGTTGCAGCACACTGCAAGAGGAGATGTGATGTTTTGGGGATGATGGTGGCACCACAATTCCAGTTACCAACAAAAATAAGGCCACCTAGTCATTGTGGAGTGCTCACTATATGTTATAGTCACATGCCGTGTGCACTAGGGAACAGAACACTGAAAGGCCAACCAACTACCCTTGGTATGGAAATTATCAAACCTTTGCATAAAATTGTTCTTTGTTGCTTTCCTTTGTCAGAGGATGGATGGGTGCAGATGGAATATATCAAAACTTGGCATAGATTGTTCTTTCTTGATTTCCTTTTGTCCCCAGATGGATGGATGCATGCAGCTGGAATGTATCAAACCTTTGCATAAATTGTTTTTTTCTTTGATTTCAATTGTTCCTGGATGGATGGATGCCCATGTGATACCTGTATCTTGGCATAAATTGTTTTTTTCTTTGATTTCCTTTGTCCCTGGATGGATGGATGGATGCTCATGTGATACCTGTATCAAACCTTGGCATAAATTTTTTTTTTCTTTGATTTCCTTTTGTCCCTGGATGGATGGGTGCCCATGGAATATATCAAACCTTTTGCCCAAATTGTTTTTTCTGGATTTCATTTTGTGTCTGGATGGATGGTTGCAGATTCTGGAGTGCCCATTGAAGCAAAAACTGGATCAAGTCAATTGAGTGCAAGAGACAACAGTGACATCAGCAAATTGATTCTTAATTGCCCCACCGCACCAAGAAGAGCGGACTTATAAGTACTAAACTCAAGAATTCTAGTGATGAATGTCCAAGGTACGGGTGATAATGCAAACTTGAGTTGGACTTCATCATCAGATGCTACGAATCCAACCCAGCTGTAGCTGCAATTGGTTCTTCATTGGGAAACTCCACTAATTTTCTCTTCAGATAAAAACTTTACTAAACTGAAAAGCACTTAGAGAAATTTCTCAGTGTATTTGCAGGGCACCTTGTATCCTTATTTGGATTTCCAAAAAAGGAGGAGCTAAGTTACACCTACTCCACGAGAGCTCTCCCTCTCCCCCAAAAAAGCTTTTTCTAGTGGATGATGTTGTTACTACATCTTCTGCATTTTTGACTGACAAGGAAGAAGTACTACTACAACACCTAACTTTTCTTTCCAGCTTTTTTGAAAAGCAAAGAACATATGTACACCCCCCCTGAAAAAGCCAGCCAGCCAGCTTTGATTGTGTTTTCTCATTATGGTCCAACCAAAAAAAGTGCAAGGAAGAAGGAGATGGGTGGGTGGGTGGGGGTGGATGGGTGAGTGGGTCGAATGTAAAGTATAAAAACAAAACAAAAACCAAATAAAAATGATGCACCAATTGGGTTTGAACTCTGGAGCATGCAATAGGATTGGATAACAAGAAGACACAAGCATATGTGTGTTGGGTGTGTGTGGGTTGTGTTTGTGCACTTTGTAGCTACCAGATGCAGGTCCCAAATCCAATGAAATTGCTCTGATGATCTAAAAAGTTTCAAACAATATCATGGATTGCACAAGACAAAATTGGATTTATGCCTGGTGGTGAGTGGTGAGAGAGAAGAGAGAGAAAGAGAGAGAGAGTACAGACAGCTCTTTTTCCTTGATTTTACAAAACAAAACACAACACAACAAAAGAGAAAGAAAATGAAAGATAGGAATAGAGTGATTGGTTGCCTGGTGTGTCACTCTGTGGCCTTGCCATGTACATGAAAAAAAGAAAAAAGGATCTTAAGGCCACAAGAGGATTTGATGGAAACTCAAATATATTTCACCATGCAAAAATATACCTACTTTTTTATCTTCGAAAAATCCTCTAAAAGAAACCCAAAATCCTTCAAGATATTAGTATTATAACTCTATAACACTTAATCTCAAGTTTCAACACAAGCCAAAAATACCATCTTTCAAAAATCCTCATATCAAAATGAACCTATTATTATTATTACCCTTAAGCTACTAATATACTCTATAATGAATCCAAACACAATATCCTTGCCTTGGTAGGCAAGGCCAATAAAAGACACATTGACTGCCAAAAAAAGACAAAACTTGTTACAGTTCTCTTTTGGGTGGGGGAGGGCGAGATTGGGTTAACTTTGGGACCCAGTCACAGTTCAACTTGGTACTTGCTTGGACCTCAGTATGAATTTCCTTCTTTTCCTTTTTCTTCCCTAATTTACTTCAATGGTTTGTTTGTTTGTTTCTTTCTTTCTTTGTGCCTTTTTCATGAAACTCAGAATTTTTAAATTATTTTATTTTGTTTTATTCTATTTTATATATTGGCCTTGGGTGAACTAGCACCTACACCACTAGTAGTAGGTGTATTCATTCATGTGTGTTCATACATTATTAGGTGATCCTCAAGGATATACCTTGGTGGGTAGAAACTCAAAAAGGACAAAAGAAAAATTGCACCAATGAAGAGGAAATTGGCCATGCCAAACACTAGACATATAAAGCCCCAATAAGATTGTACATGAATTAGGAGGCAATTGTAGAAAGAGGTACTTTTGATGGAAAGAGGATTTTGAAGCGCACACAAGGATCTCGTGTAACGAAGTGAAGGAAGATCAAAAGGTGGAAGAAATGGAAAATGTTCAATCAAAGCTCAAGCACACATAATTGTGAACATGGCAACTACAATGTTGAAAAACATGTGGTTTATCGAAGATTACAATGCTTTGGCACTTTTCACAATCACTTAGGACTAGGTGCTGAACAATGAGGTTCAACAATACTTGAAGTTTTGCCATTAGTAGGAATTGACAAAATTGAAGGTTTTGTTTCAAGCTTTGACATCCTTGACACCCCTAACTCCAACAATTGCAAAATTGCACACCTCACTAGAAGAAAATTATGTTTTTGCAACCAATCAATTTGCACTTAAAAATGGCATTGTGTAATTTTTGTTGTATATAGTAGTGTGTGCAACAAACATGCAATAATTAATGTATAAAACGAACACGTGTCATAAAAATAATGACCTAAACTAATATAACAAAAAATGAATACATCTATAGTTAATTATAAAATTATAGTAGCTAACCTACCTTACTACAAAATTTATAATAATGATAATAATACTATGATTAGTTAACCCATCTAACAACTAGCTATAGTTGTATAATAATAATTATTATTATACACATTAATAATTTATATAATTAACTATATATTATTATTAATTCCTTAGTATGGCCTAGCTTAACTTAACATTGTGATCGCATTATTATATTCAAATATTAAAATTATATATGTAAAATAATTATTAATTACATTAATAAGGACATTTTACAATAATTTTGATATTCTACTAAATATTATTTCAATTTTTTTTAATTTACTATTTTTTTAGTATATCTATGGTTAGCCTATAATAACATACATTAACTACCTTATAAATACTCTAGCCTAGGCTAGCTACTAGCAAAAATAATATTGAAAAAATACATTATTATTTTTTCACAAGGATTCAAATAAAAATATAATGATTCAGTATAATCATTGATAGTAATATAATATATAGTAATATTCAGTAGTTATAAATTAATAAATATTGGTAGTATAATATTATTTTGTTAACATAAAATATTAATGAATATATGGTTGAATAATATAATTAATTAATATTATCAAGTATTATTGCGTATTATATTTACTACTATTAACTATTAACTATATTTCCTACAATATAATTAATATAACATAGATACTAGGTAATAGTTGCATTTAGCTTACAACTAGGTTGGTCATGCTTGCAACTAATTTGTCTATCATCTATGTTTTATCTTCCATTCCAATTTTACACACTACCATAAACTAGGGTCAATTTCATTATTAAATAATCTTTGAAACCCTAAACTTGAATTTTGTAAAATGTACACTAGGAGTTGTCAAAAATAACAATTATTTCACATTTATAATCATAAAATATGTGGAGGCTTTTTCTACAAATCACTATTTGATTGTTTTGGGATAAAATTACTTCGCATTCCAAAAGTTGGGTTTTGTGACATTGCCATTTGTTATTTTTCCATTCACTACGTGTTATTATTGTTGGTGCAAGGATTTCTTTTTCTTTTTCTTTTGTTTTGGGTTTCTAAAACTATGGATACTACCCCTATTATTTCTTCTACGCTTAAAAATTCCAATGTGTGCTTGTTTTTGCTATGACTTCTTTCACTCATTATAATTATGAAAATCTCCAAGTAACAATTATTATCCCAAGAGGAAATGGCCTAAGGCAAAGTTGCTTTTGTTAACCTTTTGTGCATGTGGGTTTGTTCCAATTAACAAGGATGAAATGTTGTGGGCAATAGCTGAGGAAGAAAAAGATGAAAATGATTAGGAAACTAGAAAGATGCATCATTGTTTGAGATTCACCCACTAGGTTTAAAGCCACAATAACAAAAGAAGCAAAAAAAACCACATTAAAAATTTATAGGCTTCATGGGTTCATTCCAAATCCGTGTGAAATCTATTATTTCATAGGTTCATATTATTCAAACATGAATGTCATGCATTATTTAAACATAAAAGTTGTGTGCATGATTTTTGTGTGTAAGTAACACGGATAGACATACAACATCCATGTTTAAACAATATGAATCGGCATATCACATTCGTGTCTAAACAGTGTGCATAACATTGATGTGCAAATGACACAAGTAGATGAATGACATTCGTGTCTATTCCATATGAACCCATGAAAAATAGATTTCGCATGAATATTATTATCAAATTGTGCCTCCCTAAGTTTGTGATGCATAGAAGGGGGTGGCCATGGGTTTAGGGTTTGAAAAAACCCAAGGAAAAAACTATCAATTATGTTGAACAGATAATAAACTTCTTTTATAATATTGTCTTGTATTGCTTGGTTGGTTGGTTGCACCCCCATGCAAAAGAGGAAGAGAAAGGACAAATTTGCATATGTATCTGATTATGGATGTGCTTAGTTTAACATTGTGGACTTGCATTTCAATTCATGCCCTACTACTGATAAAGGACTTTGTTTTGGTTACAAATGTTCAATGGGATTGGGATTTCTTATTTATGTAATGAATTCATTGCAACTTAATATTTTGTGAACCTGAAAAAGTCTAATGTAATCTCCTTCCATGGGATCAACAACTAACATAGAGGCTTTTGATTTTGATGTTATTTTCATACATATTAAATTTTGTGACATATGGAAATTTTATTAGCAAAACACAAGACAAGTTGCATTGATATTGAACCAAAACAAGACTATCATAATAATAGATGTTGTAGAAACTATGAAATAAGAAGATCAACACCTAATTGACAAGTTCAACTAAGGCCTTCAAAACTTCCAAAAACATCATTAAATAAAAAGATAACACTACTAATGCTCCCAAACAAATATGTACATCCAACATGTGATGAATGTGAAACAAATTTGAAGTTCAAATGGATGAATAAAATAACAATTTCATTATGTTAAAACAAATGATTTTTTGAAAAAAAAAAATCATTTATATAGTGATGAAATTGACCCTAGGTTATAGATATAAGTAGGTGTATTGGACATGTTCACAAACCAAGTACCAATTGCCATTTGGGATGAACCAGTAAAAGAGACTCAACCTTTTTGTTAATCACAAAAGTAAAATAAGATTATTGTAAACCTACTTCTTTAGCCTAGGTTTAGTTACCTACTTACATACTTAGGTGTAATTACCTACCTAAATGCCATGTGTCAACATCTAGTTAGCCTAGGTTGTGTAGGTGGCTTAGTTAGCCTAGGCTATTTACGTGGCCTACCTACCTCCCTAGGTAAGTACCTACTTAACCACGTGTCCAAATTTGATTGGACATAACCTTAACACATGTCATAAATTATATGATCATCAAAATAGTTGCATGTACAATTTATAGAAAGATGCAACTAATCATAGATGTAAAAATGTATAGCCATCTTATATAAATTGCATAGTCATACCATATATATAATTCAAATATTGTTGCATGCAATTACGTGTCAACTGCAACTTGTCTAAGGTAACTACAATAAATTATAGTTCCATGTGACAATTGCAAAAACACAATTTTCTTCTTGTAATTATAATTATTACAAATTCATGTGCCTTGACTACAAACCCATGCATCCTAATTCTCATGATTGCATACTCAACTCTCGTAGCTTTGCTACTTACAAAAACTTGTGCAAATTTGATTTTTTAAAAAAACCATTTAACTAAAACTTCAATTATTAGGAACTTGGGAATCACAATCAATTGAAGAGATGCAAGCAATAATGAGTGGTATAATGCATGGAACATTTTTTTGGGGGTCAAAGTTGAAGCTTTTCTTAACTCACATATGTTCTACCAAATCCATTATTAAATTGTAATGAATTTACAGATTTTTCAATTCCTCTATGCCTTTCATGTATATTTCAAACATTAGGCCTTTTCAAAACTTATGGATATTTGTTCCATCGAAATGGTGACTAGACATTGCAACTATTGCATGCACAAATCATTTCATGCATTCCATTATGGTGTCATTAGAAAAGCTAGAGTACCATAGCCATGGGTTAGGTTCAACATTAAATAATTATTATAAACCTTGAACAATTTATTTTTTTTAATATAATTTTAAAATGTTGAAAAATGTGATTAAAGCACATTGGAAATGCTGAAAAAATGATAAATACACCTTGAAAGTGATTTTGTTGGAATTTTTGTAGAAGTTGGTAAAAGAAGTCATGCTCTTTGTTAATCATTAAAAAAATGTCACAATACTAGTGAGTATCCCCACATAGATTTTGTCATAATTCACCTAATTGGTTATATTTTTCTCCAAGAACATTAAAAGTGTAATCAATAGGTGGAAGTAGGTGAGGGGATGAAAGTGTGAACACTTAAACATTAGTGTTGTTGGAAGGCAATTGAATGCTCAAACAAATTTAATTTAAAAAATTCATTTTCATTAACAAATTTTAAAATAATTAATAAATTTTAAATGAATGCATTTTTTGAATATATATATAATTTTTAAAAATGTGTTGAACCTAACCCAAGGCTATGGTATTCATATATCAAATAAGCTTATGTTTACAACCACAATTAAAATTTTTCATGAATAACATCTGATTCATTTCATATATGAATAATTCTTCACCATGCACTTGAATAATTCCTTAACCTATTCAAGTTGGTAGATCGATTGTTACTTCCAAAGGTGTGCCACTTTGAAACTAGTATATGCACTAGAGTTTTAAATATAATGAATGCATGATGATGTAAATTTAAAGTGACAACAATGAACGTATAGGGATGGCATTTCGCAGGCATGATGATGATTGTGCATCAATGGTAATTTGGAAGGTGTAAAGGTTGTGTGACAATTACATTTTAGAAGGCAACAATGTTGGTGTCAAGGGGTATAATGGGGTGTTACGTGTTTTTCTACTCAAGTGGTAAATTGCATATAAGGGGTCATCAATTTAATTTACACTTTCTCTTATAGAACCTTTTGACAATTTATATGTTGGAGATATTTTTAGAAGCTTAATTCAGAAGGTGAATGTACCGATTTAGGTATTGGTTCACTATATTTCATGTTAAATATCCAATCAAATTTGCAAAATGAGATGACCATTAAAATGGTATTAATTGTGCATAAATACCATGCAAATGCACATACTAAAAGGTAAATAATTATCTTTTCACACTTGCATTGAAAAATGGATTTTCTTCCTTTCAACAATTCTCTTTTTATGAGTATGAAAAAGGGCCCATGAATATGTTATGTATTAGTTGATACCATCAGTGAAACCTAATCACCCAAAGAACTTACTTCCATTTTTTTCCAAATGATGTGCAAAAAAATAGAAAGTGCAACTTATTGAATATATACATAGTTTAATCAAATGTATATATGCTATTTAGAATTGTACTATGGAAATATATCTTAAATATATTCAGTTTTAATTAAATATTCCTTTAGTACTTTATTAGTTTATAGCATACCAAAATATACCTTAGGTTTAATTCATATGTTCCATAAAACATATTATAAATAATATTTCCCCTTTAGTTGAGTTAAATAGTGGGTGGTTGAGAATGAAAAGTTGAATTTCAAATTGCACGTTTGTATTCTTATTTCATTTCATGTTTAGCTTGCATCATGTTTTGTTCAAACAATAAAATGATGTAGTTTTTGTTCATTATCAATTATTTAATTTATCAAGTTCATATAATTTAAGTTGTGTATTTGTCTTGTCCTTGACATCAAGTCCTACTAAAAACCTTCAAATATTGTGAAGAAGGTTCCTATTGCATTTTTCAAGCCAAATTGAATTACATTCAAAAAACTCATTTCAAGTGTAATCACCGTCATTGTTTTTAATATCCTCCTCAAATTTAAACTTGCCTAAAGGTGTAGGGCATTAATTTACATTGTTTATCTACTTAGTTGACTATGCATATCCTCCATTAATGGCATGGGATATGGATCCATTTTCATGTGTTGGTTTAAAAGACAATTTAACACTTTTGGAAAATTGGAACCCATGTTTTTCTAAAACAAAATCTAAAATTGGCTTTGATGATTTTTCATTTTAAGATGTTGCACTCCAAGTGGAACTTTTGTAGCTTTTAGAGTTTTGGATATTTGCATCTTGTTCACCTTGATTTTTTCTCACCAATATTGGCGACCTTTTTTTGGCATTATTTATAAATTAACCAATTCATCATCCCATGCTTCCTTTCCCATGTCCAAGACACCCTCTTCTCCATGGCTTTCATAAACAAATCAAACATTATAACCTTTAATGTTTTAAACCTAAATTATTTGTGGCAGCCACAACACACATTTAAAAACAACATTTGCAAGTGTAATTATAGCCCATTTCAAACTTATATCAAAGCTATTTCAACTTCCAAGTTATACCCCAATTTTACGCATAAAACATAGTTATAATAACATATGATGATCGTCCTTCTCCTAATGTCCACAACCATGAAAATCACAACGTTTCACATTTTAAATATTTACAAAGAAGTTTTATATTTTTCCCAATGCTCAATCATTAATTCATATGTAGTATTGTGACTTTCATTTCATATAATCAAATTGTATAATCCTAATTCCCTCACAATGTTAGGAGACATCACCAACATCGAATCTTTGTTTTTCAGAACTCAACCCACCTAACTATCCCATATATCAACCATGAGGTGGAGGCTTTTTCCATGCCTTGTGTTGCACATGTACCTCATAATTTGAATGTCAACATTTTTTTTTTGTCGACAATTATGATTTTCCACTATGAAAAATTGTGTTTGGGAAAACATCATTACCTTGCAATTATAACTTTGAAACAATTAATTTTCAATTATGTTGCAATTATCCCATGAAATTACGCAGAATTAAAAAATAAAATGCCATGTTAGAAATTTGTGGAGTTCTAGCATAGTTGCGTATTAGTCTCAAGATGGATCCTTATATATATATGATTTCAATCAACCATGTTTGACTTTGTTAACAAGTTGCACAACATCCACATATGACAATTATAATACAATTGGAATAAATGAAGCACTCATCAACAATTTTCTTGGAATTACTTCACAACTACTATATTGGATCTTTGTGCAATTGCCAACTATTAGGTACAATAATTATTATAAAAAAATAAAATCACGATAATAATCATAATGATATTATTATTCATATTAACATTGGTATCTAAGTTTCAGATTAATAATTAATATTATTATTTATTAACTATTTGAACTTTAGAAGTAAATGAACAAGAAGAAAAAGGAATGTGTTGAATCTTAAAGCATGAATAAGGCTAGTGACCAAATATTGATCTTGCTTGCTTTTAACAACCATGTCTTCCTCATTTTGTGTCCTTTTTAAGCAATCTAAATGGCTATGGGTGCACTAAATCAAGGTTTAAAAAAACCTTTTGTATTTGAAAGGCAAAAGGAAAATGTATTGAGATGTAAAGTTTTTTGGAAGTTTAAATGTTCATTCATTGGCTTGTTTTGTAATAATTGCAACTAGAATGCAATTAATTTTCTAATCCCATATTGTTTGTTGTTGCAACCCCACTTTGGGCTAAGTGTGAAGATGAAACTCACACTCCCAAAAGTGGGAACTTAGAGTCCTTTAGGACTCCCAAAAATTCAGAGCTTGATTGCATGGGTCAAAACACCTTGTATTGGGATGTTATTTATATCAATGGAAAGGCCTTAAAGTGTAGATGTCCAAAATGGCCTCGCTTAAGCCATTTGGACATTTGTAGCCCAAGTTATGGGCAAAAGAAGGGTCGGGAGTCAAGCTAGCAGTTTGACTCCCGACCATTAAAAGTCAGGAATCGACCTCTTCCCGACGTCTGCAGATGGAGTGCGATAAGACATTAGAAAGCTCTCAAGGAGAGCTACAAATTTGGTTTAGACTTAACTCCAATCAGAGGTCGGAGCTAGGAGATATGTCCAAAGTCCCGGGAGTCCAACCCGGGACAGTTTCGGGACTCCTCCTTGGGAGTCCCGGGGAAAAGTGCCATTCGGATGTGGCTCCCGCGGAGTAACGCAGAGAATACTATATGAAGAAAGGTGGTGGCTTCCCCCGAGTCCGGGCCATGGTGAGTCAAGTGAGTCTAAGGTCGCCCGTGACTTGTCCCAACACCAAATGGATGCAGAATGAGTTCTAACCAACTTGGGGTTGGTTTTGGATGCAGGATCGTGTAACAACATAATTGTCCCTCTTCCTAGTCTATCCCGGGACTTCTAGCATGCCCCTCTTACCCCCTTTAGTGCTGGAAGTCGAGAGCGGCCCTCAAATTCCATCTTTCCGCAATTTCACATACTTAGACCCTCAAGTGGGTCTAATAAGGAACTTAGGGGTGCGTCATTTGTACTACCTTTCAAATTTATAAAATGTAGAATCAAGTGCATTAAAAGTATTTTAAAAAGTGACATTAGGAATAAAACAATAAAAAAAGGTTTGGCTCTAAATTTAAACCCAAATTAGAATTAAATTATACCAAATGACTTACCTACCTATTTACTTAGTTCTAATTACCTACTTAATCAACCTAGGAAATTTAGGTAATAATCCTTACCTACCTATTGACCTAAACACCACACACTAGAAGAAATCGTGTTGTTTGTAACCAACCCACTTACAATTGGATGCAATTGGTTGTCACATGCAATTTAAGCGGTTTTGTGTGTAACTACATTTGAATTTTAGATGATTTTAGTCATCTTTGTAGTTATGGTGCAATTGCTTTTTGTTTCATTCTTCAAAACATATGATTTTACACATTGATTATATGCTACTACATATATAATATCATATATACATTTGATTTTATACAAATATGTTACCAAAGAACTTGAACTCCAAAACTCAATTTGATTTTCTTTGCTTAAACCAAACAATAACCCCATTCACTTTAGAAAAACACATTGTGCTAATTTAAAAACCAATTTGAACAATTTTTGTGGCTTTGAATGTGTTAAATGTAGAACTACAAATTTTTTTTGAAGCTCAAAAATAACAAAACAATGACCGAAAATCTTGAACTTCAAATTGTAAATTAATTCATTACCCTAAACCAAACAAAGACCTCTTATTCACTTCAAAAGAACATATTTTGTTCATTTCAAAACTAATTCAAGTGGTATGTGTGGCTTTGCATGTGCTTAATGTAAAATTACAAAATCTTTTTGAGGTTCAAAAATAACAAAGCAATGACCAAAGATCTTGAGCTTCAAATTGCAAATTGGTTTTATTAGCTTAAACCAAGTTGCAACTAGAATGTAAGTACAATCTTTATCCCATATCAATTGTCATAGTTTAAAGCTTGTAAACTATTTATGTTTAAGCAATTTACTACAAAGAACAAGTGGTAATTGGGATGAACAAAAAAACATGTTTGGCCTTAAATGCTAAACCTAAATTTTCTTTAATAAAAAGTTGTAAATCTACTCTTTGAGATAAGATTTACATAACTATTTAGGCCCACTCATTTATTGACCTACCTACTTAGGCCACCTACCTACCTACCTACTTACATAGGTGCCACATGTCAACATCTTATAAACCTTATGTCAACTAGCCTAGATTAGTTTAATTAATTTAAATGATAAATGGCAAATGGGTTTCAAATGCCACATGTCATTAAATGGTTGGCTTAAAATGGACATGTGTCACCAAATGATTGGCTTGAAAGTGGACATGTGCCATAAAAAATCATTTAGTTGCACATGTGGTTGCATATGCAATTTCTTGTATGAATATGAATGGATGAAAAATACAAACATATTGCATGTACATCATATGTACAATATGTTGCATGCAACTAGATGTCGCCTATGGGTTGTCTTATGCAACTAAGCCAAAAAATTAGTTGCATGTAACACATGCAATTGAAAATTAGTTGCAAAATGACAATTTTCTTCTAATGACATGTGAACATCTTAGTGGCACTAAATTGAGTGCTCAATATGAAATTAATAAAAATATTAAATATTGAAATAAATTTAGAATTATTATGTGTCCATTGATGATTTGTTAACACATCATTGCAATGTTAGCACATTGTTGTTTATGTAATTGCACGATAGTTCAATATAATGACATAGTAGTTGCAATGTAATGGCACAATAGTTATAACATAATAACACAATAGTTGTAATGATCTAGTTGCAACATAGTTACACAAATTGCATATGTATATAATGAAAAATTTCATATATGGTGAAAGTTATGCCATTACAACTCTTACAACTCAATCAATGGTACTTAAGCTATAGAAAAATGATGAATTGTAAGTGGTTGTTGCAATTCAAAATTGTAACTAAGACCCAATCGAAAGCAAAGATTGCAAAACACCTATTTTCTCATAGTGTTCCTTTTCATTTTGGTTACACAAGTTTCAAAGGTTTGTATTTTGTATGTTCCATAGTGTCAATACCTTGTTGGGAAGGGAGGGCAAAAAGAAAATAAGAATGGGGGGTGTGGTTTTCTAGTAGGTATAAAACCTTAAAATAGATTAATTACAAGTTTTAAGGTCTTAACTAGTTAAAATTATTAAAAACACAAAAGTTGAAAAGATAAAATAATTTAAGAGGATTTTTTTTATATGGACAAAAATGCGTAAAAGGAATCAACAAATAAAATTTAATTGTATGGTGACAAGAGGTGTAGAAACATAGTTTAATTGGGGTCCAAAGTGCTAACATTTGTATTTAAACTAGCTAAGACCTTATTACATGACATTTTACTTTGATTGTTAAAAGAACTTGTGGAATTATAATTCTGCAAAAAATAACTTGAAAAAAAAGTTCAACATTTTTGCCTCAACATATTCAAGATTTGCACCAAAAATATAATGTATGCAAAACCAATATATCTTTCCCTTTCCATTTTTTGGTTAAATTGAAATTTTTGATTTTAAAATTATTAAATTAAAGGAGTTAAAATCAATGTTGCCCAATTATTGGGAAAAAAATTGGTTATTAATAAGGTTATTAATAATGGGCATAATTATTATTAATTTTAAACATGGGTAAAGAACTTATCCATTTGGTAAATAATATTCAGATAATGAGTAAAACCTTTATGAGTTGGGTATTGACCCTTCAAATTTTAATCACAATCAGATGATTGGGCTTTCAACCAAGTATGTCATCAATCTTAAAACTCAAAACTTGCTTATGACAAAAAAGAAAAAACCTTAAAACTCATTTTAATGTATTTAATTAATTAGATATTAAATTGTTAATTATTTAATTTTCTAATTTGATGGTCAGAATCAAAATTTCTATTGGATTAGAAGCAAAATACTGAAATTTTTAATTTGTTGGATCATTTAATGAAGCAAAACATTATTGTTACATCACATGGTGACCTCAAATCAAAGTTTTTTTTTTCCAAATTTTCAATCTTCAAATGATCATTTCTTAATTCTACACTTTTCAAAAGACTACCTAAATAATATAATAGGCAATTTTGAAGATGAATATATAACTCTATGCATAACATTTGATTACAACCAAAAAAAAAATGGAGTGAATTGGTAACTAGAGGTATTACTTCAATAATGAAATTGATAATTGGTGGGTCAAACAACCAAAGAAAAAAAAACCTTCAATGCAAAGAAATCCACTCATTTTTTCTTCTAAGATTAATTTATATATAAATGAGTAAGATCAAAAGTATGTTTAATTTGTTTGAATCAACATATATGGTGAACTAACATTTTTTTTGAAAACTTAGCAACCCTTTTTGCCCATTTGCATAGTGTCACATCATAATTTCCAAAGCTAGGTTTGGAACTAATAGGTGATTTAGCTTTAAATTACTAGAATCAATGATCCCTTTTGTACACATTTGCTCTCATTTGCAAGCTAGGTGTTTAAATCCTACCCAGGTTTAGGGTTAGGTACTAATTAATTTCTTTTTGAAATTGTCAAAAAAAATCTGATAAATACTCATTTGCCATGCCAAGGATTTGAAAGAAATTCTCAAGCACGCACTCCTTGGCCCTTTTGACACATGTCTATCAAAATAGTTAATTAATTTTGAGGAGTTTCTGAAAATAATATAATTAGTGTGAAACTGAACCTAGGTACCATGGTAAATTCATTATTAAGTATAATGTCATATTATAAAAATATTGTTACTTTTACTACCAAACAAAACCTAAATGACATTATAATAGGTAGGCCCCAAGTTCTCAATCATTGTTCCCTTCTTAAGGAAGTAATGTAATAAATCATCAGCTCTATTGGAAAATTATGATTTCAGTTTGTATTCATGAGATGCATGAACTAGAGAGAGTCATATATCACACATGCAAAAGACTTGTTGGGGTGAAGAGAGGGGGGAGGGGGGGGGGGGGGGGGGGGTGGGGAGGGGAGAGCATTCATGGTTGTAGAATGTGAATGAGATATGAAAAATGGGCCACAAAAAACTATTGTACCTAGACAAAAATATCAAACCCTAATATGATTCTCTTCACTAAATTTATAAGGATATTCTTTTGGGTGGTAATAACTAATAGCCTTGTGAGAGTGGTGGGCAATTTTGTTTTCCACTCTCTTTTTCCAAAGGAAGACAAAGCCAAAGGCTCACCTTGTTTTGCAGTTTATTTTATGCTTTTATTTTGATGGGGGCGAAAATGTATGGTAGTAGTAAAAAGGATGACCATAGATGGAGTTTATTCATGTCCATCCAAATTACTTCAATGGTTTCTCAATTGGCATGAAGGTGAAAAAAAAATTGGGAAACTTTTATTCGATAGCCTACGGTCCTTATGATTTCATCCAAAGGACGTGGAACCCATTTTGTGTCAAATGACGGATGTACTACTCTTGGATGATGAGAGATGGGAAAAGAAAAAGATGTACATAGAACAATAACAACAAGGGTGGTTCCTCTTGAGTATTGTTCAATCGAAGGGAAGAAGAGATGGAAGAAGAAAGGGGGGGAGGAACTCTAGTGTGCTTGGTTTTTGTTTTGGGGTTGGGAGGTTCAAAGCAAAGAGTTCCCAAGTTCTTGACATGTTCCCCAAAGAGTTCCCAATAGCACCTCACATTCATCCAATATGCTTTGGTAAATGTTATCCTCCTTTCACCTTTATAGGTGGGCCAAAGGGGGGGAGGAACTCTATATTTCAAAATAAAACCTTCTATTTTTGGGGAGCCTCCATAGTTTCATTTTTTTTTTTGAGTGATGGACCAATCAAATTGGCTCGTTGGGGAGAGAAAAAAAAGGGGGGGGGAACTTGGGAGGCACCTCATCTAATTAATAGGAGAGGTGAATAGCAAGGTTTGATAAGTTGAAATGCCTAACACGTCCCCTCAAACATTGACCTAATTTTTTCTTTGCATTGGCAAGTTCTTCTTTGAGCTGAAAATTTAAGGTTCTCCAACTCATTTCCTTCCAAATTAGGTGAAAATTTTACATAGGGAATGAATGGGTGGCGCCAGAAGGTGTTCCTTTGTTTGAGGGCCCCCCAAGCCCGTGTTCCTATGATCGTTTCCAGGCCCTCAAATGGATGAATGCCCTCTGATGCTGCCCTTCCACTAGAATGATTATTTACCAAAGAATGTGTCCCTATGGTTACCCTAATTACTCACTAATAGGGTTTTGGAGAGGGAGGGGGGAGCTCACAACATAATTTTCCATTGTGAGTGAAACCTAAATCAAACACTTATACTTAGGAGAGGGTAGGGGAAGAAAATATTTGATAGATTTACACATGTCTCTTTGCTCATCCAAGTGGGGTAGAATGCCGCATGACCAAATGGAGCCAATGAGCAAACACCTATTCAATGGGTTACAACAAGGTGTTAGTTCTTGCTTATGCTGATTATTGTTCAAATGAACATTTATGACTGAACATTCAGCGAAAAATCTTGTGTTTTAAATTTGTAAAATGCAAGACGCCTTTGGATATTTAATGTTTGGGAATAAGGGTTAAGATGTTCAACTTAAAACAAGGAGCATTTTGGAGCACATACCTTTTTTTTTCACTTTTGTGCAATTTTTGGTTTGGTAATAAGGTTAAGGGTAACATATAAACAATGATATGATTGTTAATTTAAAACTTCATGCAGCAAAAAAAAACTGAGTGTTTGGGAATGTTTCCTTGGGTCAACAACAAACAAAAGAGATGACATCCAAATAAAAAGACTAGCATGTGCTAGAATAGATCACCCGCAAGAAACAACTTCATTATAATAGTGGACGACTTTGGATACCATTGGATCAAGAACTAAGTAAATCCATTAAAGATTTTCTCACCAAAATTCATATATAACATTTTCCCACCAAAAGTTATGAAACAACAAGGTAAGGGTAGATAGCTTTGCATTGCAATCCTATTGAAAAACCTTGTAGTTCTAAACTAAGCATGTCACATCAAGGTGAAAGTTCATTGCAAAAGATTCAACATTTTCTAGAAAGATTATAGTTTGAGATCAATAAAGGATTAAACAACAATTTAATTACAAATTGAAATAAAAAGGTAGTAGAAATCCACCCTAATGCAAGGGATGTGAAGAAGAAAGTCCGTACTATGTTTGAGATTAGGGAGAAAGTATAACAAATTCCTACTACATTTGTAGTAAAGGAAGAGGTAGAAGAGCTTGAAGCAATATAAATAGTGCAGAAAAAGGTAGATTTGAGTGGTATACCAAAGCTAGTACAAGAGTACAATATCAAATACTTAAATTATTTCTGCTATTGTTGGATTCAACAATCAACATTCCTATAACAACCATTTGATTCTAGTAGTAGCACTAGTCATAAATTTCTTCTCTTCCTTCACATCGCACCTTGACATACATTCTGATTGCTTACACATCCACAACTAATGTCACATTAGATTGGGCCAACTTTACTAAATTTTACAAAGTTTTTGTTTCAAGTGAAGAGCTAGAAACCTATGCACTTGAACATTGCCAAGATCTAACACATTTTTTGATTTATTGGTTTTTATATAAGAAACATATATTTGTACTTCTAATAGTATTTGAATGGACACACCCAAGTGTTTGGAGATTAAGATCGAGAGGAATAGGGTTAAGATAAGTGCACCAATGCACGATTGGGCCTTGCAATGATCATCACGATGTGCTAGGGGTGCACCATTAACAAACTACATTGCAACACATTTGAATGTGCCATGAAAGCGACAAAGTGCCATTTTAGGTACCACTTGTGCAGAACAAGAAAATCGACCTCCACAACTTGTCACCCCAACAATGCAAGAAACTCCACAGTCATAAGCAGCTCAAACACCGACATAGTAACAATGCCATCCTCCCATAGTAAAAATACAAGGGTTAGAACTAACATAATACCTAATGCAACTAAGTAGGCCAAATGGACAAATCAACATCTAGAAATGCCATGGACATAGTGGAGAGGGGACACATTTCTTTGTGAAAGGTAGCCAAGTATTGGAACATTCCATTTATTTCATTTTTAGATCATCTCAATGGAAAAACCAAAAGTGGGAAAGTGGGACCCCAAGGTGTACTAACAAGCATGAGGATGCAAAAATTGTCAATTGGGTTTTGAACATGTAAATTATTGGATTATCTATCACCTTGCAACAACTAAAGTTGAAGGTTTTTGAAGTCACATAGACCATACCTACCCCATTTTGGAACGATGTTCCACAGAGTAAGTTAGTGGTATTGGTTTAAAAATTGTCAACTAGAGGTCAATATTCGACTTGAAAAAGGATTGAAGGTTTTTAGGGCAAAATGACTTATTAAGGAACTATGCCATACCTTTTATTCTAGCTTGGAAAACATGTAAACACAACATAAATATGCATAAGATCACATTTGGAATTTAATTGAAACATGAATTTATGCAAGGCATCAATCTAATGTTGGGGTTTTAACAAAACATGGCTAATGGGATGTTTATAACACCATCCCTAAGTCTTGGGAATGGTTGATTATGAATTGTGTTGTTAATGTTGCAAGGGTAACATTATTTACATTTTACATGTTTAAAGGTTCAAAGATGAAGACTACATTCGAGATTGTAGATCAGGAACATGCATGGCAATGTAGATAAAGGCTTGGATGACAAATTACCTTTTCAAATAGTGGATGGTTTTCTTATATATAATTTTTTGAAGGGGGTTTTAAAAGCGAATTGACATCTTTTGATTATGGATGGGCATGGTTATCACATTACAATACAAACACTGGAACAAATGACATAAGTTGGGTTAGACATGGTAACCTTATTTGTTC
This sequence comes from Sphagnum tenellum, assembly GCA_963921925.1. Classification (NCBI taxonomy): domain Eukaryota; kingdom Viridiplantae; phylum Streptophyta; class Sphagnopsida; order Sphagnales; family Sphagnaceae; genus Sphagnum; species Sphagnum tenellum. Next base: position 8,380,753 of record OY998152.1, on the reverse strand, counting down.
TTACTTCACATGCACTATAACCATTAGATGTCACTTGTTTTAAACCATTCAAAATAGCTTTTAGAAAAAAGAAATATTCTACCATGCTAAAAACCAACTATTTTGAATTAGACAAAGCTACATTAGTAGCGTGGGTGGACAAGGCCTTGCAATAGTCCCTGAAAAAGGAAAATAGTAAATTAGGGTTTAGGGTTTCTCGAATTTGGCGACTAAATCTTGTAGCCATTGTTGGAAAATTTGGTCCAAGTGATGTATTCATTGCAGTAGAAGAAGAGGAACATGAACTCTCATACCACTCAAATTCAATATATGATTTTAACAACAATGAAGCTAAAACTACCACAAAGTTGTTGAACATAACAAAAACCTTTTAAGCAAAACTTTGAATTACTTCTAAATGCCCCCCTTCACCCATGCCACATTACTATGTTGAAATGCCAAAGAGTCCTGACACAACAACAAATAACCATGAAGAAGATCAGTTGGTAGTGGATTTGGAAAATGTTATTATGAAATCAAAAGACTTAATTGGTTCAAATCAAATTGAAGAAGTTGGATTAACTCATTTGCTATCATTGTTTACATTACCAACCACAAGAAGACAAGGCAATGAACCATTAGTGGATTATTCTAGTTCACATGTGGTAACATTAGACCAATATTCTAAAATAAAAGGTTGTGGACAAAGAAAATTACAAATAAATAAAGGAATATAAAGTTACAAAAATGGAAGAGAGAAGGTCTAGAAGGCTTGAAGGTCCACAATTCACCCAAATTGAGCGAGTAACTCAAAGGAAATTTAAAAAAAAAAGATGGAGTTAAGTTTAATGAGACATGGTCTGTTACTTCTATTAAGGTTGCTAGTGAAAAATTTCACAATAACTTTAGAGTAGGGTATCGAGCTCATCTTTTAGGCTACATGGGGTTTGCTTTAGGAATCACCTCTGCACCATAGAGAAATGCTAGACATTGAATAAGGGAACTTGTTGGGCATGTCCCAACAAAATTGCAACCTTCCATTCAAATATTATAAGTGAAGGAGGGGTTTGTGGTGGGTTCTGATGGCTAGTTAGAAAGAACAGAGGGAAGAAACACATAGGTTAGGGAGTAAGGGAGATATATGGAGTATGGTAAAGATTAGGGGGTAAAATAAAGACATAATGAAGTTAAAGATAGGGAGTAAAGTCAAGATAGGGGGGTAAGGTGAAGACATGGATTGAAGTATAGGGATTACGGTAAAGCCATGGAATAAAGGAGAGAGAATGAGACATAAATGGTAAACACAAATGGCAAATGAAAGAAAGAAAATGGTATATAACAATGTATGCATTAGTGTGATGGCCTCCAATTTATGTCAATAGTGATGGTTTGTTATTTGTGTCAATATCAATGGCCTCAATGAAAAGGTTTCAGTGATGGCATCTTGAGCACATAGTGCACACAAACACTTAGTTTGTTGGACATGCAATTCGGCCAAGGACTTGCTTGAAGGATTGTTAGCTTGTGATGAAGGAGCATTGGGGATGGGGATCGTAAGTGAGGGAGTATTGACAAGGGAACACTAGCAAGTTTTGGTGATGGTGTCCTAGGCATGCACATACATGTGTCAACAAGAGATGATGCATAGACACACACAAATAGGTAATGAGGAAATGGTGGCAGTGGTGTCGTTGATGTCATGTTCTTGTAGAGGTGCACAAAGCATAGGTGATGGTAGATGTCATCTTTTTAGAGAGGTGCACAAAGTAGAGGTGCATATAGCGTAAGCGATGATATCAATGTTGTTTTCCTGTGAAGGCACACAAACACACAAGCAATGACATTTAAGAGGGACTAAAAGAGAGGGACTTAAAGACGGGGGCATCATGGGCTTCCTAGACTTGGATAGACAAACTCAAAGAAAGAAAGTTAACTTCTTAAAGGAGATAGGAACATTATAAAAGGAGTAGAGACAAATAGAGAAATAATGATATAAAAGGAAAGCTTGAAACAAACTTGAAGGAAAAAGATGAGAGAAAAAGAGGCAAGGAGAGGTTTGGACTTTAGAGAGAAGTGTGATGGCAACATTGCAATGTTTTTCTTTTAGATCTAAGGAAATAATTGCAGATTACCACAAGTGGCGTCAAGAAGGTCATCAATTTGAAGGTATTAAGTTATTGTTTAGAAGTTCCCTAATTCAAAAGTGTAAATGCCCTTGTGACTATGCAACTATTGTTACAAATATTTGGTAAGGTTAAAAAAAATTTAAACGACAGTCAAAAAGAGTCTACACTAAATTTCGTTATTAATCTCATGTTTATAAGAGGACATGTGTCTTGGCATAAGGTTTCAAATGCTTGTTCATAGATAGCAAAAATGCACAAAGATAAAGAGTTTAATGGTTTCTATCCAACTTTTTTTTCAAACAACAAGATCCTCTTCACTTTGGAGGGTCATAACTTTCTCATTTGAGCTCAAAATCAAGTGCTATACATGCCTAGTAATGTTTAAGATCAAAATCAAGTGCTATACAGGCCTAGTAATGTAATGGTTGAAGGGGCATCTAAAACTCTTTGAAGACCTATTGCAAATGTTTTTTTCGCTTTCTAAGATATTTCCCCAAATTGATTGGTACCATCCACCGACCGACCGACCGACCAACCAACCATTGGTTTGTTCGGTCCCTTCTATTAAGTCGTAGGATATCCAATTGAGTTCAAAGGCCACTTGATATTTGGTTATATCATCGTAATTGTGAGTACAACTTTTTATTATTTATTTGTTGAGAAATTACATTCCGTGTTGGGCATGTTTTAAAAGAGGATCAAGCCCTGGGGGGGAGGGGGGGGGGGGAATGCCAAGTATAATTCGTTGCACCTATTTTGTGCTCATCCGAGAGTCATCTGCCATCATCATGGGGTTTTGGATAGACCAATGAACCACACATTATGATGGCCAAATTAACCTAGGCCGGATAGGCACTATTATATATATATATATATATATATATATATACACTACCTACATTATCTTTGTAAAATGGTTATCCTCACCTTATTTGATTGGCCACTAGCAACATAGCGTAAGGTTAAGGCCCTTGAACGAACATTCCAGGTTCATTCGAGGGTTTATTTCAATAATGCTCTCCTCACCCATTTTTTCCGCTCATCAACTTAGTTAAAGAAATGTTTCAAAACACACAAAAAAAGAAGGGAGTTTACCCCAAAAGCTACTCACCCCAAAATATCTGGATTTAAATCAAATCAAACCGAGCCGGCCCAAACTGAACGGACCCGACCCGACCCGACCCGACCCGACCCGACCCAATGGCAAACAAAGGCTATTGACAATTGACAACATATGAAGAAATTAGTTAGTAATTAGTAAGTCAGTAATCAAGTCATACTTTGGGGATTAGTATTAGCCCTAGTAAAAACTTAGGGGAAAATTCATTAAGTTACCTACCTACCTACCTACCTACCTAGCATCTACTACCGAGTAGATCATAGGCTAGTCGGTGATAGGATGAACCGCAGGTCGGTTGGATGGATGTGCGCTTTAGGGAGAGAGGAAGGTACGAAGGTACGTACCTACCGAGTAAAAAAAGTTAACATCCCATCCAGCCACCCAGCACTTAGGCAGGCCTGGTTCTGTCTGGCCTGACATGCACCGGCTTCCCGTGCCTCGGAGAGGCCATTTCGGTCATGCGTCCAATGGGTGAGCTTCGGTTTTCATTACGAACCTGGGATTAGGCCTTTGTGGATGAATGTGGGGTGCGAGCGCGTCGTCTGCCCCTTGCCGAGCCTGCTCAAGCTTGGTTGCTGCCGGAGATGGCACGAGCGAGGCCGCGAGAGAGAGGGAGAGAGAGAGAGAGGGAGGGAGAGAAGAAACCGCGCACAGAAAGACATTGCGCAATCGGACGTAAACAGTGCTGAAGAGAAGGAGGAGGAGTAGGAGAAGAAAAAACAAGTGCAGTTGGAAGTACGATGATCCCTTATTGATTGCCTCCTGCACGCACATACATGTTTGGTTTGTGTTTCTTCGATCCTTTTTTCTCTTTCTGGCGATCTCTTTCTTTGTGCGTCCCTCTCCTCTTGTCGTGAACAACTTTGTCGTTGTTGTTCTGGTAGAAGGAATCCACGAGCTTTGATTGATTTTGAGAGAGAGAGAGAGGTGTTTTTTTCTCTCGTTGGTTGATTGTGGACGGAGGACATTTTGGGAGGAGGTGGGGGAAGGTTTTGTTCTGTGGCGGTCATCCGTGTGTGTGTTTTTCGTGCGTTCTTTCTGGTCTCTGTCTCTCTTTCTCGTCTTCGGCCTTGTCCTGAAGTTCGTTCTGTGTTTTAATATTATTACCTGTGTCGTCCTGGAGGTTTTTTTCTGTTTGTAGAGAATGTCCTGTGTGCGCGTTGGTGTGTCGTGTTGATATTTTTCCAGATTAGTAAGCTTTGTTTTGTTGTAGCCTGGCTTTTTTTTTTGGTTGATCGCTCTCCTTTTGCGTTCTCGAGGTGGTTCCTTCTTTCCCAGGGGGTGCTTGCTTGCTTGCTTGTGTCTTTTTGCCTTAGCAAGCCGGTAGTTTGGTCATCGGTAGACGAGGTCGCGGTTTGAGGAGGTCCTTTCAATCTTCGCTATCTAGATGCTGGACGACTTGTGCAGTTGAAGAATCGTCGTGATCATCATCCGCGTCGGGGTTTGAAATTCTTTTTTTCTGACAGATTCTTTTCCGAGGCTTTCGTGGTTTGAGGGATCCTCGAATTTTGTTCTGGAGTCTTTCTTTCGGCGTCATCTCTTGCACTTCGACACTTCCTCCTGATAAACCTGTCGAGAGAGTGAGAGAGATACAGAGTTAGGCGTGTCTAGATAGGTATCTACGGGCATCCGTGCGATTTTGGCTGTCATCTGCCCCCTCATCCTCTCCTACATATTATTTCGCAAGAACGGGCCGTGGCTTTGGGAACTGGTCCTTTCTTCGCGTATCCCCCTTTATTCCGTCTTTGTCTCCGCCTCGCGGTTATTATTTTCCGGGACATTCTGATGAGTTTTTCTTTCGGTTCAGCACAACAAAACCGTCAATGCTTTGTTGCTCTTGCGTGGCCCTGTCTATTTACAATCTCGTCTTGAGATAGATATCTCGTGAGCTCTAGAGCGGAAGGAAGGAAGAAAGGCGTCTCTCCGTGTGGAGTTCTTGCCTTTTCTTGTCGGCAAAGTCAGAGTCCGTCCGTCCGTCTCTCAAGGAGCGGCAGCAGATATCGTTCGTTCGTTCTCCTCGAAATCCAGACTGGCAGCCCTAGAGACCGAGGAGATGGCTCGGGGGTGCTCCTACTGCGGTCATAATGGCCACAATTCTCGGACATGCCCTGATCGAGGAGTGAGGCTATTCGGCGTCAGGCTCACAGACGGTGTCATGAGGAAAAGTATGAGCATGAGTAACCTGAGCCATTATGCCAGCGCCAACAACCCTCCGTCGCCTCCAGAGCAATCCGGATCCGGAGCCACGCCGGATGGCTACGTTTCTGATGGCCTTGTGCAGACATCCAACAACGCAAGAGAGAGGAAAAAGGGTAAGTAGGCCCCCCACACATATCTCTCATTCCCCCTTACTTCTTTGGACTCCTGCTTGCAACTACAGAATTTTCCTGAACCTGCTGCACAGTTTGAAAATTTGTTTCTTTGTATTTTGCTAATTTTATATGCAGGAATATCTGAATGAAGCATTTTGGTGTTTGGATTATGAGTTCATGAATGATACATACATTGCTTAAGTCTCTGGCTCCATAAAATAAGTGAATTCATGGAGACCCTAGAGAATTGAGATGAAGTTGAATGTAGACATGATGGGCATTATTATTCTGTGGGTTTTCCCATATGACTGTTAGCATCATTTGTTGGGAGTGTAGAAAATGAAGGCACCATGGGATCTCCAACACTGACCCTCAATTGTGTCACTGAGAGTTGGGCGTACGGACAGAGGTGAAAGGAACATGTGGCAGTAGTTAGGTAGTGGTAGAATCAGACCAATAGTATCTTGCTTTGAAACTGCAGTTTGTTTTCCTACAGCCAGCATTGGACATCTCATGCTGTAGTGGATAATTTTGATAAATTGATGCAATTTAGGTCAGATTTGGAAAATAATTCCTTGAGGACAACAGTCTTGTAGGTTTTTCAGCTACTAAACATCAAAGCTTTTGGTTAGAGTTTCAAAATGGGAGTCAGCTTTTTGACCATGTGCTAATAGTTGGTGTTGAAGCAGACCCATCTTGAGAAAAGGTTCAAGTTAAGACAAAGTACCTCCATAATGGCACTTATCTACACAGCTATTGGAAGTTGAATGACACTACTGCTATGGTGTTACACACTGTGATTAGATGTAATGATTTTTAGCATGCATGGTAGGTTTGGCTTTATGTTATGGTGAGGAAGGCTTCTCATCTTGGATTTGTGGGCTGAAACAAACAAGACTTCGCACTTTTAGATTGGTTTTTCTGAGGATTGTGAATACCTTAAGGTTTGGGAAAAGTTTTTTTTTCTTTGTTTTGGAACTAGAAATGATAAATGTGTGGTGATTAATGTGCACATCATTGCATGCTTATCGCTCAGGAGGAATGCTTATCACCCTGTTGGTGAGCCTAGTGTTAGGTTCACCATATCTTGAGAAATGTGAGAAGTACATATTTGTGTGATCAAGGGGTCACATTGCTCTCTTTTACAGCCTTGTAGCCATCCAACTTTAGATCTTGAGTTCCCTTTTAACTAATTGTTCTGGCATTTTCTGTAGATAGATAACATTTTTTGTAGCTTCATAGGGTTTTCTCTTTCATCCGTTCTTTACCTGCTGGATAGTGTATGTTTCAAACAGGTCCCCAAAACAACCCTTGCTGTTGAAGTTAAAAGGTGTATCCATGCACACTTGCAGGTCATCTTTCTTACATGAATTCATTTTGTTGTTGGGTCAGGTGTACCGTGGACAGAGGAAGAACATAGATTGTTCTTGCTTGGTCTTCAGAAGTTGGGGAAAGGAGACTGGAGGGGTATCTCTAGGAACTTTGTGCAAACAAGAACTCCAACACAGGTTGCCAGCCATGCCCAAAAGTACTTCATCAGACAGAGCAACCTAAACAAGCGGAAAAGACGATCTAGTCTCTTTGACATTGTCTCAGAAACGGTGTGTGTACTTTTCAAATCGTTATATATGTTTTCCCATTAGTTTCAGTCCTATGGTAGTCATCATGGCATTTATGCAGGTTAGGATTGTACAGCTTAATTGGATCCATGTTTCTGAAGGTGGAGAGGGAATGTATTATGTGAGCGCAAAGCTCCCCAATCCTTATTTTTAATGCCGTATCCCTTTGGTTTTGCTTTCTTGAGATAGTTTGTGAGAGGTGTAAAGCCTCAGACTGCTTGGCACGAATTGCTCCTATTTGTACATGTGACTTTCTCAGGTTCTTGGTTCCTTCCTGAGCCATTGAACATATTGTATGAAGCGAGATTTTACTTCCTGAGAGACAAAGGCCAAAATGTGTCTTGCTTATGTCTATTGATGTAATATCTCTGACAGTGATACTGGAGGATTCTACAGATTATGTTGTTTCTGAGAACTGTTGCTTGTCATCATCTGACAGGGTCTATCCCCAATGATGGAAGAGCCAATTCCAAATGCATCCTCAGATATGTCGACTCCTCTTCATCAGCTAAGCCTAGGGTCAAGTTCAAAGTTTACCCCGGGACTCTACTACGATTCACACAGATTTGGAATGCCAGTAAGACCTTTTGGTCTTCCAACACACATGGAAGCACCAGTGGCTGTTCCTGTGATGTCTTTGGGAAATGGCCTCCTAGGAGCATCAACTGAGCAGTCACCTGATGGAGTCAGTCTGGTGTTCGGTCCAGATGCTGCAAGACCCATGCTGCAACAACCAGTTGCTGCTCTTCCTTCCTCAGGAGGGTTGCCTCCAAATGGTCCTCTAGGAATTTCAAACATCCCATATGCATTTCCAATGTGGCCAGGTCCAACTGGCCAGGCTTATGGGAGGCCTACAAATTCACCTTCCATGAACTCCAAGCTCGTCAGGCCAACAGCATCAGTTCCCACAGTGCCTGTTAAGATTGATGAGGCAAAAGAGATGTCCCATTTGAGTTTGGGACTATCACCTCCAGAGCCATCGCAGCTGACTTTGAAGCTTTTGGACCCACCCTCAAGACACTCATCAGCCTTTCAAGTCAACTCATCTTTCAACTCTAGCAGCATTAGTCCAAGTAGCAATGCCATCAGTGTTGTGTGAGAGAAAGCAATGAGATTGAGATATTGTTTGGGGGCAAAAATAGTGAGTCTCTGAAAGAGGTAGTTCTGCATTTAGTGGGTGAATTCATCCTGGAAAGCAAAAAGGCGGGGGGCGAGGGGACGTGATGTGGGGAGTTTTTCTGTTGTAGACTAATTTTTTTTTATGTAAATAGCTATGTTTAAGTCTTGTGTCATAGGATAGGTAGTTGGCATTTGGCAGGTTGTAAACTACAAAAAATGAAAGGCAGTGAGGATTTGGACTCCTTGAAAGTCTCTCTAAGGTAATTCTTACTGTTAACCCAGAAAGCTTTCAATGCGGGAACCATTTTGACTCTTTTGTTAGACTGCACATTTCAAGTTTGTGCAATGCTTTGCAATTACAATTGTGTTTGGTTGCTAGTGAGTTTGCTGTATGGAGAGGCGCTGTGTGCACTCTATCCAGGGGTTAAGCTTCAAAGCGATGTTTGGAGAGGGTTTCCCCAATCTCGTAGATATATGTCTGCACATAGAAGGTATGTATTTTTCCATATGTTAAGAAAATCTTCAAAGTTCACATGGAAGGTATGTTGTAGATGCCCTCACATAGTATGTTTGTTTCCTAACATGGATATGTCTGTTTCCATATGTTAGGAAGATGTCTTGTCATGGAAGGTATGGTTAAAATCCTTGTCTGCTTAATACACAGACAAAGGGTCAATGGATTAGCACATTAGTACTTAGCAAATATGCAAGCGTGGGGTCCAAGGAAGAGGCTTGTGCCTAGGTTGGATATAATAAGCTTCTGTGGCCAATGAGGGGTGTTAGAATGGGAGGCTTGTATAGTTTTGAGGAGCTTGTTGCAGGATAGTGGCACTCAAATACTATAGCCTCTGGCTTGTGTCAAGCCGTGAAGAAATTGTTTGTGAGCAATGAGATTGTTCCTGAACTGGTGTCCCTGAATTGTGTTGAAGAGTTGTGTTAGTGAACTAGTACTTCAATGATGCATATCTTGGAGCTTTGGAACTTTTGAATAACTGTTTTCTGATTTTAATGAGACTAGACTGTGTGTGCAAACCCTAACATTTCTGTAAAGTTTTGCAACCTTGCAATCCTCCTCCTTAATGAATGGGAGAGAGAGAGAGAATTCTGGCACATTGGTTACATAAGTTAGAGAGCTCTTCAAGTACATGAATATGGTATGTCTTCAAATACATAAATTACTTATTGAAGTTGACAAGCCTTTCACTGCTATTTGTTAATCTGTTAATGAACTTGCAAACATTCATTTATCATGACAAATAGCTTTGATCAACAGAGGTGCATAATAATAAGGAAAGTTAGATGATGGGTATCCATAATTCAACAAATCCAGGAAAGAAAATACTATGATGTTGAGATTTCCAATATCAAAAAAGCTAAGCTTTCACATTGTCTAAATGAAAGACAGATTGTCTGCAGCAAAGGTTTTTTGCACTTTTGAGAATATCTTCAATTATTATCAGCACACAACTTTCACCTTGTTCTTGTGAAATGCCTGTTAATAATAACTCAAAATACCTTTTGTCAGCTTTGAATGAGCAAAATTATGCCCCTGGGAAATAGTTAATGACTTTTAGTTGTATCTTCTTCTATACAGAATGTGAGTGAGAGAGTGTCTGTATAATTGATCCTACTACCCAGTTTGTCTGTCTCAAGAGAGAGAGACCTCAAGTAATGTTTTCTTTTTGTTTTCCTATGACTTGGTGTTAAGAAAGTTGTCTGGGAAAAATAAACCTTGACAATGATGATTTTTGTCTTTTCTCAAATTGGTTTTCTCTACTACTACTGACCTTTTTTCTATTTTTCCTAAACCTTTGCATGTTTGGCTATCATCATATACCAGCTATTTTGGCTTTTGGGTTTTTCCACACCCACTGTTTTTTTTTGTTGCCTCTTCTCTTTTCCCTAATGTAAAAATTGTACAATTTTACAAATATCAGATTTTCTAGTTCATTCATCGGTGTTGGAAATTGAGAAACTTGATGCCAAAGGCAAACACACCTGCAAACAGAACAGCGAATACAACTGGCATTGCAAGTACAAGGCCCAACATGTTGTTGTTGAACCCAAATGTTTGAGAAATGAAGTCCTTCACTTTGATGTGATCACCACTGCTCGTCAGCTCCACATACGATTCTATGTCACCGAATTGAGTTGAGATCAAACCATATAGTGTCCATGCCACTGGACATGCCCAATAATACCATATCCACCACATGGGTATTTTCTGCACCCCAACCCAAAATTTCTTATCCTTTGTCCCTTATTGACTCTGAGCAAAATCCTTATAAAATAAAATAAAACTTCAGTCTGATAAGCATGAGCATGAAAAACCCCAGTATCATGCTTGATCTCTTCCATGAAACTGTAAAGAGTGATGGGATCACTCACTCTTTTTTCCAACATCAAAGCCTAATGCAAGGAAAATGTTTTCTTAATTCATCGTTGTTTCCTTGGAAGGACCATGCATGATATGTGTTGTTGAGTAAAAACTTACAGGCTTGAAGATGAGAAAACCGGAGAAGAGATTGAAGACAGAGTAGAATCCGGAGGCAAGAATTGCTGCAACTTGATGGTTAGGGGTAAGTGCGACTGCCATCATCCCATAGTATGTGAAGTAGAGGAGCGTGAAGAACATGATGAATACATACCAAAGGAACTTGGTCACACTCCACTCCAGATTGATCATGGAAAATGTGATCAATGAATACATTATGGTTTGAACCAAACAGTAGGGTACCTCTATCAGAATCTGCAACCAACAAAACCCAGAAAAGACAGCCAAAAGAAAACTGAAAACTTCATTTTGGATTGTACAGGCAAAATATGCAGAAATTAGAGTTAATCCATTCTATGCCACATTTTAGGGTTTGTGGTGAAAGAGTTGTTGGGGAGTGTGTGCCATTGCAGGAAAAAAATAACAGACTGAGCAAAACATCATAGTACCTGGGCAATAGCATAAGGGACAGCCGCATACATGCCAGCAGCTCGTTCTCTATAGAAAATCATGCGCTCAATGGCTACCACAGGCTGCACTGTGGTGGCATTGTTGATTCCAAGGAACAATGTTGCACCATACATGGCCCCCAGCACACTGAATAAGTTGCTCTCAACCTCTCTGCAACAGAATACCCCATTTGAAACTATCACTTCCCTCATTAGGCTACCAACACAGTTAAAAAATTTGGGCTCACTTGAAACCCATGACCCATGACTCTAAACCCTAACTCATCAAACCCACATCAAGAATTCAAGGGCCAAATTTGTTTCTAAAAAACAACTTACGTTTTCTTGCCAATGTTCCAGAAAATGGTGCCAAAGAGGACAGCAGAAACAAATGTGAAAAACAGGCGGACACAATTGTAGTCCGGGCTACGCCAATATGTCCAATGCTGTTTCCACAAGCATGCTCTTATTTGTGTCCAGAATGATTGTGAATATTGTGTCCGGAAATACAGATCCTTTGATCCTCCCATTGGAATGCTTGCAATCTCTACCATTTCCTTGTTCCGCCTGACCCAAAAATCATAGAAATAAAAAAGAATTAAAATACTTCCCATAAAAGCATTCCCAAAAGAAGGAAAAGAAGAAGACCTGAAAACACTCACTCCCTCACAAAAAAATTTCAAGTCCTAGTTTGAAACCCATCTTTTCAAAACTCAAAAAAAGAATTATCATTTGTATTATTATCATTATTATAGTAGGAGGATTTCCAATATATTACTGGTGAAGATCTGAGCGTCTGTAGATTTCTGCAAAGTCAATGCTGAGCTGTTGTTCAACCACGTTGCTGGTTACATCAAGCATCCATGTTGCAGGATTATAACCCTCCTTTATCCTTGGTACTCCTGGAATTGCCTGCAAACCAAAGATCACGAAGGCATTAGCTAGTACCAGCAGGATTCGAGAAAAAAGAATCAAGACTGACCTGCTTGCTACATTGGACTCTATACCCACACACTGTAAATTGAAGTAAAATCTCCTGTACTGAAGAACTTTCAGACCAAACCAGTGTTGGGTGGTTATCAGAAATCAAAACTGATAACCAGCAGTTCTCAGGGGGCAGATCTCAAAGATATAACCATGGTTCTTCAGCCCCCCAAAAAACACTCAAATCAATGACCGGTTCCAACATATAACCATGGTTCTCAAAAGTTTGAGAACTGGTTCCAATTCAAAACTGCAGTTCTGCAAAAAAATCTAATATCCAGTCCAATAACCTTCTATACAACTGCCAGTTCTTTGCCAGGCTTTCTTGAAAAACCCAGGAACCAGAGATTCTTTAATTCTGAAATTTTTTAAAAAAAACCAGAACCAGAGGAGGGTCTTTGATCCTGAATATTTTCATAAACCCAGAACCCGAGGTTGCTTGAATTCCCAAATGTTTCTTATTTAAAAAAATACAGAACCAGAGGTTATTAATAAATAAATAAAAGTCAGATAACCACCCAACACTGGACCAAGCCCTCTTCAGAAACTTCAATTAGCACATGAATGATTGAGTCCTTTCCAAAAGAGGTACGCACCTCAAAATACTCAATGAGATTGTGAGAATGATGGCCGAGTGGTCCCATGTAAATCACTTGGCCTCCACGCTTCATCAACAACATCTGCAATTTATTACCAGATTGCAAGGGCAATCAGATGAGGACAGCAGCTGAATTAATAATATGTAATTAGTCCTCAAATCCTGCATGTATGATGAGTTGAGCCTACCTCATCAAATGCCTCAAAGATGTCAATGCTTGGTTGATGAATGGTACACACAACAGTACGTCCAGTGTCGACTGTGTTACGCACAGTGCGCATAACAATGGCAGCAGCACGTGCATCAAGCCCACTTGTAGGTTCATCCATGAATATTATGGATGGATTTGCCACAAGCTCAACAGCTATTGTTAGACGCTTTAGTTGCTCTGTCGATAGGCCTGTCATCCCAGGTAACCCCACCAGTGCATTTTGCAATGGCACCAACTCCACTAACTCCATTACCTCCTCCACAAATTTCTGTTCGTCAAGAAAAACCCAACCCAAAAAAACTAAAAATCAATCAATCCATAACTCTCTAAACCTCAAAGTTCTCACCTACAAATGTCTCTTCTTTTCCCCATGTTCTGATGCAAAGTTGCAAAGTTCACCCAGAAAAAACGCTTCATTCTGAGTTTCAGACATTCCTGATGATAGGCACTTTCACAACATCACAAATAGTTTTTCTACCAAGTTCCTACAAAACATAACAACTTGGCTCTCTGAGTTTTTGTTTTTGAAGGTACCATCAGGCCATTTACCTCACGAGTTTCCTTGCCAATTTCAGGAGGTAGGCGAAGCCAAGCAGAATAAACAATCGACTCTTTGACAGTAACTTGAGGTGAGTGAATGTCATTCTGTTCACAGTAGCCTGAAATTCGTGCAAAAGTTTGTTGTCTTTTGGGGTGCCCACAAATGCGAATCTCGCCTTCTATGTAGCCACCAGTTTTCCTGCCCCCAAGAACATCCATGAGAGTTGTCTTGCCAGCACCACTCACCCCAACCAATGCAGTGAGGACACCTGGTCGGAATACACCAGTCACCCCGCACAGCAGTTGAAGCTTGTCCTCAATCACCCCCTGCTTCTTCATTTCCTGTGTATCAACACAAATATATATATATAAATAAATAAATAAATAAAAATCACCCAATGGAAATGTTATCACACGCTTAAGTAGAGTCCATAATTTATAACAAATTAATGGGCTTTGGGCTTTGGGACACACCTTCTACAAGACCCTAAACCTTCAAAGATTTCTATTGCTATAATTTGGATCATGCCCAGCTTAACACCCAATTACAAAAACAACAAAAAAAGTCATGAGGAGGTTCAATACCGCAGGCATGTCAACAAAATACTTAATATTTTTGAAGGAGATAGTCAAGGGATGGAATGGTAATATCATGCCATGTTTTGGCCTGGCAGCAGCAGCAGCTCCAGTGGAATCAATTGTCAAAGTGCGGCTGCTTGCTTGCTGTTGCACCAATACTCCTTGCCCATCTTGTTTTTCTCCTTCCACCACAAGTTTCACCGGCACCCCAACACCTATTCCATCCCCAATGATATTGCACATTTATTGGAAAGGAAGGCTATCAAAAGGACTTGTGGGCAGGTCCATAATAAAAAGGTATGATGAGAAGAACACATGTTGGGTATGTTGACAAACTCCAAAATAAATAGAATATAAAACCCACATGGAAACTGGAAAAGCAACGTGTTTTCACAACACACTAAACCTTAAACCCTAGAGTATTTAGAAAACATCAGCAAAAAATTGATTTGACTGGGTGGGGGTTAGAATGGAACAGTGGGTTATAGAGTATCACCATCCATATCCCTTGACAAAGAACGAGGAAGAAGCTTTCGGGACTTGTGATGTAAAGAAGGTAGGGCAACTTTGCCTGTCCGGTTGGCATTCCTTTGTGCAAGTGCGTCCTCCGATACAATGGCTTGGGGTTTTCCTAATGCTGTTTTTGTCATAAACCACCGATAAAATAAAGATTACAATTTGTAAACAGAAAAATCACTCACCTAGTTTGGTAGAAATTTCACAGTTTGCATCATCATGCCCCTTGATACATGGAGCAATATATTCTCTAGAAGAGGGAGGCGGAAGAAAACCACACAGAATGATCACAAGAAAACATAGTCTGTAGTAGTAGTAGGTAGAAAAATTCTATATAACATGACAATTTTGAAGATTTTGTGAAAGGAATGAACTTACGGTTTAGATATGTAAGCGCAAGAGTGTAGAGCATATAGAACAAAAACACGTAGCCCACCAATGCTGCTAGTCCTATCCAATACCAGTAGGCATGTGCTGGAATACCACTATTAAACAACACCTGTTGCCCTAGCGTCCTGTTACTATTTGCGATTGGCTGCAAAAATTTGTTGTACCGTGGCTGCGTTAATAATATTATAAAAATTGCAAAAAAAGAGTCAAATTGTCAAGACCCATTTCAGAGGCTATTATAAGAAAAAAAATAAACAGCTCATTTTGTGTGTGTGTGCTTAGAGAACCACAAAAAAATTATTTATTAAAAAAAAGTTAAAAAAGAGAATAAAAGAGGACTTGTAGTAAGTACCTTGGCCCATTGTGGTGCCAAAAACTCGTTGACAGTTAATGCTTTCTCAGCATATGCAACTGGAGATGACCAGTAGCCCCAAATCCACCAGGCCTTAATCCGGGGTTCTGGAATAATGAAGCCCGCTAGCATGAAAATGATGAGAAGTGCAAAGGTTCCTCCTGTATTTGCCACCACCATTGTCCGACACAAACCCGCAATCAAGCGGAACATGGATGATGATAATTGGTGTATCACAAATAGCAACAAATACGCCCGCAAAAACCTGGCACATCCATCCATAATTCCTGTGACAAACTCCCATAAAACTTTATTTCATCCTCCTCAGCACACGATGACAACCATCATCTCTATTTACCATTTGGTTTGGAATTTTTAGTAGTCTCAAGACTGTTGGTGGGGCCATTTATTCACTCAGCTGAAAATCTCAGAATGCTTCACTTGGGTTTGCCAAATGAAAGCTTATAGTAGTTAAAAAAAAGGAAAACCTAGAGAGACGATCACCTGCTCAATTCAGGCGCATACCCAATGCCATAGTACGTGATGAGTGAGTACATGCCAGCCTCAGCTATGGATGATGGTATGCTCAACACCAGACTTGGCAGTGCATAAGCCCATGCAGGATAAAACAGCAGGTCCCGTTGCTTGTAAAAGACTGGGAGACGGAAAATTGTCATTGAGAGTTCAGCATAGCCATTGAACATTATAATAATAATCCCGAAAAAAATAGCTCCCAGATAAGTTGCACCATCCTCTTGTGTGTCATGATGTAGCGTTGTGCGGAAGAAGACACTCATTGAGATCAACGCAACCACGCCAATCTATTTCCCCCATTCCGGAAAGCAAAAAGAGATACACACACACACACACACACACACACACATCTCATCACTTCAATGTGTAACAGTTGAAGATTTAGGGTTTAGGGTTTAGCACAAACAAAAACAGATCACAAATTTGAAGGTTTTTCTTTTTCCTTAATGAGCCCAGACCTGAACAGTCTTGAAGATGTATACGAATGAGTTCCGTTTCATCAGAAGCCACTCCTTGGCAAAATTTGCCTTGAACAGTTCCCAGTTGCTGACAGAGTATCTGTAGAACGAGAGTGCTGCTTTGTGGCTCCACTCCTTCTGATATGGGATCATTAACTCAGCTTCCATACGCTTTCCAATGTGGAATGTCTGGAACAGCTCTGCAAAGTGCTTCACAGATACATACCGGTATGGTTGATGCCTATCCCAGTACTGTTCTTGATCCTTCTGTGATGTTACCTGCAGAAAAACAGTTCCTTTTGTTTGTTATCACATCTTCTGTCAGCTGATGGGTTTGTTTACAAGACATCCAACTCACATCAGTTAGGACTTCTGGGTCTCAGTTTGGAAGTACTCTGAGCACCCGAGCTGCAGTTTAAGCACATGATTTGATGGGTTGGTTTTTGATGTGGCTGGATATGGATGATAAGGGCAACAACAACAACAAAAATGGTGGTGGCCTTACCTCCTGCAAGAAATCAGCAATGCCCTTGCGTTCTGGACACTTGAAACCGCAGCCTCGGAAAAACTCCAAAACATTTTCTTTTGGCCCATGGTACACAACCTGACCTTCTGACAATAAAATGATATCATCAAACAGCTGAAATGTTTCAGGGGCAGGCTGCAACAGCGACATCAGAATTGTTGCCTCCATTATGTGACAAAACTGACTCAGACACTTCACAATCTGGAAAGTCGTCGAGCTGTCTAAACCTGTCGATATCTCATCCATGAACAGGGCTGTTGTTGGCCCAACAATCATCTCCCCTGAAACACACAGACACGTAAAAGACCAAAAAAGGAAAAAAACTTGCATGAAATAAATGCATACACACATCAACCCATCAACTGCAACCCCATTCCAATAACCACAAACCCCCTTGCAATACTTATTCAGAGACAAATACACATGTTTGTCTCCCTCTAGCATTGCAACTACAATGACTGCATGGTAATCAATGTTACTTGACTGAAATGACTAACTACATCTGTTTTGACTCAGATCAGTCGCTCTTCCTGAGCTCCAAAATGCAACTGTTTCTTATGTGCACCCCATGTGTAACTAACCATGGGCAACAGTGATGGTGTGATGCATTCAGCATATAGAATGGGCATGCCAATAACCATGTAATTGTGAGTCCCCCTTTCAGGTGGGTTCTAAACTGACCAAAAAACCAGGAGGAAAATTTTCAGCTCAAAAGCTAGACACAGCTCAGGAATCAACGAAGCAAAATTCTTGAGGTAGGAGGTTGAACACACCTGTGGTGACACGTTTCTTCTGTCCTCCAGAGATTCCACGGTGCATGTTGTCACCTACTAGTATGTCTGCGCATATGTCGAGTCCCAAAATCTAGAAAAAGGAAAACAAAAATGATACCAAAGGGACCAAGCAGGAACCCAATCATTGTCAGTATCATTGCTGCTAAGCGTTCTGAATTTAAAAGGGATAATTTCACACAAGTATCTTCTTCCATTTTATGTTTTACCCAAAATCAAGTCATTTATTCAGACAATTTGGGTGGTGATTACTGTGATGGGTTTCAGGACCTTCATTATGTAATCGGTGGAGATACTGCTCTGCATACCTTCCACAGCTGTTGCCTGCAGCAAAATCCAACCTTTTGACCGATGTAAGGTCATGGAGATTTAGGGATCCACCAACATATTGGGGAAGAAGAACAAGAGAGGGCAGGAAAAAACAAATTGGAGACTTAATAGAGAAAGATGAAGGGAAAAAAATACAGTTGTGTTTCTGTTGAAGGTAAATAGAAAATCTACAAATTTGCACTAGTTCATCAGGGCTACGACAAGGATACATAGAATCCAGCAGCCAGCTGAATAGATACAGGTACTAACCTTCATGTAAACATCAACATCTTTTTCTGGGAAGATTCCAGCTTGTTTCTCTCGTTTAGCAAGCTCCAGAAGCATCTCTGATGGGATGGGAAACATATATATGTGTCATATATATGAGCTGGGATATATATGAATTTTGTACCAGCAACAAAATTACACCCAAGAAATCTTAAAAGCTTATTACCATATCGGGTGCCAATTCCCTGGCATCTTGCAGAGAAATCAAGGGTTTCACGGACTGTCATTTCACCGACATGTAAATCATGTTGGCTGATATATGCAGATGTCTTTTGTGGCACAAATTCATTCAGCATGTGCCCATTGTATGTTACCTTTCCCTTCACCTATGATTGGCAAAATCAATCATCTCCACTTTAGACAAAAAAGCTCATTTTGCTCCCATCACAGGCTAACCTCCTCCTTGACATCTATGTAAAACTGTAATGTTCAAAATAAAAACCAGTTGGGTGCTTTTTCTTTTCTTTTTTTGAAAAAAAATTACACGAAAAAGGAGAGGAAATGAACTTCTGTTATAAATTTAGAATTTCAAAAAAAATTAAGAATAAAATAAAACCCAGAGGAGTGAATGTATGTAATTTTTTACCTTCAAGTCTTTATCAAGCTTTCCAGCCAGCGCCAGTAACAAGCTTGTTTTCCCAGAGCTTGGTGGACCCAAAAGCAGTGTCATTCTGTTGCAGTAAGTTCAAGATTCAACAAAATCAGTGCATAGATAGACAAAAAAGAAATCCATAAAAAATGAATGAACTTTCAGTGGGTTTTTTTGTTATTAGGGTTAAGACTAATTCCTCGTCATTGTGATAAAAATCAGTGCCATGGAGAAACTGGAGTAAAAACAAATGCAGCTTTCTTGTTGTGATCTTCTGGTCACACAGTACTAAGAGAGAGCACTTGCAAAAACTTCAACTGCTCCAATTAGAACTAACTTTTGCAAGAGAGAGGGGGAGGGAAAAAAGAAAAAGAAAAGAAGTCGGATGGATTTTGTCAGGAACTAGATGGCAAGAAGTAGTGCTGCAGCTAAATACCACCCCTTCAGGAAAACAGCAAAAACAGAGCTAAAATTTTGCAGGAGAAGGGGAAAAAAAAGAGTCGGGGATTTTGTAGTCGGGAGCAACAAGATGGTAACTGCAACAGCAGCAGCTACCTATGCCCATCTTCAGGGAAATGGCAAAAGAGAAGGCAGAGCTGGAGAGACAACAAAAACAATAATGAGACCCAAGTTGTTCAGTAGTGATATGATAGATTTAGTTATTTACACACCTTGCAGGCTCAAGAATGCCACTGACATTGTCGAGAATGTTTAACACTGTCTTCTTGGTGGGTGATAAACCCACTGTATCCAGAATGGCCTGAAAACACAAAAAGCCAGCAGCAGCAAGCAAGACAAAAAAGGGGCCAAAATGAGAGAAGCTCTTCTTCCTTCTTGCTGCTTCCCATCAAGAAGCTTGCATGAATGAATGACTGAAAGAAGCTTCTTCCTGTCCCGCTTCCCCATCTTTCAAGAAAGAAACAAACTGGTGTGTCCATGAGAGAACGAATGGCAAGTGAAGCTGGGATTGAAGAGAAATGAATAGCAAGAGAAGAAGAAGAAGAAGCAAGAAGAAGGGGACATGGAGAATTGTTTGCAGAATTTTATTTTATTTGTTTCAGTTGGGGGTTTGGGGTTGGGTTTTGGGAGTTTTCTTTTCTTTTCCTTTACCTCCACAAAGTTGAGAGTTGCATTCTTGAGTGTTGGGAGTGCTCGATCTCCGACAAAGCAGTTTGCATCGATTGTCAGATTCTCATACCTCACTTCCAGAGTTGGCAAATGTATCCCAACTCTGCATACAAAGCAAAGAAACCCAACCAACAAATCCCACAAAACCCCAGTGCACAGAGCTTCATTATCGTCGTCATAATGGTCATGGTCTTCTTCTTGGGTATTGCTGCTGCAGCAGGCAAGCAAGCAAACCCAAGCTCTTCTGCGGCAACAACCTGATAGAGAGAGATTTATTTTGGGGTTTTGTTGTACCTGTCAATTCTGTGACGGAGCTTCAAGAGAAATCTCTCGTTGTCTTCATCGGCGACTTTGAGAAGATTGTCAATAATCCTCTGGCGTTCGGCGAAGCCAATGTGCCTGACATCCACTTCCTGGTGGACAATTTTGCTGCCCAGGAATTTCTGCAGGATGCTGGTTCTCAGTCGATCGTAGGTGGGCAGCTTCTCCAGCGCCGCCCACTTGAGTGCCTCCTCGTCATCCATCTCCTTCTCCTCCTCCGCATCGCCCCCCCCGGCATGCCTTCTGGACTGATGAGCTGCTGCTGCTGCAACAGCAGCAGCTACACCGCCACCGGTCGTGTAGCTCCTCCTGCTGCCGCTGCTACTGTTGCCCAATGCACGATGCTGATGCTCCGATGCTGATGATGATCCCAACCCCAACGTAGTCGTCGTGGTCGCTTTCCTTTCTGCCCATAAGTCCATGCTCTTCTCAGCTACTGCTGTTGCGGCTACTGGAGAAGAAGAAGAACCCATAGCTACCGCTAGCTAGCTACCCAACTCTCTGTCTCTCTCTCTCTCATCCAAACACCCGAAAAAAACAAACAACGAAACTCCCAATGCGGAAAGAACGCGAGCTCAAGTACACCTCTCTTCCTCTCTGTCAGTGTCTATCAGTCCTTCTCCGCGAGTTCATCCGATGCCCGGCGCAAGTAACGGAGGATCATGGTTGCGGGAATCGGAAAGCACAAAGCGCTTAGAAGAAGAAGGCGGATCCGCTGCTGCCGCTGCTGCCGCTGCTGCCGCTGCTGCTCCTACACAACTCCCTCTCTCTGTCTCTCTCTGTCTCTCTGTATCTCTCTCAGAGAGTCTTGTACCCGACAACTACTCGCAGAGTCTCTCTGCAACCAATGCTGGCTTAGCTATATCTATGACTCTCCACTAACGAGAGCTGGAAAAGCACAAGTTCTGAAGCTGCAAAGAGAGATTGACGCAACAGGAGCTCCTGTGAAAGTCTCTCTGCCCTGCTGCGATTTGGGGGAAAAACAAGAAGAAAAAAAAAAACAAAGCAAGGAGGAAAAAAAAAAGATGAGACACACGAGGAGCAAGAGCGCAAGCGAGAGAAGAGAGAGGCAATGGGAGCAGCAAGAGAGTGTGGTCTCTGAGAGAGAGAGAGAGAGAGAGAGAGAGGCACAGACTCTTGTGTCTGACACCATCTCTGCTTCGTCTTGTTGTTCGTCGTCGTCTTTCCTGGCTCTCTCTGTCTTCTGTCTCTCCGGAGAGTACGACGCCGCCAGCCGGGTCCCAAAATTTCGGGTCCCAAAATCATATCCCAATTTCAGATCCCAGAAATCAGGTCCCAATTTGTAGGTCTCAAACCCAGATCCCAATTTCAGCTCTCAATTTCAGATCCCAAAACTCAAGTCCCCAAGGTGTATGTAGGTCACACTTTCAGATCCCAAAACAACTCAAGTCCCCAAAGTGTAGGTCATTCTTTCAGATCCCCAAATTCAGGTCCCCAAAGTGTAGGTCACAAACTCAGATCCCAGAATATAGGTCTTGAACTCAGGTCCCCAAAAATTTGCCTCAATTTCAGATCCCAGATTTCAGGTGTCAAGTTCATATCATGTTTTCTGTTTAGGTACAAAATGCATCCCACCCAGAAACCCCCACCCAAATTGAGGTCTCAATTGTAGATCCCAAATTTCAGATTGTGTTTCAGCGGCAAACCCACTCGGATCCCCAATCTCAATCTCAGTTCACGTGTCTCGGTGCAATCCACTCAGGTCCTCAAATTCAGGTGCCAATTTCAAATCAGAACATCTACCAGGTCTCAAAATTCAGATCCCAAAATGCAGGTGCCAATTTCAGATCATGTTTGAGCACATCCACCCAAGGTACCCAAAATCAGGTCTCAAAAGTCAGATCGCACAATCCAGGTTCTCACCACTCACGTGTCAAATTCCAGATTATCACAATTAAGGTCTCAAATTTCAGATTCCAATTTTAGGTCCCAATTTCAGATCCTGTTGTCCCCTGTCTGTCTCTCTGTTGGAAGGGAGATGACAACAGCGCATCCACCCAGGTCCCTAAATTCAGGTCCCAATTTCAGAACTCTAAATCTACTTCTCTTTTTGTTTTGATGAGTCCAATTTAACATACTCCCCCCTATGCCTGCCTCTTTTCAGGTCTCAATTTCAAGTCCCCAAATTTAGGTCCCGATTTTTCCCCTTTCATCTTCTCCCTTTTTGTGATTTACACAAATTTTGCATACTAGTTTGCCTTCTTTGCTGCCTCTTTTTGAGGTTCCAAAATTCAGGTCCCGATAATTTCCTTTTCCTCTTCATCCCTTTTTGTAATTTGCATACTAGGTGTGGGTTATTCCTTGGCTGCCTCTTTTGAGGTCTCAAAATTCAGGTCTTGAAATGTTTTCTACTTCCACTTTTCCCCTAAGTTTTTCCCTTTTTTTCTGTCTTTTCTATTGGTGCCCTTTTCCGCAGCTTTTTTTTTTTTTTTTTTCTCTTTTGCCAATTTAACCCTACTACAAATATATTTATGGCTTGTCATTTATTGTTAAAATATTTTCGGAATACCGAATTCCAAATCATTTTATCCATTTCTCCTTTTTTGTGAAAAAATTGCATTGATGAGGTTTTATTTTGATTTTATTTTTTCATTTTTTTCATTTTTTTAAATATCAAGAAATTGTTGAATTCTTTCCCAAATTTTAGAAAAAAAATTTAATTTACCAAAAAAACCTTTTAAAACCTTTTCAAAATTTTTTAAACTTATTTTTGGGTAGAAAAAGCAAAAGAAAATCTTTATTCTTTTGAAAGGAAGTGCACACATTATTTATATAATTTTAAAGCATTATCCCTTTCCACCTACCATTGGCTCTTTAGGGTTTGCAAATAGTTCCCCCCCCCCCCCCCCCAAGGTCTCAAAAATACACATCCCCAAATATTTCTCATCTTACCATAACTTCTTCTAAGCTTTTTTTCCAGGTCTCAAAATTCAAGTCCCCAAAACATTTTCTCTTTTCTACACCATATTTCTAAGGCTTTTTTCTTTTTCTAGGTCTCAAAATACATGGCCCCAAATATTTCTCTTTAATGCCATATTTCTAAGCTTTTTCTTTCTTTCTTTCTTCCAGGTCTCGAAATACAGCTCCCCAAATACTTCTCTTTTTATGCCATATTTTAAAGCTTTTTTCTTCCAGGTCTCAAAATAAAGGTCCCCAAATATTTCTCTTTGATGTCATATTTCCAAGCTTTTTTTTCCCAGGTCCCAAAATACAGCTCCCCAAATACTTCTCTTTCTATGCCCTATTTTAAAGTTTAGGGTAGCACCCATCTTGTTTAAACCTTTTCTCCTAATTGTGCTAATATTTGGGGGGAAAAAATTCCAAATTTTCAATAGCACAAAATTGATAGGTGTTTGTTTGTTTGTGCTATTGATAGACCCATCTTGTTTAACTTGGGATAAAGAATATTTTCAACAAAACATTAGGATTTTTATTTTTTTTTTTTTAGTGCAAATTTTGCTAATATTTGGGAAGAAATTTTCCAAATTTTCCAATAGCACAATATTGCTAGGAGGTTTGTTTGTTTGTTTTATTGATAGGACCCATCTTGTTTAACTAGGGTTAAAGAAATGTTGATACAAAACCTAAACCATACCTCATTACATAGGTAAGACAAAGCCTTATCCAACCTTTCTTACTTCCCCTTACTATGATAGTGTTTTAGAGAACAACTATTTTTCACATTTTATTTATTAAAGACCAAAGGATTGCTTTATAAAAAACTCTTCCAACATTTTTCACCAATTTAATGGTTAGCAAATTGATTGAAAGATCTTTTATGAGCTTTTACTTCAAAGACTATACATTTTGTTCATATGCACTTGAAGATTTAGAAGAGTTTTTCTTATTTCACAAATGTTATGTCATATGAGCTTGAATTGTGATAAGAAAAGATGAATAAAGTAAAGATGAACATGTGTGACATCATGGAAATCTAAAAAAGGAAAAACTTGAGAACAATTACATGGATAGTTAAAAGAGTTGATGAGAACAATTAAAATGAAGTAAATGTTCATCCGAAGAATTAAAAATCCCAAAAACAATTCTCCAGATTAATTAGCAATTTGCCAAATATATTAATTAACCTTAGCTTAAATTTGGATATATTCCATCACCAAGGCCAAAA
Organism: Sphagnum tenellum; assembly: GCA_963921925.1. NCBI lineage: Eukaryota > Viridiplantae > Streptophyta > Sphagnopsida > Sphagnales > Sphagnaceae > Sphagnum > Sphagnum tenellum. Next base: position 8,356,274 of record OY998152.1, on the reverse strand, counting down.
ACATTTCATGCCCAATATTATGGCACATTAGTCTTGGCACCACCCACATGCTTGAACAATTGTATTAAACTCATGTTCCAATCATTTCCCATTTTTTATTAGCTTTTGGTCTTGCAATACCATAATACCTAGCCAACCTTGACACTAATTAAATTAATATTTGTAGAAATGTTGAAAATTTCCCCCAACAATAATATTATTCAAAGAACAAAAATTTGTGCAGAACGATAAAGAATATTTGGAATATTTTATTTTTGATATGAAATCTTCAAAATTGATAATTAATTATTCAGAAAACATGTGTTGAATTTTTCTTATATATTACAACATAATGTGTATTTTTCTTTGTAGCTTGATCCACCTATTAGTTAATGCTTATTGTATCTACATCAAGTTTATATATATAGAATATTAAAATAAATTTGCATTGTAGAAAAACTGGTGAATTTTTCCAAAACATTTAGCAAAATTAGTTGAATTTCTTACAAGTTAGAAAAAAAAAATCCATAATTTCCCAAAAATTTTGGTGAAGAGAAAAAACCCAAAAAATTGGAAAAAAAAAAAAAAAAAAACACTCTACACCATTCATGACCTTCTTTTTTTTTTCTTTTTTGGCAATCTTCTATGGTGAGGGGTTTAACAATTATGGATTATGAAATTGCATTTGAATACATTTTATACACCAAAATAGAAATTTCAAAGACTACATCAAATTGAAAGTTTATGATAATGTATATATGAAATAGAGTTAGAACAAGAAGCTTTCAACCCATGCTACAAATATACCTAAAGCTTTCTTTCAATTCATTGTGTTGAGCATCTAGAAATTTGCCACACAAAATTTGAACCAAACTTTGACTTGTTCAATTAGGTATGTGGATCTACATAGCAAAGGAGATTATAGTGATATTCTAGATTCAATTGAAGGCTTAATGGATGTGTTATCAACTTAAGCTAAGAATCATTGAAAGTTTCAAATTTATTTGAATTGGAATTTGGAAGCTATTTGCTCTTTGAAAAAGTGCTTTGCATTTGTGTGTTGTTGATGCCAAATATTTTAGAAACTTTTTGTTGAATTCTTTGGTAGATTTTCACATTTTAATATCAAAATGTCAAAAGGTTATTAAGCATACCCAAAACGAATTATTTTTCACCACATCAAGAGGGTGCTTAGGGTAAACCTATCTAGGGTTTAAGATAGGTTTACCCTAAGCACCAACACAATTCTTTGGTGCATAATTAATAACATATAATTAGTGAGCAAAAGGCCCTACTCCAGTGATTTTTTTGCTGGCTACTTTTGGCTATTTTGTGAAGAACAAAATTTTATTTATTTATTTATTTATTTATTTTGGATTTTTTTTCCCCCGGAATTTTATTTTGCTACCATTTCAAAAAAAAAAAAAAATGGCAAGAGGGGGAGGGAAAAAAAACACTGGTTCTCACTAGCCCTCACTCAAATCTGTTAAAAATTGTAATTAAATCATAAGAAATATCCCTTTTACATTTAGTGCTATATTATTTATTGTATCAGTCTCAAGTCTCAACCCAGATGCCATGGTGGTGAGAATCAGGACCTGGTTTTTGTCCACCTGGAAAGTCTCCATAACCAAAAGAGGTCAAGAATTGTGATTTTGTACAAAACTCTCAAATCCTGATATGTTGATCATGGGACCTCCTGTGGGACCTCCTGTGGGACCTCCCTCCACCTGGAAGGTCCCTTAAATCCCAGGATCTAACAATCAGGACCTCATATATTAATCACGGGACCTGGTATGGGGACCTCCACCTGGAAGGAGGTCCCATGATCCAACATATCCTTCAGGACCTGGGTTTTTGATTGTGGGACCTTCCTTTTCTCCTCTGGGGAGGTTCCATGAGCCAAAATTAAATAAAAATTCAGGTCCTCTGATTCTCATTCAGGTCCTTGTAGATCTGCTCTGCCACTTCCTTGCTGTCTTTCTTTTGCAGGTGAGCCTTTTGTCCTGATGGGCAAATTTTGCAACATATGGGTAACACTTAGTGAAACATGGAGGATGAAACATAACACTTAGTGAATTGTGAAGATCAATCAATTGCTTCCTTGTGGGTGCAAGGACTATCGAATTCGATCCAACTTTTGGAAGTTTTTACCTTATTAGAATTGGTCTCATCCTCTTTTGGACGGAACTTTTGGACAAAACTCTAAAGTTAAGTGACGTTCACAACAATGTTTTTGCATGTAAATGTATCTCAACACTAATGTGTAAAACAATCATGCATAATAATAACTTGTGTAAGTGTGTAAATTGAATTTCACACTTACACTTGCATGCCCAAGTTCATTATACCATATGTAGTTGAAAAACTAAAAATGGCCCAAATTTGTCATGTTTCAAATTGTTTTTCCAAAAAAAAATCCAAGCGTTTCAATTACACTTCCATAGGTAGCAAAAAAAATACAAAGGAATTCTTTTTTTTTTCTTACTTTCACATCTAGTAGTCTATATCCAATCTTCTTTTGAATAATTGCCAGTTTGACTACATCAAAAATTTGGAAAAAACAAAAACAAAAACAAAAACTCCTGACTTATATTACCCTCTTGGTATATATATTTTTTAATATTTAAAAAATAATCAATGTTATCAATAATATTCACCTTACTTTAGTACTATTATTATAAAGGAATATCAACATTTGAAATAGTTTTTTTTTAAAAAAATTTAATAACAAAGTGTTTGTTTGTTGGTGGAGAATTCTACTTAATTATCACTTCATAGAGGTTAAGGTGGTTATTCTTATTTTTCTCTTAAAAAGAATTGAATATACCCTACTACCTCGGTGGTAGCATTGACACTAATTATATTATTTTCAGAAATGTTGAAACTTTCACTCCCAATAAAATTCAAATAGCAATAGAAAAAATTGAAAAAATATATTGAATCTTCACAAGAATATTATATTTGTCCAAATGAGAATTTTTTAATTTATTAATTAATTATTAGACAGACATTTGTTCAAGGTACCAAGGTACTATGGCATATATACATATGTGTGTGTGCCTATATATATATATAATGTTCTGGTGAATGGGATTTTTGGTTAGATTTGATTGATGGGGGCACTAAACCGAAGAAATATATTAGGCTAGATTTTGTAGGAAACCGTTATAGGTTTTGAGTAAATTTTTAAAAAACTGGATTTCGATGTTCCCTCCAAGTTCCCTAAAGGTTTCCATGGTGTTCTCATCAAGTTCCCTTAACTTCATAAATTAATTAATAAATAATCCAAGAACGGGTCAAAGACCGTACCCAATATGGTGCACACCACAACAAGAACAATCACGTACATACTTACTTACGATCCTTATTATATGTTAAGTATTATTTTTTCACATATAAAAAGCGGTGAGAGTAGGAAGGAGGAGTAGGTCAATGTAAACCTCCTTGATTGATTTAGGGTACAATGATAATGGTTTCAGATGCTTATAATTGGCCTTTTTTTTTAAAACAACATACAAAATTGACAAAAATTTGCATTTAAAAAGAAAGGTGAAATTATTAAATCATTTTTTTTCTAAAAATGACATGCTATTCTTCTTTTTTGGAGTGTTTTTAGCACCATATTTGAGATTTTTAAATGAGTAAAAAAATTGACATATATTTGATATTTATATTTTGATTTTGTGTGTATGGACATAATAAATAAATAAGTAATTAGGTATTAGAAAAAAATTGATTTAGGATTTGTACTTCATATTGGGTTTTATCGTCGGATTTGGCTAAATCTTCTTAGGGATGAGCATGATTTTTTTTCTACATCTTCCTATGGAGGATGGGAGATACCCCCCCTCGCTCCCCTCCCACCGGCCCCTTCGTCACCACCTAGGGTACATTAAAAAATCCATAAACCCACTCACAACAAAAACACACACACACACTCCTTTTATCGTAATATACATGTAGAAATGTACACGTTGATGTAAGGTACAATGACGGTTTTGGATGCTTCAACATTAATTTTAGGGTTTTTTTAGGGTTTAGCCAAATTTGGTTATAAACATGATACAAATTTTTTTAAATTTAATATTCATTTGTATTTTTCACCTACATGCTAGAACAAAATAGAGAAATTTAGTGATATTCTCTCCCCCCCACCCCAGCCCTTTAATTTTTTTTAATAAAAAATCCAGTACAATTTTGGCAACCAAAAAAAAAAAGGATAGATTATTTTTAGCCAAATTTGAAATTTTATTTTGTCACAAATTTCATAAATTTAGCCAGGAAAGAAAAAGGCTAACCTGAGCATTTTCTGTTGTTGTTGTTGTTGTACCGTTGTTGTTGTTGTTTCATGTGAAATTTTCATGGAGAAACCCACCCACCCAAAATTAAAATCCAAAAAAAAATTTGAAAAAAAAAAAAACCCCCCACCACCACCACCACCACCCAACCAAAAAATTTAATTAATTTTTTAATTTTTATTATTATTTTAAATAATATTTTAATTTTAATTTTCTTTATAAAAGAAGGAGAAGAAAGAACAAAGAAGAGAATTGTGCTTTTAAATCCTTTTTCTCTGTGTCCCACCGTCCCTAAGTAATTGAAAGTGTATGAAAGTTTAAGGAAAGTAATAAGTAAAGTGATTAGCATGAATTTAGGTTTTAATAGTGGGTTTCAAGTTTCATTTAATTTCTCCGAAGCAAACTTCCTAATAAATTCCAAACCTAACAACAAAGAATCTAATTTTCTCAGAATTGGGTTTTAATCTGAAATAATGGGTTTCATCATCAAAATGTCTCCTCAAGGTTCCAAAGATCAAGAATGAAAAAAAAAACAAAACAAAACAAAACAAAAACCATAATTTCCAGAATTGGGTTTTAATTAAAAATAATGGGTTTTACCCAATGTTTTTAATGCGATAAATATTCGCCATTTTGCTCAAGGAAAACAAATTGGGAGGGGGGGGGGGCAGGGGGAGATCTAGCAACATCAACAAAGGATTTAGGATTGGTGCAAATGGATTTTAAAATTTGAAATTAAACTTAATTAATCAATTATATATATATATATATATATACACATTCAAATTATTATATATTTGAGGTGGGCCTGGCAGCAAGTCCATTAGAGAGGGGTTATTTTGTGGTGGGGAGGGGGGGGGGGGAGGACGAGGACAACAACAATGACGGCCTGGGGAGAGGCCAAGGTTGGGTATAAATATTTTTAAATATTTTTTCATTTAAAAATTGTAATAAACTGTATATTTAATATTTTCCATTTAAAAATTTTAATAAAATATTTTTTTATTTTTTCCTTTGTTTTTGTTGTGTACAAGTTGTAGATATGTACAATCCCGAGTGCAAATTTCCACAAGATTTTGCCAAACGTGCATCAAGTTATGGGCCCTCCCCTAGAAACGAAACGACTCAATGATCCAAGCACTTTGGTACAACTAGTGGCAGGCATGGAAACCCCCCCTCCCCCCCCAAAAAAATCACCTCTCCAAGGTTGAAGAAGGAGAGGGGCAAGGGTTAATGGAGCCTAGGGAAAGCTTACACTATACACACACACACTCTCTCTCACTCTCTCTTTTCTCTCTCTATGTATATATCCTAAACCCTAGTAATATATATATATATATAGTTTATATTATATATATTACATAATAATAATATATTTGTTTTATTATTTCTATTTATTAATAGGACAATTCTATAATGGAATAGACACAAAACTCCAAACTAAAACCCAATGAGCAAATTTTGTTTTGTTTTGTTTGTTTGTTTATTATTTTCTTTCTACAGAATAAGCCAGTTCTTGGGAGGGGGCGGGGTGGGGTGGTTTTATTTTCTCTTTTTTTTTTCTTTTTTTTTTCTTTTTTTCAACTTTCACTTTACTCAATTTGCAGAGACAAGTGGACATCGCACTAATAATAATAATAATAATAATCGTAATAATGGTGATGATGATGATGATACGCGCGAAACCAAAATTGCTCGCTTACTTTCCGATTGTGTAATAAAGCTGTCCATGATAATAATAATAAGCAATGAAACTTTGTCATGGGGTTGCTTTTGAGTGCAGAATTATGTCTCGTGATGAGATATATAATAAAAGAGATGGAGCGGAGCAGAATGCGGCGGGAGGAGGACGGGGGATTACATATAAAATTACGTAATCTATGACAAAAAACAATGCAATCGGTTTTACAACTTGTGAACATGTGTTTTTATTTTGACCTAACTTCATCCCATCGGTCTCCATCCATCCGATACAAGATCAGAAAATCAAACAAAATCAAACAACCGACCGACCGACTATATTGACCCCCCCCCCATACGGTGTCGCATGGGCCCAAAAATAATAATCCTCATCGGCCCCCAACCCCGCCCTCCTGCCCCCCCCCCCCCCCCCCCCCCCAATTCCGTCCCAACTCGTCCCGACCCGTTCCTATAGAGGAGTGGATCTGACATTGCTCTCACTCATGCAGTATGGTGAAGTATGGGTTGTACGGGTGGTCCGGGTGGTCCCCCCCCCCCCCCAGTTTCGCTTCCTTGCAATGTGCAATATTTTGCCGTTTTTTTCCGAACATCTGCAGAGCATAGATACATTTTTTTTGTTTGATTCAAGCCTATATCCGACACCGGAAGTCCCCACCGGCCTGGCGATGGAGGATGTTAAACAAAGGCAAAGTACAAAGTGCTCAGACCGAGGGAAACCACCACTGCCCCCCCTCCCCACCACCCGCCACACCCAACTGGAGCCGAACCAAGAGCACCCATGAAGCCGAACACGAGTTAACTAAAGGCATCGAGCATCTCCATACTACAACAACAACAAGAGTCCAAGTGTGTGTGTGTAGAAGAGGGTTTGTGTTTTTTTTTAATAAATAAATTCTAAAATAAAGTTTTAATATTATTTATTTATTTATTTCTTATTATATATTTGAATGTAAAATTTTAATAATTAGACAAAAAAATTGCTATAGTTCTCTAGCTCAAATATTATTCAAATATTTATTATATCTAGTACTCAATTTGGATGTTGTGCTGACAAAACAAAAATTCGCACCATTCATACGAATCCCTCCCCTCACCCTTTCCTGAATTTAGTAGGGTTTTAGGGTTTTCTAAGTACACACTCCTCGCCATTATATTTATGTTATGGGGTTTGAGCCTGCAATTTGAGAACTTTCATTTTTCCATGTACATCTCAGATTGTGGGTGACAATTAGTGCAATACATTTAGAACAATTTTTTTTAAAAAATTATTCATTTATTTATTTATTTCTATTTTATTTTCTTGGTGGATGAGGACTATATTTTTAACATGCCATTTTTTAAAAGAAAAATATTTTTTTGTGAATTATGTAAAAATAGGTAGGTTAAGTTATCACCTTTTGCTAAAAACTTGCTTAATTTGGACATATTGGGTCTCTTTTTTCTGGTTTTTTTTCTTTCTTTCTTTTGGGGGTGATGTAGGTAGAGTGGCGATCATCTATAAGACAGCTTAACCAAATTTTGGCTATGAACACAAGATATGAATTTCATTTTTTTAAAAATTTAAGCATACTTCAATTTTTTGGTTACATGCTAGAACTCAATAGAGAAATATTTAAAGAAAATTGGTTGAAATTTGGCAATGAGACAAAATGGAAAAACACTTGTTTTTAGCCATATTAGGGGGAAAAATAATTTTCAACATATCATTCATCCATCCATCCATCTTGCATGGTGGGGTAAGGTAAACGTGCTCACTCGATCCCCAAGAGAGTTTGAGGGAGAGACTAGTAGTGTCCATCCATGCCTCTGCATGGCTCTACTACACGCCCCTTTCTTTTCTTTCTTTCTCCCTCTAGCCTAGTATCTGGAGTTTTGACCTTTCTGCTCTGCATATCACATAACAAGGGGTGTGTCGCACCGCGGCTTTGCCATTTGTGTTGTTAACAGATATGTGAAGGCAAAAGAAGAATTACAAAAACTCAAATATTTCACCATGCAAAAATATAATCTCCAAACAATCCTCTCTAAAAAAAACCAAAATCCTTCAAGATATTATATAACTCTATAATTTAATCTCAAGTTTAAGGCAGAAGAAGAATTATGAAAACTCAAATATTTCACCATGCAAAAATATAGTCTTCAAACAATCCTCTCTAAAAGAAACCAAAAATCCTTCAAGATATTATATAACTCTATAATTTAATCTCAAGTTTAAGGCAGAAGAAGAATTATGGAAACTCAAATATTTCACCATGCAAAAATATAATCTCCAAGCAATCCTCTCTAAAAGAAACCAAAATCCTTCAAGATATTATATAACTCTATATCTTGACTCCTCAAGTTTCAGCACAAGCCAAAAAAATATCATCTTTCGAAAATCCTCTAAAAGAAACCAAAAGCTTTCAAGATATTATAACTCTATAACTTAATCTCAAGTTTCAACACAAGCCAAAAAAATATCATCTTTTCAAAAATCCTCATATAAAAATAAATAGACCTATTATTATTATTATTATTACCTAGTAGGGGCCAACATCCCTTAAGCTACTATACTCTATAATGAATGTGAACACAATATCCTTCTTGCCTTGGTCGGCAAAGGCCAACAAACACAAATCCTTAGGTAGACTAGTAGTAGCAAGTTGTAAACAAGTTTTATGGTGGGATTTTTTTATTTTTTTAATTTTTTTTTTTTCCCCCTTGTGTATACACACACACACAAACATTGGGTATGTATGTATCATGAAAAAAAACATGAAAAAAATTTTTATGGGGTGTTTTGAAAATTAAACCCATTTTTGGAAATGCCCTCGTATACCACATGGAAGAAAAAATTCAATTACACTAGAAAAATCAATATGGATCGTTTATTTGTGCATGAAATTGAATGCAATCACAAACAACGTGGTGGTGTCTGAGTCTTATGTTGGCTAATTGATTTTGGTCGGTTTGTAAGATTGAAAGAAAATGTGATGTCCTCACGATGCATGAGGGAAAATCTCATTAACCCCATACATGAGATCTTTTGGGGTGGGGTTGAGAGCCGGGAGGGGGGGCGGGGGAGGTGGGCATGGGATAGATAGTAAGTACATGAACCAAATTGAAGTGCCCCAAAAAAAAAAGAGACGGGTCATTTCCCAAATGAATTTTCTTTTGCAAATATCACCAATGTGCCCATGGTAGGAGCGTACACCATTGAAACTATATTTATATTAAACCCTAAACCCTAAAAGAACACAATCTATGGCTGGGTGTGAAACCATATTGCTAATAAACCCTAAACCCTAAAAAAACACAATCTATGGCTGGGTGTGAAACCATATTGATGTTAAAGCCTAAACCCTAAAAAAACACAATCTATGGCTGGGTGTGAAATCATATTGATATTAAACCCTAAACCCTAAAAAAACACAATCTATGGCTGGGTGTGAAACCATATTGACATTAAACCCTAAACCCTAAAAGAACACAATCTATGGCTGGGTGGCTAGTGCTGCTGGCTAGTTCAGTTTCTAACTTATTGGAAATGGCAGACTTTTGTTCTGATCAATCCACCAGAAGCTGGGCTGCACATGTATTGCAGTGAAAAATTGTCAGCAACACACAAATGGGGGCAAGAGAATGGCATATTTATATGTGTTTTTGTGTGTGTGTGTGTGAGTGTGTGTGTGTGGAAACAATGCTACAAAAATCACTCCTGACAACATGAAGCGCACTGAAACCAATAATAACTTGTCTGAAAGAACAAAGAACCTTAATAATATATGACACAGAAATGAGCCCCCAAGTCATGAACATACACGACAATCAATCGTGAGATGTGTGCAACTTGTGAGTCCACTCACGATCTCATCTCCTCTCCTCTCCTCTCCTCTCCTCTCCTCTTCTTCGTCTTCTTCATGCACTTCTCCACCGCAACTTGTGAGTCCACTCACGATCTCCTCTCCTCTCCTCTCCTCTCCTCTTAGAGCCCTCAAAAGTATAGGGAGTTCAAACCAATGTTATTTGGTTTTGAACTTTCAAAATTCATTAGAATCAATTTTCTTTCAACGAGATTTACACATTAATACATGAGTTGTTAGTTTTTTAATTTGTAAAACATCAAGGAATCTCTTGATATATATGATTTTGATGTAAATCAAATTTGATATGCAAAACATAATGAATCGCAAGAATAACCAACATGTTTAGCAATGTTTTGAATACCATTTTTATGTTTCATGATACTCTTATTAACAATGCATTGTCCCATTATTAGTTCACAAAACAAATGAAACAATATTTGAGAATTTTTTTATTTCAAGATGATTACAATTAACATTAATAATAATACCATCCTTCATATCAATTTCAACAAAGTCATTTCCATTATGACTATTTTTGATTGAATTTATAAAACCATCTAGGGAATGGTATCATAAATGTCCTCCTCTTCAATAGAATAAACATTAGGTTGATGAACAATTAGTTCAAAAGGCAATATATTTCTAAAAACATTGGATGAATTTTTTTTAATTTGTATTGTGTTATCAAAAAACTTGTTCCTTTTTCCACGTAATAAATTATACTATAACTTTTGGTTTATTTTGATTGAAGATTATTAAAATGTATTTTAATTTGTGATATGTTCAAATTCAAAATTGGTTTTTTTTTAAGGAATGTTAATGCAATTTTATGGAAGGATCCATTAAATTTACTTTTTTTGCATTCCTAACAAAAGTTATTTAACTTTAAATATTGACTAAATATCTTTTGTTTATCATTAACATTTATTTCCTTGTTTTATTTTTTACATTCACTTTCTTCTTGTTTGAAAAATTATTTTTTATATTATGATTAAAATTATTTTGAGATTTTGGAACCCCATAATGTATATTAACAAGTTCAAAATGAATGTTTCCATATATTATGTTTGAAGCTCCATATGGGTTTTCATTTCCAACTTTTACCATTATTTAACATTTTTAAATTTTGAAACATGAATGGAGTGCTAAAAATATTCAACTATCCAATGCACTACAATGAAACCCCACCACAATCCACCATTTAAAGAAAATATTAACATTTTGCATATACAATTTTGTTCATTGTTTGTTTGCTTATGATGTAAATCAAGTTTTTTTTAATGAATTAACTCACATTTATATCATGTGTAAAACATGTGATGTGCCCAATGCTAAATATTTTTTTAAATGAAACATATTTTTTAAGTATCATTTAGGAACTTATTGAATGTCTCAATAATTAGAAGATTGCATTGAATAAACAATTTCCCACATTATGGTGAAAATTAATAATATTGCAAACCAATCTCACCTAATTAAATCTCTATATCCATGTTCAAATTCAAATATTTAATTATATGTTAACTTGAATTCAAAAATTTCCAATAAATTTAAAATCTATTTTTAAAATTTTGTGCTAGCAATTGTTTTTACCTTCTAATAAAATTCTAAATCTTTTTTTCCAATGGATTAATTATATGTTTTACCTAATTGAAATTTTATGTAGATTTTTTTTTAAGTCGACGTAAATTACCAATTTCCTAAAAGTGTTTTTCAACTTAAAATACATTAATACAACTTCTCGCAATACACAACTTTACCATTTTGTTATTGATATTCTTTTAGAAATATCTCTAGTATTAAATATCTTTTTATATTTTACATTCAATTTTTATTAATTTCTTCAATTAAAAACTTAATATGTTTAATTAAAAATATTTTGTATTCTACAAATCTAAATGTTATTTCATATTTTCTTCTTAAAATTTTGAATAATGTTACAATATTTTTATTAATATAATGCATATATTAATATTAACTTTTTCAACAAAAAACCTGCAATATTAACAAATTTGACTATTAATACATATGTTCAAATTTTAGTATTTATTTAATACATGTCCACAATTATTATTTTCAAAAATGACGATCAACCACAAGAAGATTTAACAAAATATGGCTACAAGACAAATAAAGGAATAGAAACTTTAGGTGTCCTATTACGTGTTGGTGACCCACTAGAACCTATTAACTACATATCGTGATTTTTAAATAAAAAAGTCCAAATCTTTCAAAAATCTTGATGATTTCATAACTTTTTTCCTTAAAATGTGGTGATTTTTTGGAAATTTTTAACCCATTTTTCATTATCACATTGCTCATGACAATTTCAAAAAATTGTCATGAGCAATATGTTTAATGTTCAATTCAAAGTTTCCCAATCTCAAGTTCAAATTTAACTTCAAGATTGTATCCTCCAATATATGATATACACACATAATACCCTAATTCCAACTAGTGATCTTATTTGGAATGATACATACAAAAATCATCCTCAAAACTAATATTAAATCCAAAACAATTTTCAACAAATTGAATCTCAATACATTCTTCTTTATCCAATTGTCAAATTCCAAATATGATTTACAAGTAAAATTGAAACTCCTAGAAGGTTGCATTTCAACACATAATTCCTAGGAGCTTAAAATTGCACACTAAGAGCACTTCTCCTTATGGACTTTTAGATTTCATTATTTTTCTTCAAGGTTAAAAAACTAACCACTTCAATTGTGGGACTCAAGATAAATCTACCTTTAGGTTTTGTTTCAAAACAACCACAATCTTCTTGAGGCTAAATAAGTCATGTTTGAACATCCACAAGTCGCAAATCACACATTTTTACTCATAACAACTATCTTCCTTGATCTTGCAAAAAATCCAAAGCAAAGTTTCAATCAAAATTGAATGCTTATAACTGTATTAGTGGTAGCCACCATCCCTATTTGCCATAAAAAGAGACGTGAGATCTTGCACAGACATTTTCTAAACAAAAAATATTAATTGAAATAATTGACCTCCCAACAACTTCCACCAACACAATTCATCAAAAACATCCACATGATAAAAATTGAATGTGAACTAGAAAAATCAAATAATAACAATTAAATTTAGCAAACCTCAAAGTTAACTATAAAATCTAGCCATTTAATTTGTTTGTTGTGTACTTGAATCAAAATTTCAAAAGATGAAGGATCAAGATCAAGAATTACGAAAATGTTTACAAAATTAATCACAAGTTGATGTTCACCAAATATAATATTTCTTGATGATCTTATCCCTGAGAATTGATGGTCTACCAATGTTATAAATTTGAACAAGCTAAAAATACTATATTTAAAACTAGGAAAAAAACCAACATTTGTATACACATTAAAAGGAATCATTCGTGCCCATTTTTTGGGTCATTTTTAAAGACTTTTCTTTGATCCAATTTATGATTGCATGCTATAAATTATTTTTTACACATCTTAATCCTATATTTTTTTATTATGCATACATGTTATTTTTGTATAAAGATTATATATTTTTGGAAATACTTCCTTCAAATTTTCATAATAATAAAGGTTTAAAACACTTATGAACCAAATATGACCAAATAAAATTATAGTGCACATAGAAACAAAAAATTCATAAACTTTGAGCCCTTGTTCTTTTTTATGTATGGACATCAAAAATTTCACCAATTTTTGTATTGATTTTAGTGCACATTTATTAAGGAAAATGGGTTTTTGGCCCCAAAAAACCACATGTCTACAAAATTGATTTGAATTTTAAAATCAAACCAAAGGACTTTTGAAATATCATACATTTTCATCAAAATTTGAGAATTAAAACTTTGTAAGTGATGGAATTTATTCCAAAAATAAAATGATAATATAATTTATTATAATCCTCTTGTGATTTTTCAAATATGGAGGAAAAAAGTTTTTTATTAGTGTCCACACATTGTGTGATTCCTATTAATATGTTTTCCCTTATTAGGGCCTAAGCCATTAACTACAATCAAGATGAAATTTCTTGACAAATTTGCACTCATAAATTCAAATGTCAACCAATTCCATTGTTCCAAGGTCTTTGAAATCTTATTTCGGAATCAAATCTTGAATTGAATGAATAACAACAAATTGTAAGGAAATTCAAATTGATCTATAGGCTTTATGGTAGTGTTTGCCCCACTCTCAACAAAAAGGTTCAATCCCCTTTCTCAAACTTTTTTTTTAATGTAACACCAATTTTTTACATTTATATGTATGAACCAACATTGAAATGTGGGAAGAATATAGTAACAAAAATGTAACGTATGGTCAATGTCATCATCATGAAATCAAAAACATTGTTGAAATCACAATGAATAAATTTATAGATCCATTATCTACCACATCATAAGATTTGGATCAATTCAACTCAAAACATACACCCAACATCCTTTGTTATATTACTAATATTGAAGACATAAATTAATGTTGCCCTATTATTAGTGGGGTTGGCAATTAATTTGGCCATGGATGACCAGAAAAAAAAACCAACATGACATACAAATAGAAATTGAAAACACAATATATCAACAATTGATAAACCTTGGATCAAGTTCATGCTGCAAAAATCTAAAGATTTATCATTTATTTTTAACATAACACAAAGTGAAAAAACCAACAACTATAAAAATAAAAATTCAAAACACAATTTTGACCTCAAAATTGATGATAGTCCAAAACAAAATTGATGCTAGAAAAAACAACAAAACACACGAGCATAAACCATAAATCTAAAATAGATAAAAACCAAACACACAACTTCACAAATGTTTGTAATTAAGAAATTAATCATAAAAATATCTTTTAAAAATACCAATACGCAACAAAAGTTCAAATAAAGTTTTTAAAATAATCACAATTTTTTTTAAACCCCAAGAATAAACAACATAAGTTTCAAACATTAAAGAATAGACATAACTATAATAAAAAATGAACACATAAGATCAAAACAAAATTAAGTTAATGTTATATAAGCAGAAATTCATGGTTTAGGTTTAAGGTCTTAACCTCTAGGTTTAGGGTATAAAAGGTCATTTATTTTATTTATTCATTACTTAAAAATTTGAAGGTCAAGGTTTTTAATTTAAAGTTCAAGTACAAAAAAAACCTATTTAAACCAAAAGTAGACCATATTATAAGTTCCAAATCCAATAGATCACTAAGTACAAATTTAGTTTAGGGTTTGCAACAAATTAAGATAGGGATCAAGATTTAAGGTTTAAGGTTTATGGCAAGATAAATTTTATGCAACCTAGTTACTCAAGAATTGTAAAAAATAAAATTAAAATGACATGTAATTAACCCAACCCCAAATTTTTATTGCATGTACAAATTTACATAAGCAACATGTTTTAGAATTTAAATCCAAATACCAAGAAGAAAAAATGATAATTTTACAAAAACCATGCAACTCACAAAGAATTACATTTACAAATATTAATTTGTATGCAATTAACATAACATCATTGAGATGGGCAAATATATCTATGCAATTAACATAACATCATTGAGATGGGCAAACATATCTTAATCTAACATTTTTTATGCCTACTTCTAGGAAATCAACTCATCAACTTATTTTAAGTAACTCCACATCAAACTTGTTTTGTGTCAACAATACACACTACGACAATTCCAAAAGCAAATTTTCATTATTATTACATCATCTAACCCAAAAATACATAATGCCAAGAAAAAATTGAAACACAAGCCAATAACCTATGAAGCTCAACATAATAAACATTATGCAACATATGAATTTGCAAATAGAAAAAATGACAAAACTTAAATGGATATTTTTCCCTTTTATGCATTCACAAGTTTTGTCAAAATTGTAGAACCCATAGAAGTTTGTAACCTTGTAAGATTTTAAATTGTGACCTTTTCTTATAAAAATGTGAAACATGCGCATAAGCAATAAACAACAAAAAGTTTCATTAACATATATAATTGAAACCATCTACTTGACAATGGTTTGCACCAAGAAAAAAAAAACTAACAAATCTACTTGAAATTGGTTTGCACAAGCTTTCACCATAAAACCTAATTTAAAATGCAACCAATGATAAAAAAAATTTGTAGTTGAAAAATTTCAGAGCCATCATTCATTAGCTCGTTTGAAAAAACAAACCAAAGACAAAATGCAAAGTATTATAGTAGCCAACAATGACCTCTTTGGACTAAATAATGCAACTACATGTTTGATTCACTTATGCATGCATGCACATTGCTTCAACATCAATAATTCACAAGCATTTCAAAGCAATGAACAATGAAGGCATCGATAATGTGCAACAAATAACACTCCATAATTAAAATGTGTTATGTGAGTAGTTTGGATACATGATTATCAAAGAAAATTTGATGTTGGGTTGTTATTTGATTTTTTGAAGAACTTTGGTTCCAAGTCTTTAAAAACTATAATTGTAGGAAGCAAAAAAATTCAAAATTTTTACTAATTAAAATAACATATTTTTTACAAATTATAAAAAAATTCCAACCTTCCAATCCTTTTTGAATTGGTTATTTCTTGGCCAAAAATTAATTAGGTGTATTTGTTGGTTGTTTAGTATAAAGAACTTGCCATGTGATAGGTTTAGACTATTCTCCAAATGTTTCATCATCAAATGTGTCATTTCAATAAAAATACATTTAGAATGCATCAACGCAACAAAGTCCCATATTGAATTCTTATGTGCTTTTCCAAACACAAGAAAAACAAAGAACAAAGAATTTGGTTGTTTGTGAAAGTAACCTTAATAGAAATTCAACAAAACACATCAATAATCTTTGTTACTAGTTCTTAGAGTGATACATTTATTTCAACCCTTGACCTTTCAAAGTTCCTTACAATTATAGTTTTAAATTTTGTTTGGCCCTTAATAATTAAGTAGATGTATATTTACAAATAAAATTATAAAATGTCTATATACAATTGTAATAATTGCCAAACAATGGGAAAAACATATTTGAAAATGATGTTATTTAACAAGGTTTTGTTTTTTGGAACTTTTTACTTAAATGCAAGTTGAAATATGAGGGCCAATTAAATGAAGTATGACACTTATGTAGATGTATTGGCAATAAAGGTTTCATGTTCCATAAGATTAAAATATTTGAGCAACAATATCGAACCCAAGTAAATTTTTATATATTAAAAACCAATCACAAAACCACTTTGAAAATGTTTGAGTGGAATGTAAAAATCATGGATGTAAAAGTTTTAAAATTGTCTTGTTGAATAACTTTGAGGCTACAAATCTAGGTAAAGTTATACAAGAGAAAATCAAATGGATAAACCTATAGTCCTAAAGCTCCAAACATGAATATGTAGTTGTCAAATTTGATTGGGTCCATAGTAGTGACATACGCTCAATTCGATTCAAACATACGCGTATTATACATTTTTTTGGGCTTTTTAATAAATACTTGAAAATACTTGATACAAAGGCCAATTTTCAAGCCGTTGTATCATTATAATGCTTTTTAAAAAATACTTGAAAATACTTCTTTTTGAGCACCTTCGAAAAATATTCGTATTTCGTATGTCACTACTATGATTGGGTCCTATCAAAATACTTTGATACATACTGAAAATTACTCATACGTCTTGTGATTTTAATGAATTTGAATCTTTATTTATTTTATAGAGATTCACAACAAAAGTTTGATAGTATTCAAAAGTTCAACTGCACACAAACATCAAAACATCACATATCCAATCTATAAAAAAAATAATGACATGCATGGCAAAAATCATTATGGAATAAGGGAACACAAAAAAGAATTATTGAGAAATAAGTCTACAAAAATAATTGGCTAAAATTGGCTAAGGAGTATAAGGAAAAAAGGTCCTCAACGTTTTAAAATTAGGTTTAATTACCCTATCGAAATTTGTGTCATCATTTTTGAAGATGTATTGAAGTTGTTTTTGTTAAAGGTGGTGTTGATCACACTATTTGGTTGGTACCATTACTAATCCTTCAATGTCTATTTCAAGAGATGAACATCCCCTAAACTATCAACCCTTGACCATAGAAATAATTTAAAACTTGTTATTTTAGTAATCAAATGGCTACTAAAAGTTCAAAAGCTCAAAATTCAAATGTTGTGTTTTCTTGAACATCCATATTTACAATTCGAATCAACGTAAATAGAATAGAAAGATGATTTGATAATAAGATCATAAACATGTCAAAATCAACAACGTATCAATTAATAAGAGAAGGAAAGAAAAGGAATAAACAAAAACAAGTATCATTGAAATTGACAAGAAGAGTTTTGTCAAAAGTGTGGAAACTCAAGCACAACCTTGAAAAAGTGGCAATCACCTAATTCCCCCTTGTTTTGCAATTTGTTAACAAATAGGTCTACATTCAACAATGCAACTTTGTCAAACATATCTCATATTTTTTGAGCCCTACATCTGGTAAAACCATGAATTGCACATGTTCAACTTCTCTAGAAATAAATCAACAAAAACATTTATGTTAAGATTTCTAAGCTGCACAAAGTTTTTGATGTGGGTTTTGGTTTTGAGACTCCATCTATTAACATATTGGATGCATGTAAGAATGCTCACACTAAATTGCAAATATATAAAACTTCTAAATGAATGAATCATGCCAAGTTTTGTACTACAATTTGTGGTCCAACTTGAATTATTGTAGGCAAGAAATTGAACTACCTAGCAACATTTCTCTAGATTTGCACTCTTCTTGTGTACTTTTATGTGTGGTGTAGGATCTGCAACTAATGCCATAACTTAAAATCATGAGATGACAACAATTACAACCAAATCCAAATTTGGCGAATTTGCTTGAAATTTGCATTTTCAGGCAACCCTTGTTGAGCAATGCAAGTCTTTCTTGACATTGAATTGACAAATTTCTGCCACAATATGATCCAAAAATTATTGCTAGAGATTTGATTCTAAACCAGCTTTTTAACACTACAATGTGATGTTATTCATCTTCACAATTGCTAATCCCCGAACTACAAAATGGCCAGGAAGTCCCATTACACATCAGTGTGCAAAGATTGTGCCTAGTTAGGATTAGTGGGGTTTGGATCCAGTGATTTTTTTGGGTTGAATTTTTGCATTTTTCCCACCTGAAAAAATTTAAAATTCAACACATACAGAGGATCTTTCATGAAAAAATGGGCTCAAATCCGCCACATATTGGGGGAAAAAATAATTTAAGTCTCTAGATTTCTACTACAGGTTCCAACTTCCAGCAGGTAGCCAAAATATGAAAGGATTCTCTTTTAAAATTACTTTCATATTTGGTCTGTAGCCAAATTTGGCTAAGTCTTCTTGTTGATGTTCACCAGTTTGGCTACATCATACAATTGAAATTGAAATTTTAGCTTTATTCATAAAATATATAAATAAGTAAACATTTAAATATTAAATATTATTAAAAACATTTAAAAACATTTTTTTTAAAACCATTTTTTGGATCTTTAGGGTGGGTCAAGAATCTGGCAATCCCAGAAAATTAGTCCTATTATTCTTAAGGACAGATCTTCAAGCATTAAGATTGAGTAATTGAGAATGTGTGAGAGTTTTGAAGCTTGCCATAATTGAGATCTGCTCTGAACTCAAGGATATGATCAAAGTTGGGAGAAAAAAATCTCCATAATTTCTGGTACCTAACAACAATGTACATCATTTTTGCCATCATCAAATTGAGGTACCCATGAATCACGGATAGGATTGAAGTGGGAACAAAAAAAATTCAAAAAAAAAAAGAAAAAGCTTGATGCCATGGTAACATATGCAAAAACATGATAATTTGTAGCATATCATATTAAATATTATGGGTGGACAATAATTACTAACTCCTCCTTCCTTCTTCCTCTTTCCTTCTTGTAATAGAGAAAAAAAATTATCCCCTTTCAAAAAAACCCAAGAGAAATTTTGTACCTAGTTGTTAGAGATATATCCCCAAAAGGGAGTCATCAAAATGACAGCTTCTATAGCAATGACTATAAAATCACCAACTGAAATTATATATAACTTGTAGATTTAGACATGAATCTACAATACAAAATTGTCAAAATGGGTCATGTTCATTGTAAGCCAATTCGTAGTCACAAATGAAATTTGTACAGTATTGTTGGGGATTAAGGGTTTTGACAAAGTGGAACAAAAGTGTCTATCTAGATCTCCTCATACCTTGTAGAGCACTCAAAGAGGTTTTGTAGTGTATTATTTGGAGGGTACCTTATATATATCTATGAATATATCCTTCCTCAAAGAGAGGAGGAATGTCGTGCCTACTAATTTGGAGTGCAAGGGGTCTTACACCTACTTATAGGTAGGTGTAAGAAGTAGGCATGAGAATCCTCCTCCCACTCTTAAGGAATGGGGATGTAGGGCCTACTCATCATCCTAGGGCCTTCTTTTGGGAATGCCCCCCACCTTGGTGCTTTACACTATATATATATATATATATATACACACACACATACAAAAAAGGAAAAAGAAGAGGAAAGACAATAAATTCCACAATACTATATTACTAATGTTATGAAGGTCTTCAAAGGTTTAGGAAAAAGCATTGTCTCGCACCCCCTAACAAATTACCATCAAGCATGATTCACACATGGTTTTAAATCAATGGTAACTCAATGTTAAGTTTTCTTAATTTCTCAAGTGCATTCACACATGGATCATTAGCTAACAATACCAATGATGTGGCATCCTAGGTGGCAAGTGGTGTTAGCATTGGTGGTAGCTAACATTCAATCTAATCTAGCCTAGAACCTAGATTTCAAACATTTTTCAATATTGGGTAACAAGGCCAAAAATGGCCATTTAAGTTGTGGCCCATAAGCAATGTCTTTGGGTGTGAGTGCACAAAATTTTTATGGGTCTGTATAAAGTTTCATTATTACCTAACAATATGTGCTAAATCTAAAAAATATAACACCTATGTTAACAAGAGGTGTTTCACACACTATGTGGCCTTGCCATTTACATTTTAAAAGTATCTCAAGGCAAAAAGTAGAATTACAAAAACTCAAATATTTCACCCATGCAAAAATATAATTAAAAAAAAAAATCCTCTAAAAGAAACCAAAATCCTTCAAGATGTTACAACTCTATAACTAATCTCAAGTTTCAACACAAGCCCCCCAAAAAAAATCATCTTTCAAAAATCCTTAGATAAAAATAGACCTATTATTATTTATTACCTAGGGGCCAAAATGCCCTAAGCTACTATACTCTATAATGAATCTAAACACAATATCCTTGCCTTGATATGCAAGGCCAACAAAAACTCCCTAACACCAAGTGCAAATCATGCTTTAGAGTAGTAATTTGATCCTCATGTAGGGGTAGGTACTCTTTGCTTTCTCGCTACAAAAAGATCAGGTTCAAAGATCTGGATTATGCGAGCAACCATGAATAAATCAAGGCATTTGAAGAGGGTCTAGGATTCATTGATCCCAGAGGAGATCTTGTAAGAGTGACAAAAGGTACCCAGCCCCATGCATGCATTTTGATGTGTGTACTTTGGATCCATGGGTTACGGTTTATCAGATTTAGGCATACAATCTTATTGTTTTAGTTTGTTTGTGAAGGACACTTTCACAAGTTTTCATCACCATTGCTTGCCTTAACAATGGGTGTGTGTGAGTGTGTGTGTGTGTGTGAGAGAGAGAGAGAGAGAAACTCACAAGCATAAAAGTAAGATGCCTGGACAAGACAATGAAATATTTTTGTCACTACAAAAAACTTCACTTCTTGGAGCTGACTATTCTTATGATTGTTGATGACCATATGAAATGAGAACCAAAAACCTTTAAGTTGATGCCTTAAATTATTACTTCTACAAAATACAGGCAAAGAAAGAAACATTGTATACACATGCGACAAATTGTGGAGAAACGTGATAAGCACAACCATATATATATAGACACACACACACACACACACACACCAGTGAGCTTACAATCTCACTTCGCTATTACTGGAAAAGTAGAAGCCCGTGGAAGTATTCATGAGCCAAATAAGATGTCAGGGATTGTTTGTGCCCAATAGGGTTCGTGCCACAGTGCATAGAAATCACCAGGGATATACCCTGTTACTGTCACACACTTGAATGGAGAAAATGTTAAAAGAATTTTAGGTTCTCAGATCAAGCTTTTCGTACTTTGTGAACTGCTGTGTCCTTGATCCAGCCTTGATTCTGGTGGATTCATGTTCTCCTCCAGGCTTCATCTTGTGGGATCCACATTCTCGTGCACACCTGAAAATGCAGGTCCAGGAGCAGGGCAGCAAAGCCTAAGATCTCAAAATATAGTGGAGCCAGTACCTGGGTGTCTGGAGGTTGGGACTCTGGAGGTCAGGGTCAAACTGCCTGTGCACTTAGTTCAATGCAGGCAAGAAGAGAAAGCACATGTTGCTCATTTTACAACAGTATGAAAATTTTGGCTTTTAGGGAAAAAGAAAGCTGGGCAAGACTCAACAAAAGATTGGTCTGCTTCCAAAGCAGACTCTTGAGTCACCATCCATCCACCATCCGGAAGAGAGCAGCTACAACGAAACTAATGCCACACCTCATCAGTTGATGGAAGACAGCCCAACTTATAAAAAGATTGTGTAGATAGCAATCAATCACAAATACTACAAACACAAATTTTCATTCTTATGAATGATATTATGTCCAACTGGAAAGTGCAACAAAGCAACAGCACAAAGGAAGAAACATGACCAGTATATGGTAGCTCCATGCTCCATTTCATTGTCTCCTGAAGCAAACATCATAAGACAAAAACTTTCTTCTTGACTTTGTGCACTGAGAGTTCCAACAATACAGATAAAGACCAGCATGAGACTAAAAATCATTTTCATGTAATACATGGTCCTGTTATGCTACAGCAATTTGACTCACATGATCTAGGGAAAATGAACGCATTGGGGAGCAAACACTAGTATAAAGTATAAACATGCACCAACCAAAATCATTTGAGACAACTAGGAATCCCAGCAAAACAAAGAAGTGAAAAAATGGGTAAATCCTGAGAAACAGACACAATGATGGCACAGAGCATTGTCAGGAATCAACATACACACACAGAGGAAATCTGGGCCAACCAGGAGGCCCACACACTTAGCAATTGATGTCTTCTCTCTCGTCAGTTTTTTCTACCACATACCTTTTACTGCGACAAAGCCTATAGGGCCCTCTGGATTCTAGGTATCTTTAGTTTGTTGTCATGCTTTCAATCAATGCCGCTGAATCTTGCTCCTAAACTTATCAAACTGACTAACTAACTGGTTAAGGATTCTTCCTAAACCCAAAACTTCTAAACCAAGCATATGGCAAAGAAAGCCAATGCAAGTCTTGGGAATGCCTACGGGAGACTCTGCATAAGTGTGGAGACTTATTGACTTATGAATACTTGTGGGGCTAATGAGAATGGCAACTTACATGATCTGAAAGACACTTCAAGAGATTTCTCAAAGCCTGTGGGCACAGGGTGAAATTGTTGTAACATGAGAACTCAGGGAGACTTGTGAGGATTCCACAAATGTGGGACCCAAAGGGTGTTCATAAATCCTATGTAGAAACATTTGGTGCACGTAACGCCATAGAATTAACCTGTGACGAGATTTGGGCCTGCCGAATTTTCATAGTAGTGGCACGGAAGAAAAATTGCTCTCGAGACAGCGCCCGCACCTGCTTCAGGTAAGCATCAACAGGAATAGCACCTTCTTGGGCTGCTTTATCAAGTGAATAGAGAATGTCTTCAATGGCAAAATCAGCTGCATTGCATTCCAACATTTGCTTTGAGTGAGCATCAGCAGGCTCAAAAACATCATCAATGTCAACTTGTGTGACTCCTTTGTCATTCACCTTCAACCAAGTTTCAAGAACATCTGTGTTGGTTAATATCAGCTGAAGCTGGTTTTCAAGGCCTTCCTTTTCTTGAACCAGTTCAGATACCCCTTTCGCAAGTTGCTCCGCTCTCTGACTTAGCAAAGCCTGCAGTCACTAAAACAAACCTCAGGAAACAGGAGGCTTTAAGGTAAGGTTCACGACTGGGAACTAGCAACTTCATTTACACTTCAGGACATTCAGACTGAGGTGGATTGATTATCTCTTAAGTCTTACAGTCCTAATTTAGGGGAATACATATTCAGAAAAAGGGTGAAGAACTTATAATTTGAAGGTCATATTAAGAACTAGTCATTTTGTTCAGTCACTCATCGATCAAATCCAGAAGCAAATGATTAATCATCACAAACGGTAAGCAACATGAAATAAGATTGTAACCAGCTGCAGTTGTTATTTAATGATATCTTTATCCCTGCTTGATTATTCCATTATCATAAATGCAAAAGTTGTAGCCATGTAGGAAAAGTCTCAAGAGTTCACAAGTTCTCTGCATCAGGCAAGATTCTCATCAACTTGATCTGTCCAAAAAACTGAAGCAGAAGAGAAGGTCAAAGGATATCATAAAATCTCTGGAACCATCTGGGAGATGAAACATATGTTGAACAGAAACTGTCCTGCAATACAGGGTACTTAAAGCACACAGACTCACAGTACTGTCTGACTTCCTATTTGTGATAAGGCAAAGGAAGTCTCAACCCTCTTCAGATTGCCCTGTGCAAATACACTTTGAATGGAGGGAAATGGCAATTGTAGAAAGAAACACAGACCTGGGTATTAAATAGTCCATCCATCTCAATGTTTCGCTCCTGCATTAGTGCTTGCGTATCACGGTGCAGACGATTGGAGAGATCATTGATGGCTGTCTGCTTATAAGCCTCAGAAGGGTCATTGGTCCTCGGAGGGGGAGGCAGATTCTGGTATGGTGGATATGAAAGCCTCGATGATGGCTGAGCAGGAGAACTGGATGATGACTGAGATGTTGGTGCCATGTGCCCTCCCGTGTGCATTGGGTTCATGAAGGGAGAGGGAGACTGTGGTGGATGGTGACTCATCGGTGCTGGTGGAGGTGGTCGAACTGGCATTTGAGCTGGTCTAGAGTACAATGGTGGATCATCACCAAAAATAAGTGATAACTTTTTTACCAATTCAACCAGATTTGAGCGTGGATAAACCCATCCTTGTAAGTAGGGAGCTGAAACCATACCAGAAGGGTTAACAAAAGGGTGTCGGGGTTTAATAATCATGTCCCGGGTAGGTGTAACATAGACTAGGGGGGCATTACGGGGGTAAGATTCAAGAAGCCAAATGGTGATAGGGATGTTATATTTTACGTCTTGATAATACATGGGGATAGTTCCATCTGCTTGTAATAAATTGCTGGTTCGTCCATCATTGTGCGTGAACATGGCTGTTTTCACCTGAAAAAAGAGAACTGATATTACTTAAGCATGACTCTCAACAAAACCTGTTCACAACATCACTTAAGGTATCCTCATGACCGACAAGGACCCTACAATCAACCATCACCAATGAAGGCCCAGCCATCCACATAATTGGTTTAGAGCATGGTCGGTATGCACAGCACATAGACAGCACAGGAATTCACCACATACTTCAGAATTGTGAGAATGTTGAGCTCCTCCTCTTCAAATAGCTCTCAACTGTTTCAGTAGGAAGCCATGTTTGACAAGATAGGCCACAATGCCTGTCCTTGCACTTAAAAGACTTTAGTTCCAAAGTTAGCTCACCTAAACTACTGATCCTGTCCTATTGCCCCTTCACTTGAGAAAAGAACAAAACATGCTGAACATGGGACTCCAAATGAGGAAATGCTGTGCATCCAGATACTTAGTGTGCCAATGCCTATACCTAATTGTAATGATCATGCCTTATAAACAAGCACAGGATTGTCAGAAAAACGAACCAATATCAGACACAGCAGAAGAAATACAGACCTACAAAGGCCTCAGACAACATGGTGGCCCCTTTAAAAAAAACCTGCCAATTAAGTGTCACAAAGAAAACAACCTCCAAAAAAGAAAACTGCAAAAACAACAAGAATACAAAGGAATTCCAGAATGTCTAGAAACAATGCAGAACAACAGATTGACTGTTGCAAAAAGGAACAAAACAAGGTGAAATCACTGATCAAAGACAAAACAAAGAGCATATATATACCAATGAAATTGCAAACAAGACTCCACAATAGCAATTTGACAGTTATGGTTATGTCAGTACTGACAAAACCAAAACAAACACAACAATGAGTGCAGTCATGACCTTGTGAGTGGTGTCCCTCACAAAGAATCAGACCATCACTTTCATCATGAATGGGAGTGAATAGCTGCAACTACTCCATGGTCTTCATCAGGTCCCAACAGAGGGTGGGTGTGGACAGTGTATTAAACAAATAGATTGATGAAGTTGCAGAGAAATCTCCACAACAACAATTAAGGTAACACAACAATGAGTGCAGTCATAACCTCATGAGAGTTGCTCACAAAGGGACAGACCATCACCTTCATCATGAACGGCAGTGACCAGCTGCCATGACTACCCACTGAGTTCATCAGCTCCCAACAGTGGGTGTAGATAAGCATATAATAATCTTCCCAAAAACTTGGGCAAACCATTATACACAATCTGCCTCCTGAGTTTCTGTTGCCTTTCCAGAAGCACTCAAGAGACAGTGTATTAAACAAATGCTCTGCTTAAAACCTTAGGGAAAACAATTATATGAATATATATGTTCTGAGTTCCTTTCAGGTTTCCAGAAGCCAGAGGAAGACTCAGTAATTATGAGGACTGCTAGCAGTGCTGCTCACCAATCAAAGACTAAGAAAGAAGACTATAGAACAGACAGACAGACAGACAGAGGGGAGCAAACTCTAGCTTTATATGCAACTCATTCTTGCTAGCTAGCAAACAACATGGCAGAATGGAACATTGATGATAGAAGACAAATGAAACAACCATAGTAGACATGGACACAGAAGCATATAAATCCACAGGTAAGTCACACTTCTCAATTCTGCCATTTGTAAAAATCAGCAGAGAAAAACCCTAATATATCTTAAGAAATTTTGATTGCAAACCCAAGTGTCCTGTCATGCCACAGCATTTCAATGGAATTTTCTGCCACATGACATTCCAAGCACGCATACAGTATCATCCTCTAAATATTGACACAAGAGATCTGGTTCAGAACAATCCAAATCCCAATCCAAATCAAAAGAGACAGGAACTCAGGTTTAGTCACATATCTGAATTCAGATTGCACAGCTTTCTTCTAATAAAATCAGGCCAAAGGAATCCACAACAGAAACAGAGATCCAGACAGTGAACGAATCCTCTGACCTAGTACAGAAAAAAGGCCAAGCACAGAGAACTAGAAGAGACAGTAGTAGAAGACGGAAGACGAACCTGCAGGCCTGGGAATTCCTGGATCACCTGCAGCAGATGTTGCCGGATATTCCATTTGTCATCTTCAACGTAAGGCAGTGCACTCGGACCTCTCTGCGACAGCACCGATCCCAGAAACTGAAACTGCGTCGATGCGTGGGACGTCGGGCTGCCCCCTAGCGCAGGCATCATTCCCCCTTATTCAGCCGCTCGAAATTCAATTCGTCCTACCCTAGTTCAACTGCAATTCCCACCAATTCAAGCAACCAGAAAAAAAGGCTTTGAAAACACACACAACACTCCACAAGCTCTATTTTTCTGTCTCTGTTTCTCTGCCTTTCTCTGGAATCAGAACACTGGTAACGGAACAAACTAGGAGCAGCAAGCGATTTTTGTGAAGGAGATGCGAAAACGAAGAGAAGAGAAGAGAAGACGACGCTAGAGAAGGAAGGATTAGGGGCATTCAATCATCAAAGACTTTCTTTCTACAAGGTTCTTGCTTGAGATTCTTGGTACTGGAAAAACCGCTACAGAAAGAGAGACAGATAGAAAGAAAGACAGATAAATTGCTCCCTGGACAAAACTATGCCCTTGCAATAACAAAAACAAACACACTCAGCGAAACCACAAACAAACAGACAACAAAACAGACGGAGAAGAATCAGAGAAGAGAAGAAGAAGAAGAAGAGCGCCAAACCCTAATCACTAATCTCTCACTAATTCCTCACTAATATCTTTACTCAATAAATTAAAAAGTCAAGTAGCCCGCTAACTTAACCAACCCTTCCTCAGTCCAACTTACTAACGCGAGAGGTGATTAAAACCGCCGGTTCTTTCATAAAAGCCTCAGGTCGTTGTTAAGAGTTTTGAAAAGACCGAGACGACGGGATTATTTCAAAGCAAAAGGATCCGGAGGTTCTCATAATCTTAACCATTTCAAACTAAGAACCGAAAGTTCTCCAAATTTGAACCGGTTTCAAACAAAGAACCGGAAGTTCTCCAAATTTGAACCGGTTTCAAACAAAGAACCGAAGGTTCTTCAAAATTCAAATAACCGCGCAACACCGTACAGCTGATTTAGTGAGATATTTAGTGAGAAAACGCTCTAACTAAACCCCAGCAATCGTTTTCACTAATCACGGTGATAAGTAGTAATGTCATTAGCCCCGACTTCTTACTCACCCTACTAAGGGTGAGTAAGAAGTAAAAGTAAAAAATCAAGTAAAAGTAATTTCTTAATGACGCGTTTTACACTAGAGATGTGACTTTTGTTTGTTGCCACGTCTCGAAAAAAAGTCGCCACGCGGCAGCCAGGATTGCAAGCTGTTTCCTGGAAAGCAACTTTTGGGCTTGGCGGGGGGCGTTTTTTTTTGGGCAGCAGGATCACCATGACATAATCTGCCCGTAATTTCCCGGGCAGTGACACAAGAATTTGGCTACTTTGGCATGTTTTCTACTTAGAAACTAGTGTGAGCCCCGTGCCTAATGCATAAGTGAAATAAAAATCCCACTCTCTCCCAAAACCACAACCTACCTACCTATTTACCGACCCACCTACTTATCGAATTTCTTACCTACCTATGTGCTTCTTTTCCTACCTCCCAGGCTCTTGTACCTACTTTCGACCCACCTACTTATCGAATTTCCTACCTACCTATGTGCTTCTTTTCCTACCTCCCAGGCTCTTGTACCTACTTTCGACCCACCTACTTATCGAATTTCCTACCTACCTATGTGCTTCTTTTCCTACCTCCCAGGCTCTTGTACCTACTTTCTCATTTCCTGCTTTCTCACTACTCACTTTACCTACCTTCTCACTATTTCTCTCAAAAACCACCCTTTACCTTTCCAAAACCACAACTTACCTACCTATCTACCGACCCACCTA
>OY998152.1:7424493-7695830 GCA_963921925.1 Sphagnum tenellum | reverse complement strand
GGATGTAATTTTACATTTCAATCTAAAAGTAAGTCTATTCAACTTCTAATATTGAATAATTAATCAATAGGCCTTTAATGATTTGAAATGTTAAAATGGGTTCTAACTCCCTAAATCCAATTATTACCTATTCTAAAATGTTAATAATTAAAGAAAAGACCAAAAATGAGGCCTAGGGAAATAATCATGGTGAATTAGGGCTCACACTCACCATTACTTTCAGTTTGTTCAACACCATTTGAGATATAATTTTTCACCACATGCTTGTTCGTTTCATTTCATATTCATGAGAGGATTGATCAATAAAAGGAAAGTTTATGATAATTGCCCAAGTGTTAGACATTTTGATAACTTGCAATGTTTGAGAGGTAAAGACTAGTGAGCATGCCTAGAAGTATTGGGACAAAAACTAATTGAGATGTGAGTTGATTAACCACTTGTGGAAGTATGGGTGACTGAAGAAATGAAGTAACAAATATGCTCAATGTGGGCTAAACAGAACTAGGTGTGAGTCTTTCATTTAAGACAAAGACAAAATCTTGTTGTTTAGTTAGTTAGGATAGTAAATAGGTATGTATAGGGCTACTATTTGAGGAGGATCCTATTGTGGCCACTTGGCTTCAATACCATTCTATTGAATAGTACTAGTGTTAGAGCCTGTATCAGGAAAGACATTAAATATCCCTTAACTAGCTCCATCCAAATGAAAGTGCGACCTCCTACATGGTTCTATTGTAGGTTTTCACTAACGTTCTCCAAAAAATAAACAAATCCAAATTAGCATCCTACTCTTGTCTTGTAAATCGTTGGAAGTCCCTTGCTAATTGGAAGTAGGTTCTACTTCCATGCAATTTAAGCCTGGCTTCAAACAACAAAATATTAAGAATAATTTTGTCTTCTGTAAGGCAAGTGTTGAACCTAGATGACACAAGCTGAACAGTGGGCAAAACTGCACAGGGCACCTAGAGCTCGTTAGTGGGTATTTAGTGTCTTCCCTATATAAGCACATCATAACACAAATCAAATGAATTTACGACACTCTTTGGAATTGTGCAATAAAACAAAAGCCCTTATTGTAGTGGACTTCTGAGCTTTATGGAAAACTGTGGTCGGTAGGACTAGTGGCTGTTGTGTCAAAATGACTCACATCTCAATGAATGCGACACTCAGTCACACCTCACAGACCATAGCGTCATTCTTCTCCTTCTGTATACATATACACCAACTGAGAAGCAAAATAGATTTGACTCATTAAGTGCCATTGGATCCTGTCTATATATGCAAAAGCTAAAAGACTGCTCAGTGTCTAAGCATTGGAAGGACTGCATGCAGATTCGATCCAATGCTTGAGCAGTCTATGCTGATGTAGCTTGAAGCCTGTGTGGTCAAGCTGGTGATGAGCAAGACAAGCCTGATGATTGCCAGCACAAAGAGAAACAGGGTTCAAAGTCGGAACCATCAAAGTTCAAATCCCTCAAAACCCTACAACAAAGAATTTTGTTGAAGCAATGTAGTCAGGTGAAAAAAATTCATTTTGTGTTTTCAACCTGGAAGAGATGGCTGACTATTTCACACACAACCTGTTTCTACTTTTCAAAAAGTAGAAACAGGTTGCTTCTTTGAATCCCTGCATTAAAAGTTTTTTTGTCCTCCTTAGTTACGCATTTATATCCTGTCCATATATCCTTTTGCAAATTGCCCGTTCGTTTTGAAGAGATTGAATGGACTAGAGGATATGGAATAGCTGAAAGGCCATTAGCACTAGTCATAGTATGGAATATTCTCAAAGATGGTATTTTTGACCCTGGCCATATGAATATGCACATGACCAGGGTCAAGAGAGCCCAGGCTCAAGGACCCTTGGATAGGGAAATATTCACAAAAAAGCTTGGGCTTCTTATTATGGCTTCCTAGAGGAATATTTTAACCCCTGTTTATAGGAATATTTTATGCCATAGTTTTTATGGTCATTGGTAATGTTGGGTTTCGATGGGGGGGAGCATAACGTCCAGCATGGTAATGACCTTTTTGTTATTTCATAACAGCAGTGCTCGAATTGGCTCGCCAGGCTCTTCACAATGAACCCTAGAAGTTCTTCCAATTTTGAGTAGCCCCAATGAGAGACGTTGTCATTAGACATCCTCTTCTGTCACCGGTTGATTGTTACTGTGATTGTGACAGCTTAACAGAATACTCACTCATAAGAATCCAAAACTCGTCTGCCTCAAGGGAGCAAGAAGCAATCTTTGGCCTGATTCAATTAATTGATCTCTAGGTGCTGTTGCAGTCGACCCAGAAGATGTGCAGATGACAGACTAGTCTAAGAAAGCAAGTGCATGTCTAAAAAAAAACTCGCCAGTTTGACTTAGTCAGTACCATCCAATTGTGATGGGAGAATTTATTTGTTGATTCTGCAGTGTGTAAGTGGAACCTGTGTTTCGAGCATGGCCCACAATTGTGGGTGCAAAATAATTTGAAGGTTGCATGAATCTTTATAGTAGTTCTGGATGCTGCATAATGCAATGCCAATCAACACTGCGCTCTTAGAGACAAGTGACGCCAAAGAGAAGATGGTTCTATCATTGCAGAGGAGGTAGGTAAGTACCCTGGTATAATTTATGAAAATTATAAGTAAGTGCCCCCCACCCCCAAATCTTCTCTCCCCACTTTTCTTCCAAAATAACAGAGCGGCCCTTTATTCCAAACAGCCTTTTAATTCCAGAGTGTTCAGGAAAAAGGGGAGTCCCAACGAACTATAAAGCGTGTTACCTCAAAAATATTAAAAAGGAAGGTAAGATATCAGGGACTGGAGTTCGGTAGACATAGTGATCGATGATCTACCCCACCACCGGATAGTTAGATTCTTTTTTTATTTTTCTTGTCTTTTTATCAAGGGGAAACTGGGACCCAAGAATGTCCACTCCAAGAGTTTGGTAGGTAAATTAGACTAGTTTGCAATCAAGGTTTTTGGATGCCTCCAAGGCATGTATGAGCAGGCATTGTTCCACATGAATGAAATTGGCACCCTTAATGCCAATTCTTCAGCCTATATTTGAAATCAACAAGTTAAGATGTAACAATAAATGAAAGGGAAACATGAAGGCTAAATGCGGTAGAACAATCCAATGGATATTCCCATTGGGAGTAAGTAATATACATTTACAACTCTGTTACCTTACATTGCATGACACTGCAATTTCCTGCATCAACATCTCTGAAATAAGAATTTCAGCAAGCTGGAATCCAAAACATTTACAACATATTTACACAACTGAAATAATGGAGTAAAATAATGGGTTTCTAACATAAAGAAAAACCCATGATGTTTGTTAACTAATGAGATTGATATGTGTTCTTCAATCTGTTTGAAAACTTCTTGCAACTTTTGCTAATGTTCTTCTACAAATGCAACTTGATTATGTAACCCTTCAATGAAAACTAACCCCCTGGTATGTACCAGTTTTGGCCAATTGTTGATTTTTTTTCATAACATTGGGTAGGTTTTCTTAATCAAAATTTGGGTGCAATTAAGTAATCAATATAAAAAAAGGGGGACTGGTTGGGTTATCAATATTTTTTTGTTAATAATCATCAGTTATGCATAAAGGTAAGTTATCAACTACCTTGTTGATAACCATCAATTAGGCACCAATTATAAAGTTTTTAAAATTATGATATATATATTTATATATCTTATATATTAAAGCAAACGTGGTGTCTGTCTGTGTGGATAAAAATTGAATAGTGCCTGGAAGATTCTTCTAGTCACTGTCCGTTCCCTGTGAAGCCCGTTCCCTGTCTGTGGTGACAAACAGGGCAGGGAGGGTAGGGCGGTTGAGGGCAGGGCAACCGCTATGGGGGGCCGGATGAGATGCCATTTCTATTAATGAAATCCTTGGAGAAAACCGAAGGACCTGCATCAAATCAAACAAAAATACAATGTTTTTAAAAAAATATTTTCATTATAGAACATATTTAAAAAATTAGAATCTTTTTGAAAAAGAAAATAAATAAATAAATAAATAAATACATACATACATAAAAATAGAAAAAAATGGAGATAGAAAAAATAAAAACATGAAACAAACATAAACCAAAAAGAAAATAAAAACGCAAAAACTATAAAAAAAAGGAATGGAAACAAATGAAACAAGGAAAGGGAAATACAATAAAATAATTTTAAAAGAAAAAAAATTTCCAAAAATGAAGAAACCAAATGAAGAGTAAAAAATTAAAAAAAATAAAACTTATAAATATTGAAGAAAAAACCTACTTGAAAAAGAATGAGGTGTGTCTTCTTTCTCCAAACTTCAAACTTGCATCCAAATAAAAATAAATATAAAAGTGAAAAAGAAACACTTTATTTTTATTATACAAAATAATAAAAAAAATAAAAAACACATAAAAATAAAAAAACAAAAAAGTTAAAAATTTCTAAAAAAAACTAAAACATGAACCAAGTTTAAAGAAGCCGGGGGACTTCACAGTGGCCGAAGGGCACCCACTAGTATCATAAAAATGTTTAGTGTTTCAAGATTGATAACCAAGTCCTCCGTGTAGGTTATTAAATTTAAAATTTTCACTTTAAAGCAGTTTGGTATTACCGAACTATCCCAAAAAATCAATAATGAGCTGGTACGATATTAATGACTACTGGATAGCCGAGTTGATAACAAGGTCAACATGCAATGACCTGTCAACACTGGTTTGTACCAGTGTTGGGCAGGTATTTAAAATGACATTGATTTCCCTCCAGATTTTGACCACGTATACCATACCAATGACTGATGTTCAACACTTCTTTGTCAAATATTTATTTATTTTAGAAAGCAAGGTTCAACAGTTTCACTTTTGATTTTTCAGGATTTCAACAGTTGAGGAATAACAAGCAAGCAAATACATCGTGTTGTGCATTTGTAATAGTAACCCAATGGTTTTCAACTTTTAACAAATATTAATAAAATTTCTCTTTTTTTGACTAGACCTTTGGTGAATTATTTCATGCCAAACATCAATCATAGATACAGTATGTTATTGTTGACAAGTTCTCTAGTTTGAAGAGTTAAACTTAGGGGTTTAGTTTAAGTTTTTGTGATCTAAAAACCTACTTCAACATCTTTTTAGGGGAAACAACACAAGCTTTCAACTATGGAACAAACTTTTCATAGAATTGAAATTGGAATCTGAAAATGAACTTTAAAAAGTATGTATAAATTCTTAAGGTAGCTGGCACATTGAAGTTTTTTGAAAAGTTAGCAAGTAGATTAAACTTCATAAATAAGTGATCAGTTTGATCTGTAATAAAACTCAATATTTTTACAAATTTTAATTTTACCTTGTTGTAAAACTCTATGCTTATCAAAATTTCAAGTTTTGGGACTGCTAATGCGCACATGCAATTGGAGGTTCTATTCTCAAATTGCACCCAAAGGCTATTGAATCTGAAAAAAGTTGTCAAAACCAGAATTGCAAGTTTGGAAATCCAAAGAACCAGGCTCAGACTTGCACTTGAAAAACCTAGCAAAACTTTTTGAAATGTCAAAAAGGATTGAATTTTTTTGAAAAAGAAGAAGATCCAATCCACATTAGTATATATGCTTATACCTGAGCGAGATTTGAAGTAAGGTGGCATTCCTGACATAAAAGGGCCCATGACAAAGTGATAGTGGACAAAGTGGTAAGGCAAGCCAAGCCAAGCCCTACATTTTGAGAATGTCTCCTACCTGTGGGCTTTAGTCAATATAAAGCATGAGACAAACATTATCATGAACCTAAACATGCATAGATTGTGCGCGCATAGGAGGAGGGTTGTTATAGCTACTTCTTAAGAGCAACAGGGATGTTTTGTCCACATAAGCATAACATCCCTCTGGCTACTAAAGAGTAGTTGTAATATCTCTGTTCTTTTTTAGGGGCAGTGGTCACTGATATAAAGTGCCTTCTAAATATTCTAGTGCTCTCCTGATGCTTTAGGAGTGAAAAAGAGGGACATAAGCTGGGTCCAGGTTTTTGGCCAAGTTTGGGTCTGAGTCTAAGAACTGAACCTGATGGGTTTACTAGAAAAAATATTTGGATTAATTTAGGACAATGAGGACTTCTGGTGCTATTTTAGACTTGGGACAAAATGTTTTGGGGTGTTCAATGGTATTATTTCTTCCCATGGTTTTAGGTGTTCAACAATAGTACATAATCTTTCTTTTTGATACCTCACCTTTGGTTATGAATATATAACTTTAAGTATTGGTACCTATGATTTCAATGCTTGAATACACATTCATATCCATCAATTTTCTATGAATATAGACAAAATGACCAGTAGCTCTAGTAGTAATAAAAGCTATGTACACAAGTCCCAAGTAAATTTTTTTGGAATAAATAAGCATTGACATCAGTCTACAAGTTTATTCTATTTGCAAATTAAACACATTTTAAAAAACTCAGCATTTTAGGTAGAATCAAGGATTTCTCCACACAATTCACTACAAATGATTAACTTAGCCCACAACAACAAAATATGGTCATTCCTGATTATGACCAAATATTGTTATTGTCATATCATCATCACATTTGATTTCTACCATTACTCAATTTGACATAAAATACAAAAACATACATATGTTAAAGATTGGTGATATACTTGAATAGATAACATATGCATATTCTTTTTTTATCCAATTAATAACATCATCCCTATTGATTAAGATGGTCATCAATCACTTTAAGTTTTTTTTCAGTATGCATGAACACATTTTAATCTTGAAATACACCTTATTATGGATTGTGAAAACATAGAATTTTTCATCTTATACATGGATGACAATATGAATTATGTACGACATTAAAATATTTAATTTACTGATAAATGAGATCATGATGTTGTGAAATAAATAAGATTTATGTGAAAGGTTGCAGAGGATAGGGCTCTAGATCACGAGACATTATAAAGAA
Source organism: Sphagnum tenellum (assembly GCA_963921925.1). Lineage (NCBI taxonomy): Eukaryota > Viridiplantae > Streptophyta > Sphagnopsida > Sphagnales > Sphagnaceae > Sphagnum > Sphagnum tenellum. Next base: position 7,688,882 of record OY998152.1, on the reverse strand, counting down.
ATTCAATGACTCGACTTTGGATTTGGAAAAATCACTAGCCACACATAGGCTTGGAGCGGCAAACATTGGAAAGATGCTTGGTTTGTACAATCATAACAATACCCTCTGGCACATTTGTTGAAGGTAGATTTATCAAATTTTTTTTATCAAATCCAATATTTTATCGAATGTTTATTGAAATTGATATTGTTTTTATCGAAAGACCTTTTAGCAAAATCTATCTTACTTTTGGTTTAAATTTTAGGACTGATTTTTTTACGGATTAGGCTAACTACCTATTCCACAATTTCAAGTTTTTTCCTTTGAGGTATTTAAGCTTTAATCCCTGTGTGAACTATACAAGAGAATATTCTATGAAGTAAAATCACTCTTTCCTGTCATACCTTTTGTATGTAAAATTTTATGTTTGGTTGTTTTCCATCGTGTTTTAACTCAAAAGTTGTGTGTTTCTTCGCAAGTTTGAAGTGTTTGCAAGATAGAAACTTGTAGTCTATTTGAACTACCGATATTATAAACTGTTGGTGACTATTTGTCACTTAATGTTGCAAAATTGAAATTTTCTGCTCCTAATTAATTTAAAACCCTAAAACTTGATAGTTCACCAAGTGGCCTTAACATTTTGTGACCATATCATGGATATTGAATCCAAAAAATTTGGTTCATTATCGTTCCTATTTGGACAAATATTGGTTACAGCTATTTGACTCTACCAAAATAGATCACAGAATAATTGTTGGTGTTGTTTGAAAAATAAAAATAAAAAACCAATAGACTACAAATTTTTTGTAACCATTTTAATGTGCCAATGTTGACAAGAAGTATGAAGAAAAAAATGGAATAGGTTTTGCAAGAAAGTGTTGAAGTGGGCCACGTAAGTAACACAAAGCGATTAGAATAGCCCAAGAATAATCTAAAAGATGTTATGACCTTTCATAATGGGGAGCAAAACAAATTGGAAGATGTTATTGAAAATACCAAATTGGAAATTATATGACTAATATAAAATCATCATGAATTTGCGACACATTAAGACCAAACTAGAGACTCAATGGGAACTAATGTGGGACCCTGTGAGGTGACTTTCTATACCTCTACTCCAGGTTCTATGAGGTGATTATATTCAAAGGTACATATGTTATTGGTGAAAGAAAAATGCAAAATGTATTTGTAGATATTGAATTGTGTTTGTGGTTCAAAATAAATAATTTACTTCCTATACATCATTTATGATTTGGAATTTATAGATATATTTTCAAAGTTCAAACTCTCCAAATTTTAGAATTTTATGTTCAATCATCACCCACCTAAGCCAACTTCTAAAGAGCCAACATAATGTTCAACTTTGACCTCCAGTCACTCATAACATTATTGCCATCACATACATAATCCAATGTAGCTTGCATTTGTTCATTAAAAACCTAGCTATAAGGTGCACTTGCTTACCAAATTTCAAGCCCTACACCTAAATCAATAAAACTAAGGAAACCCGTATCTTGCCATTAGTGCCAATTAAGAAACATTGTGATTTGAACAATAGTTTTGAAATCAAGGCCATAAACATAACAGTGGCCACCACCATGCAACCATAGAACTACCAAGTGGAGATGCAAGTGGGTTTTCTCACTAATTTGGAAATTTTTTTTGTTCATTTCATGGTTCAAAATGTATTTAATTGCATGTTGTCTATAATTTGTAGGAGCCTACAAACATTGCTCTCCCATCCAAACCAATCTTTGAAGTTGCAAATGCTTAAGTGGAAAACCCCCCCTCTTAATCATGCACATACAAGTTGGTTATGGTGATGGATTCAACTTTGGCAAGTAGTTAATCTTGTATATTTATGTAGTTTTTTAGCCATCACAATCTTTACACATTTGAACAAAAAATGAAACAAACTCACAAATTGATCAAATGTAACTTGTGTAATTGTAAAAAATGGATATATGTTTCAACATTAATATGCTTTAATCTATAAAGATATATAAGGTGTAGGTGGATTTTCAAATGGAGGTGATTGTTGTCCCACTATTGACTTCATTGTAGTTGGCACACTCAAGGCAAGCAAACATCCAATGGGTGGGATAATTTAAAATTGAATGTTCAAGGGGTTGAGAAGACCATGAAAATGCAAATTGACAACCACTCTTTCAAGCCACAAAGAAAGTGCAAATTAACAACTCCCTCCAAGAAAACCACATCAAGGGTTGTGGTGACTTGTTTGTTTGTGGTTATATAATTTGCATGGTTGAATTGGAACATGGCAAGACAAGTCAAGTGTGCCCTTGAGTTGTTAGTGTCTTCTTCCATTATGTTGATTTCATGGTCCTTTGCTAAATATTGAGAATTGATTATGGCTATTGCAAGGTGGCTTAAGCTACGAAGATGCCTTGCATGCATCACCTAGTTGCAAATTGAAATCCTTTAAGGCACATGTAATTATTAACCAATCCATGTTAATTCCAATAGGGTTAGTTTTTATTTAAAAAATTGCTTGGGTTATATCCATTACCATGAACTAGTTATTTCGAATCTAATTTGTAATCTTTTTTTCCCCATTTACAATGTTCTTTAATAGTTACATTATCTATGTTTGGATCTGATACATGGTAACAAAAGTTTTAAAAAGTTTTCCAGTGTATCACCCACCCATAAATTACAATCTAATTTAGAAGCTTAGGTAATTTTTGTTCCATGTTTTCATATTCTAGATTAGATAATTGTCCCAAGATTTTTTTGCATCACTAGTTGGTTACAAATTTCCCTAATTCATATTTATGTCATAAATGCGGCTTTCTTATAGCCTTTCAAACCACGGACAAAGGTTGACAAGATTGACCCTTTTAGTGGATTGCCATGTGTAGCTCGTGAAATATGTGGTAGCCAAGGATGACATTCCATGGGAACATTATTGCACTTGGGCATTATACTGTGATTGTGACAATAATTAAGAAAGTGTCAACAAGACTACCATTTCCAAACCCAGATGCTACAAAGGTGGATGACATGGGGAATGGCATTGTCCTATGGCATGAGAAAGACTTAGTTGCAATCTAGTGACTTAGTCTATATGCAAGTAGTTCATCATCACATGGAATTTGGACGACTTTTGTAAGCATTACTTGAGGCTTGTATTCATAAAATTGTTTAGACCTTTTGTAATTTAATGTTAGTGTATGCAAGTAGTTCATTTTTACAATGTTTGATGGCTTTTGTAATCACTACTTCAAGCTTGTATTTTGTATTTTGACATGATTTAGAGTGAAAATCCTTTAAGGTGTACCACACATGACGAAAAGGGCCTAGTCCTTATTTCAATCCTTTTTTACCCTATATTTTGATCCCCACAAACAACAATGAATCAAAATTTGTCAATTTTTTAAAAAGGACTATAGTTTATATTATTAAAATTATAGATTCCATCATATCATTCATAAATGTGTCTACATGGTAAAAAAGGACTAGGTAAGAAAGATAAAAAATGGTGACACTGTGATAAAATTTTGGTACACGTTAAAAAATTTGCACCGTTTAAACCTTTTACAATTATGAGTTGGAACTTTATTGTTGAACTAGATAGTAAATTTGGAAGTAATTTCATGTTTCAAAGTTTCAAACACATGAATGTATGCATACATCATGTATGTGGGTGTTGAACAAACATAGTCAATTTTATAAGAGTTGTAACATTATCATATGAACCATTGTTGGTTAGGGAAACCAATCTATTGCATAGTCTTTATAGAGCACAAATGGTCGGCATGATTACAACACAATTTAAGTTGGTTTTAAAATTGGTTTGAAACTCAACAAAACATTTAAACCAAAAGCATTCTAGAAAACTTAAGCCTCCAAAAAAACAACAAAAAATAGTCAAATAGGTTAATGGTCTTTTATTAGACCAAAATTGGTCAAATTGGCCATGACTTTGTAATGATGTAAAAGGCCATTGACCCAATTGGACAATGAAGATGATGGCATGTGGCACAATTAGATGCATTAACAAGAAGACATGTGTCATACATTATGCATGACACATGGAAATTTGGGATGTGAATAGGGTAAATACATGGTAGGGTGGACCAAAAACAACAAGAATTTACGAATTTGAAAGTCCATTTCCTTTGTATTTTTTTGAGCCTCGAAATGTTTTTTATAGTTAGGTAGAAATAATGCATTGATTCCAAGTGAATTCTTTCCATTAAAATTTTTATTCTTATAGAGCTCATTAATTAAAACATACTTGCAAAATTTCAAATAAATCATGTTGTTTTTTCAAGATGAAATGGACTTTTGAAAAAATGTGCTTGTTTTTCACCGAATAAAAGTCCATAGATCATAAAATTCATTGGATATGAATCAAACCATTTCAAGCTTGATTTCATTACTACATTTAAAAATAAAAACCAATTCCCTAAATGTTTTTGAAGTCCATCATAAAACCAAACCAAAGTCCATTCATTTAAATGTTGCTAGTGTTACATACCTTGATTTTCAATTTCAAAAGTATATAACTCCTATAATTTTATATATTTTGCATACCAATCAATTTCATTACATAAATATTGAAGTCTATAATTTCAAAATGAGTCCCATTTAACAATTCCATAATGTGCAAAACAATATAGTAATTAGAACCACATTTAGGTGGTAGAAAAATGGATTACATTACTACAAAATTGGTCCACCTTACCATGCATCCACCCAATATGTATTGACACATGGCAATTTGAAAGGCCACATATTGATGACACGTGGATGAAAGTGTTGATGGATGAATTGACAATAAATAAAAATGTTGACAAGGGATGACACCATATAATGCCATGTCGCAATCAAAGATGAAATGTTAGGATGATAAGTGGCATATATCTAGCCATTTGTAAGGATGACCATTTTGACCAATCATTAGATTGACAACTATTGAAAACTAATAGTCAAATTTGCTAAAGAGCTATTGGTCAAAAAGACACTAATTGAAAAAGTCAAGTCCAAAATGGCACATTGGTCAAGTTGAACATGGTCACAATTGGGGACTTTTTGACCAATTTTCCTAGTTAAAAAGTCGCGTTTTCTTGTAGTGAAAGTAAAAACAAAACATATTGATGATATTTGTGCCATTCTTTTCACCATTGGCCTTAATGGCCTTGTGAAAAACTTGTACATGAACACCTTGATTCGTTCCTACAATGTAAATGGGGTAGGGTATGGATTTTTAACTTGATGGAGGATTTGGTGCTATACGTGGTTGGACATGATACCATGGAGGGTACCATGGATTCCAGGTAGGCCCTATCCATGGTCCTATTGGTCTTGTAATGTATGTTCTTAGATTTAGTCTCTTAGGGGTCCACTATCACCACCTCCTAGAGGCCTGTTACCACCATCACCAAAAGGTCTGCCACCATCATTGCTTGTAGGTACATTTCGTCCACTGGTAGGAAACCCATCAACATCTCCAATCGGGGATGGTATGCCTTTTCATTCATGGCATGATTTTCTAATAGGAACAATTCTTGGCATCCTAGGGTTGTGTTTTCTTTCAAATGAATCATTATCCTCATCTGAAGGCTCCCCACAATTTGTTACAATCCCAGCTTGTGAACTCCCAAAATTAGCTTTGGTGGTGTTATGAGATTAGGTAACAAATCAGACATTAGAAGCCACATTGTAGGAACATTCCTTATTCCACTTTAACCATAACTAAAACATGGTATATATGGTCCAATGTGAGGATACATTGAATTTGGAAAACTTACTAAATTTTGTTCCATAACATTTCCAGTAAGGGAAACAAAGACATGTGGAAGAATTGTTTCTTTATGATATACATATGGTAATGTTGAAGGAAAAATCAAATTTTGAACATCGAATAAGGTCTATAATTAACTTGTATTGTTTGTGTAAGCAAGACTCGATTAGATTAATAAAGACAATTGTCTATGTGGTGACCCAAACTTTGACAAAAAATGCACAAATAAAAACACGAATGTTAAAAATAAGGGTTACCATAATTTCTTGATGGAACGCTTCCTCATCTAAAATACTCATCCTTGAGGATTATGTGCTTCATATTTCATCAGAAGGTTCCTTCCTTTAAAACTATTGTAATTCATCAATTTGCTTTTGCAGTTGATCAATTTCACTTTTTTTGGCATGTGGACTTGTCACCACGATGTTATGGTACCAAAAAAAAATATTTTTGGTAGGGTCCCAAATCGATTCTTGTTAAATTTCTAGTTTGGTTTTAATGTGTTGTAATTTCGGTGGATGGTTTTCCATAGGTCGTACAATTTTCAGTTCAATACTTTCGGTAATGTCTTTTAATTTGTTTTGCTCCCCAACATGAAAAGTCTTAGCCTCCTCTAGGTCGATCTTTGGTTGATCCAGTCATTCCAAGTTATTTGCGTGCCCTATTTTGGCATTTTTTTTGCAAAACCTGTTCCATTCTTCTTTTCATTTTTTTAATATTGTTATTGGCACATTGTAAATGACAATAAAAAAATTGTAATATATGAGTTAGTTTGGTTTTTTTTTTTTTTTTGTCAAACAACAATAACAAATTCGTGGTTTGTTTTTGGTATAATCAAACAACTCAAACCAATCTTTGTCCAAATAAGAACAATAATGAACCAAAAAAATTGCGAAATTATGGAAAATTATGGATATGGAAAATTATGATCAAATGAAGGGGTGGGAGTCAAATTGGGAATTTGACTTTTGACCACAAATCCCTTGAAAGAAGGGGTCAAATGGGCTCCGATCTGGGCGTGCTATACACCATTGAAAACATCTTTATGAAAGTTATAAGATAATGCCATTGCATGTTAGAAAAAGACTTAAATTGAGAAAGATATGAGTGTACAAAGTTTTAGACAATAAGAGTCCCACTTGGGAGTCCTAGGGGAAAGTGACATTTGGATGTAGTTGTTGCAGAGAAGCACAAAATATACTATAGGGACAAGAGGGGAGTGGTGCCTCCTCCTAAAGGTTATGGGATGTGTAAAGCTTATGCTTAAGGTTGTCTTTACTAAGTTTGTTGCACCACTTTCATTCAATTTGCACTAATTGCCCTCTTTTCTTGGTTATACATGTTGATCTCATCTTGAACTTTTGTTTGTGAGTTTGGCCTAGTCCCATCTTGGAACTCCAACACACCTTCCTACCCCCAAAGTGTTGCAAATTAAGTAGCATGCTTCAATTTTATTTTATTTTTCCCATTGTTTCATTCTTGTACCCACATTTGGGTCCTTTAAGGAGTTTGGGGGTGCACCACATGGTGTTGTCGCCAAATGTTTGGGCCACTCAATGAACTACTAGGTTTTGAAAGGAATCAAATAAAAGAGCAAAAGATAAAACCTTCTTACTCTCTTTAGATAAACATAAAACTTAAACACAAAAGGCTTGTCAAAATTTAATAAAACATCTTCATAAAATTTCTTTAAAAAAAAACCTAAAACAAATACAAGGAAAAACACCTTGCATACAAAAATATATAATACTCACAACATATAAAAATAAAACAACACATAAAACTATATGTACAAAAGTATAGTACGAAAATGTTAATTTGCTCTAGAAAATATTCCCTTATATAGTCCTCAAAGGTATAAAACTTTAAATATTTTTAGGAAAGAAAATCAGAAAACAATGGAATAGGCATTTAGCCCTATCCTAAAAAAAAATCCTAAAATAACGTAGTTTAAATCGGTAGTAAATTCAATTTTGGTACATAAAAATTGGTAACATGATTTTCAGTAAGGAAAATTCAATAATCTATTTGTATAAATTTGGTTTCAATGGAAATTAAATAAAATTTTGATTTCGGTAAAACTCTATTTTCACAAAAAAATTACCAATAGTTGGTGCACATGTATTGAAACAATAAATGACAATTGATGATATAATAAAGTTTATAATATTAGGTATTTTTTCAAGTGACAACCTAATTAAAAGGACTATTTGGATATCATAGTAATAGTTTTTTGGGATTTTAGATGAAGTCTAAATGTAAAGCCATATGTTAACATTGTTAAGTTTTTAGTTGCCCATGTTGTAATAGACATTAATGGGAATCATATTTAAAAATATGGATGAATTATAAGAAAAAATGAATTCATAATGATCTTTTGAAATGGCGTTGTGTTTGTCATTATGATATCCCTTTTGAGGAAGGCATCACCCAATGGACAAGCACATATGTATGATATTGTGTTGATCTCGAAGGAAAATGCCTTGTTGGTGGGAGCAACTAGTGGTTGGAGGTGGCACAAGTTAGTCCCCTTTCTTTTGGAGCACTTTTCATTGTTTTAACTTATAAAGTGAATTACATAACAAGCATAATTTGTCCTCTTTTTTCTTTGTTGAAATTCACAAACTACTCATTATTGACACATTCTTTATGAGCTCAATGCAATTGTGTTTGTTAACAAGCATATCCAATGGAGCAAGGAACAAGGCTTTGGGGCTTTTGCTTGTATGTTATGGTTCTTGCATCTTGAAGCTTGAGTATTGTACTTGTGACATGGTTGGGGTTGAATTGGATTGTGGGAGTAGGAATATTGCTAGGCATTGAGCAAAATCTCTTTTGAGATTGGGGTATAACTCCTTAAACAATTTGATTTTTTCATCTGACACTTACATGAGTCATTAATTTAAATTATGAACTAGTGTGAGTAGCAAGACTAGAAGGCAATGGAACTAATGTGGTTGGTTGTGTCCGGAATTGGATCTTTATCAAAATACCTACAATGCATAAATTGCTTTGAAGCTAGAGTAATAATCACTACATTGTGCATCCTTTTTGCTTTTTGGCCATATTTTTACTTGAAGGCAAGGCAACTAATCTGCTTGATTGTGATTAGAAATTGGTCTTTGTTTGAAATGTACTTGATCCATGTGATATGTTCATTAGTTGTGAAATGGAGTCTTTGCATGTGTTTGAGACATTAATTGCCAAATGCTTGCAAAAGTTGGTTTGAAAATTGCCCAAAACTTGCATTTGGAAAAACAATGGTAGTTGATTACAGTACCACATAAAACCTTATTAGCCAATTTTTGTTCAAGAAAATGGCTCACATATACATCCCTCTTATTGATTGTAGCCTGTCTGGCAACTTATAAAAATCTAATAAAAAAAGTTGCTATAGATGAAAAACTGGCACATAGATATTGCAATTTCTAGTATCACAGTGGAAAATCTCAAATGGCCAAAGGAAATGAATGCAGTTAGTGCAAAAGTGGTGTTATGATTTTTCCCTCCAATTTGCCCATTTGCTTTATTTTTTTCACCTCGTCATGCTAGGCATGTTTTTGGTCCATGTTATGCACGTTTTGAACATGTTAGGGGTATAGAGGTGTATGTAACATATTAGTTCGCATGTTTTATGAGCTTATGAATGCAAAACATGCCATGTTATGTGAGGTTATGAATGCAAAACATGCATGGGTGTCAATTGAAAAAATATGATTGGGGCAAATGGCAGATTGGAAGAGCAATTCTTTTGTACTAACTGCATTCATTTCCTTTTGGCCGATGTTACATTCACCTATGGTAGTTATCCATTGGTGCATATTTTAATGATGCATGTATTGTAACCAAAAAGTTAAAGAGGAAAATAAAAATAACAAACATGATTACATTCAACAGATTTAAACAAAGTTAGGACTTCTGGCACCCTACAACACATAACACTTCTTGAATTTCTGTTGTACCAGTGTCAATGAGGTCTTTTGCTGACATTCACTGGTTTTAAAAGAATCAACTCTCGTATCTTCTAATTGGCAGGCTTGTTACAGATGTCTGAATTTCCAACTTACTAACTACCCAACTCCAATGCATATTACAAAGAATCAAGAATCTATCAAAGTATGGCCTTTGAGGTTAGAACTCTCAAAGTTCACTCGGACCATGTGAGCTGCTAACCACTTTCCCACTGAATGCAACAATGCAGCAGAAATAGAATAAGTTTCCGTCACAAGTGCACAAAAAGTTAACGGCCATTGACAACAATCAAACAAAAAAAACATAACCCTAAAACTCGTTGTGTTCAATTAGAGTGACTTTCTGTCCAGTCACAGTATGTTCTCATTCAATCACCCGCAAAATTGACTGTATTTCATATAAATTCACCTGTTTGGGGAAGCCTGCTGAGAGAGAGAGAGAGGGTTAGTGTCGAATCGGGGCTGATGAGCTGATCCTTTTACAAATTGACTATGTTAATGATCATTAGAACCACAATTGCCACTAATACACAGGTACCACCAGGACCTGAACAGTGACACCGATGCACAGGCTGCAATTGCAACATTCACCATTCCATTTGGCTGAAATGCATGCCTTGAAAATTACAGTCTAAAATTCCATCACCGGAAACAGGCCTTTCAGCATTTGAGTCACCAAGCAGTAGGTTTCTATAAGAGATTTGACCACCACTGACCAAGAAGGCTACCCAAAGATTAAGATTAATTTCCACAACACCAGCTTGTGTCTCTGCTCTCTGAAATCCTGGTCACAGAACCTTGTGTGCTTGCAAGAAATAACTAGGTGAATGGACATTGAGCATAGAAATGACTTGGGAAATTGTGTCACTTCTGCATAATACTTACTGCAAAGGGGTGTGTCCCTTCCTACAAAAAATTGCCACAAAAAGCCGGTCACGGTGAACCAGCACCCACCAGCGCACTGTGAAGGATGGATTGTAAGTGGTCAGGAGACAGTTTTCTGTTGGGTTCCAGTTCCCTAGTTAACCATGGTGGCTATCTCAGTTGCTTTTTTAAACTACCTATTTACTAACAACCCAAAAGCAGGTTGTTAGTAAATAGGTAGTAAAAACAGCCCTTACCTATGTATAACCTATCTACTTACCTAGTAGATACCTATTCTCCTACTTATCTACCTATATATGAGACCTATTTCTTACAAAAATTGGTTACCAAGGTGAAACCAAATATTAACTCAGTTCAGGTTCATCCACACCTGAGTAATAAGGGGGATCCAGTGGATCACTGGTGGGTGCTGGTTCACTGTTTTTTCTTTAAATTTCGAAATCTGGCTAAAGAAAAAATTACCAGATTTCTAAAACAGGATCCAGCAGATAGCCAAAATACAAAAGGATTCTTTAAAGCATTTTTACTTTCATATCTGGTCTATAGCCAAATTTGGCTAAATCTTCTTTTTGCTGATGAGCGCCAGTTTGGCTACATCACAAAAATTGGAAAAAAGGAGGGAAAAAAAAAGGAAAAATACCTGCATTATGGCATTGAGTAAATGATACGGTATCTGCGTGCAGTATATGGCTTACGTGACTATGGTTTTGTGGTGTAGTGGTTAGCTCTCTGGACTTTGTATTCAGCGGGCCTGGGTTCAAATCTCGGCAGAACATTACAGGGCTACCCATTGCACTCATCGTATGTATATCCATGGACAACTTTCTTCGGTGTATTAGACTTTACAATTAACCAGCGAACTAGAGTTTAGGCTCAGAGTTTGCAATTTCGGGTTAAGGTTTTAAGAGTTAACAAGGTAATGGAAATTCGAGCTTCTCCTGAATTGGAAATCGATTGTCGCACTTTTTTGGGAGAAGATCACTTTTTGACGAAGATCCGTTGAGTAGAATAACAGTCCTGAAAGCTCAAGCTCCAGCAGCACCTGGAAGCTCTGTTGATGGATGTCCCACGGCTGTGTTGGCCAAAAAGTCGTCTCAAGCTGTGCTGACCATGATCAAGCAGTCTGTTGGTATTCTAAACCCGAAACCCTAAAGTTGCGAACCTGATGATGGCCTCATTAATAGACACTGAGAACACTCTGAAAGGTGTAGACTGTGCGGAGGAATTATTGTGTTCTCAAGTAGGATATCAGTTACTGCATAAAGGATGTGGTGTAAAGTACCCTATTTTTGTGAAGCTCATTAGTTTTGCTAAAGTGTGATGATTTTTTGAATGAGTAGAGCCCAAAGAAGGTGAATCTGTAGACGACCTTTCGCAGGGAATGCGACTAGATGATGCTTTCAGGCTGCTAAGCTTGTTTGCCAGGGTACATTTAGTACTTCACCTCCGGTGTTGTATGGAACAAAATATGAGTATTGCGGATCTGTTGATCTTCATCCAGTATATCTCTAAAATGTTTGCGACAGGTTAGAATCTGAAACAGCTCATGCATAACAGAAGACCAAACACCAGAGAGATGCACTTTTTGTGGCGGTGTCTTTCATAATTGCAAAGTGTTCCCTGCAAACTCCTAATGTGTAAGCTCACATACAAGCATGTTTTCAATGATTGTCCTTTCGAATTACACAGGTTGTCTAGTCTGCATAGGCAAACGTGGTTCACAACTATGCTCTCACAAGGATCATCTGATTGTGGGTGTGTCGCTTCACACTATCGGTGTCAATTTCTCCCAACTTTGGATCTTCTCAAGCCAATTTTTTCTATTCTTTGATCAAGCAGAGCACACTCTATTATTTTATAGATAGGTTGTCTGAGAGGTCTGTCTGGTTCATTTAGTTCTGTTCAAAGCTCCTGGATGGTGTCTGAACTCTTTCCTCATTTTCAGAGTCCTAGTTGACAATGGTTGATTATAGGCAATGTAAACAGATGAGAAAGTTTTTATTCTTGAATGGCATAGTGATTGGGTCGTGCATGTTTTAGCTGAGGCATTCGTTGGAAATTAGGACAAACTAGTGGGCGCGCCTCGCTTCGCTCGGCGTTTGGGTAACGTGCAATTGTTGGGCCGTTATTACAGAATTTTATTACGCACAACTGTTACATACTTTTTACATCCTTACTATGTTTCTTTGTTAATTTTGGTACTCCCAGGCCCCAGCCACTCCCACTCTCCCAGGCCCCTGTCCACAAAGTTACTGATTTAAATAACAGATACATACATATTATTGGATTGTACCATGTACCATTTTGGAGGACCATGAGTGGAATTAATATATAGATATCTCAAGTGGTTGAGGATCCATGGAAAGGGAATGGGCAGGAAGGATGGTACATCCATTGTATAGACTCACAGTCATTCTCAAGGAATTGTCACCTGAAAAGGTAGCAGAGCTTGCGAGGTTGTGAAGTTATGTGGGAAACAGTTCTATCCTGCCAATGCCAAACTGGTGCCTCACCAGGTTTTGCAAACACAATGGCAGTGGTTCTGGAAGCCTTCCTACAGGAGCCTTTCTCCCACTTAGTCATTGCATCGATGAGTTTTGGTAAAAGAATTAGGTAGTAACCAGTGAGAGGTTGACTTGATGTACCTGTTGCAGCAGAGTCCTCACATATCTTCCTGCCAGCTCTGTTGTTGAGACGAGAGACTATCCTTAGAAGACACTGCTTGCTGTTGATTGTGGCCACAAACTATAAAGAGGGCCAAGAGAGGAACTATAGGCACTGGTCTATGTATCCTTGGAGACTTTTCTCCGATCTTTCTATCCTTTTAGAGAGGTGGCCCAGCATCCAGAGCAATAGTGGGGAAGAGATTGTTTATGAAAGCTGGAAGCACATGATGCTGTTGTAAAACAGGGCAATTGGGAATCCTTCTGTATAAAAGACTTTTGGAGTCAGCCCACCATGGATGTTCAAGGGTGCCAAGCAGGTTAAGGCACATTTTTATAGCAAACTATTGCAACTGTCAGAAAAAATGTCCCAGGGCTGTTAACCTTGAAAGAGAATTCTCATGTTTCTCAAATCTAGCCTCCATGTTCACAACTTGTTTCACAATCTCAAATCAGATCTTGGTTGCTCTTCAGTCTTCCTGGAATGCTAATGAGGTACCTGACTGCCCCATTGTGTGGAGGAAAAGTTCTGCTTGGTAGTGTGGCATCCAGATGCACTAGAACTACTCTGCCAGTGCTTTACAGTATTGTAAGCATGTGGTAACGAATTCTGCTCTGCTCAACTGTTTTTTACTTTGTCTGAATGAACAGCCTCTAAGAGCAGATGTATCTAACTACTGAACTATGAAGGGAGAAAACACTTAAATGAATAACATTTAGAGAAATGAGAGTCCAAAAAAATGCTTTTGGAATTGAGTCTGGGAGTTTGATTGAATCTCGAATGGTGCAATAGTGACATGCCAAGCTTAATGTCCAGGCTTTCTGATGCAGACCTCACCAATAAATTCTTTTCATGTTCATTACACAATCTTGTCCTCAATTTGTAATGTATTTTCAACTGAGGTCAAATTTGGTGACTATAGCACGCTTTTACCTATTAGTGGTGCAGATGCCATAGACCATAAACATTGATTTCCAAGTTCCTTGAATTGGAGAGTTGCAGATTGGATTTGCTAGGTGTGTGGCCACAAACCTCAACACTACATGAACATCAGGGGCTAATAGAGCAACTCAAGTGAAATAAGAAATGAACAAACTAGTTGTGGGCTATGTTGCTTCTACCAAAACCTATGTGGAAATGAAAGTATGCTGGGTAGAAAAATATGATTTTATTGTTATTGGATTCTGAGATTTTGTGAAGTGATTTTGCAAATGCCTATTCATGTGTACTGTGAAGACACTTGTAGTAAAGGAGTACCAACCAAATTGAAGCTGGCAAGAATGACTCCAGTTCAACTGGCAAGTTTGTTAAGGAAATCAAACAACACATCAAAGGAATTTCTCAGATTACAACAAGACTAACTATAATTAGTGTAAACTATCATTGTGATGATGATGAAAGAAGAAAGTGAAGTGGAAAAACTAGATGAAGAAAAACAAATGTTTACTTTAATTAACATTTGACCAAAACAGTCCCAAGTGGGAGGAGGGAGCCACAATAACATAACTACCCAATAGTCATGTAATATATTAAAATTTTAAGCGCTCCACTTAAAGCATGGTCACACGTGATGTTAAGTTTAGTGTTAAGCTAATGCTAAGGAAACTAAGTTAACCACTAGTTTGCACCTAAAATGTTAATTAATGTTAATCCTAATTGACATGTGACATGGTGTTCAATGTTAAGATGATGTTAATAACCATTGTTAACCAACATCAAATCTTTGAAAAATATAAATTTCAAAGCCTAACATTGATGTTAACTAAAATTTCAAAAAATGACAATTTAATTCAATATTAAACATCAGGCTTGTTTATTGTTCCATTCTTTTTCTCTCTCCCTTTATTTTGGGGGTTTGTTTCTTCTCTCTCCTCCATCTCTCATTCTCTCCATCCTCTAGGATCTTCCACCTGCTTCTCTCTTTGCCTCTCCCTTCTTTCTTCATTTCTCTTACGTCTTATCTTTCACTTTTCTTTTTTTTCATCTCTTTATTTCTTCTACTTATATATGTGGAAGATCCCAATCCTATACAATTCTCTTTCATTCATTACCTCTAGTTTTACTATTTTTAATTTTTTGTTCTACTCAAGTGTCCAACTTCAAAAATGACCAAAACACCAAGAACTTCCATCAAGGATCAACACCAAATGCTCTAAGTATTTTTTTGCATTGAAATAAAAAGAAAGTGTAAAACACAAACATTATTTCAATTGTGGATTCTGTTGTAAATGTTAAAGCATATAACATAATGTTACTTATTGTTTGTCATTAGGTGTCAACATGTTAGAATAATGTTTAAAAACTTGATGATAAGTTGCAATGAAAAAAAAAGTGATGTGACACTTTGTTAATATTAAAATGATGTTAATTATAACTTTCAAATATTAGGTGTGGCCATACTTTTAGTAGAGTTGCATGGACTTCAAGCTGAATCTTTTGGGAAAAGAAAAGAAATTATGTTAAGGAATGGAAAATCCTCATTGTTGAAAGTGCAAGTCTCTACAATTATAAGGATCTTTTAACATTCTAAGTTTTCTGAAAATTTTGAGCTAACATGCATCATTGATGGTAAAAATTATAAAATAGATAGTAAACATCCATATGAAGTCTATTTGGACTTTGTATGAAGGAAGAATGAATGGTAAAAGATGCACATGCCAACATGTTGACATCTACATGCAATAAAAAAACAATAATTTTTTAACAATTTTTAAATACCTTGTTTGTTCCTAGCACCTCCCATGTATGCATATAACAAAACATAAGGCGTTGTTTGTTAAACCTTCATTTCACGCTATCCATGTCGCAACCCCATTTTGAGTTAAGTGTGAGGATGAAACTCACACTCTGAAAAGTGGGAACTTGGAGTCCTCTTGGACTCCCAAAAACTCAGAGCTTGATTGCAGGGGTCTAAACACCTCACATCGAAATGTTCTTTATATCGTTGGAAAGGTCTTGAAGCTTAAATGTCCAAAATGGCCTCACGTGAGCCATTTGGACATTTGCAGCCCAAATTATGGACAAAAGAAAGGCCGAGAGTCAAACGGCAGTTTGACTCTTGACCACTAAAAGTCGAGAATCGACCTGATTCTAATGTTTGTAGAAGGAGTGCTACATGGCGTTGGAAAGCTCTTGAAGAGAACTAGAAGATTGCCTTCGACCTTGTCCCAATCCAAGGTCTGAGCAAGATGTTATGGATGCCCAAAGTCCCAGGAGTCCAACCCAGGACAGTTTTGGGACTCCTTGGGAGTCCCGGGAAAAAAGGCCATTCGAATGTAACTCCCGTGGGGAGTTACAGGGTGAACCCTTTGTAGGGAGGGACGCAACAACCCCTTCAGTCATTAAACATGACGCGCTCCTAAGTCACGGGGTGAAACCAACTTGAGGGTTTCACAAAGTCAAGTTGCGAAAGTTGAAACTTGGAGGCACGCTCCTGGCTTCCAACTCTAGAAAGGGGGTAGAGGGTCGAGTTGGGAGCCCAGGGATTAAACTAGGAAGAGATATTAGTTGATCAAGCTTGAATCTGCATCACAACAAACCACCCAAGTGGTTAGTTCACTTTCCGGGACACCCTTTGGTCTTGGGACAAGCCACGGGCACTTCGGACCACAAGACTCACCACGGCCCAGACTCGGGGGATGCCACCACCATCCCCCATATAGTATACTCTGCGAGGCTCCGCTGAGGCTACATCCAAATGGCTCTTTTTCCCAGGACTCCCAAGATGGAGTCCCGAAATCCACCCAAGTGTCCCAGTTTCGGACTCTCGGGACTTTGAGAGGTCATAGCTCCTCGCCCTGACGTTCGATTGCAACAAGGTTTAAACCGAAGTTATAGCCCTGGTCAAGATCTCTTCAATTCTATATTGCACTTTTGAATCGGACATCAACAACTGGTCGATTCTTGACTTTTAGTGGTCGGGAGTCAAATTGCCAATTTGACTCCCGGCCCTTCTTTTGTCCATAACTTGGGCTGCAGATGTCCAAATGGCCAATGCAACGCCATTTTCGATATCTATGCTTTGAGACCTTTCTAATGACACCAAGAACATCCCAATGCAAGTTGTTTTGGGTCCTAATGTTGAGCTCTAAACATTCAGGAGTCCCGGAGGACTCCAAATCCCCAACTTTTCCAAGTGTTGGGCTTCACCCCCACACTTGGCCAAGTTAGGGTTGTGACACTCTCCCCCACTAGAAGAAAGAGGTCAATGTCCTCATTGACACTTAGCATTTTCCTTCACACAATTGCAATTGCTTTCTTTTGGATCCTTGGCCATTTTGCCAACTTTGTGGCTAGACCTTGTCTCAAATTAACTTAGGCGTCCCCAAGTTTCCAACACTTTTTTGACAAGTCCAAGAGGGTCTCCTCCAAAACCCTCCACCTTTGCTTCGTCAAAAGACTAAACTAGCCTAATTGACGAAGCTCCTCAGTTGGGAGGAACTTTTTCATTCTTCCCCTCATGAAGAACTTAAGTCAAGTCTACTATTGACCTAAGCTACTTGACATGACTCCTTTCCCTCTCTCGCACCTTGGTCACAAGAACCAAGCCTTAACTAAAATGTTTGCTTATTAAGGTACGAGAAGCAACACCTAGGTTTGCCAAAACCCAAGTCCCAAACTACACTTAAAGTATGTGAGCGGGGTCATGACTTCCCGCGTCGGCCACACTACCAACCAACCCTTCAGGATACACTTAAGGCATGTGCATGTCCCCACAAGCTCACCTTGCTTGCCTCCTCCCTTGGGGCCAAGTTTCCTCAACCCCAAAGTAGGAGTCTGATTTTGATTTGGACCTAGACAAGAAAGTTCCATTTATCCATGCCACAACCCTATTTGCCTTAACAAATTTTTCATGATACAATCTCTTGGAAGTTTTAAAGCCCTTTTTATTTCACTTGCAACTTGATGTGGTACATTTTATGGAACTCTCCCCCTCTAAAAGGAAGCTGATGTCCTCATCACGCTCTACGTCTTCTCTTTGCCGGTCTAGTGTGAAATTCTTCTATGGCTTCTTGGGCATGTTCCATGTCGGATTCATTCACCCAAGAAGCCTCTATTGCATGGTAACCTTTCCACTTCACTAAGTATTCCTGCTCTTGTCCTCTAAGTTGCCTTGATTTGAGCACGGCCTCAACCTCAAACTCTGGTTCGTTATGAACCAAATCCGGTGGAGGCCTTGACTTATGCTCTCGATTAGGCCTTGAGGCATCGCGGGAGACCGGCTTCAAAAGAGACACATGAAATGTGGGATGAATTCTAAGGTTTTTCGGAAGTTCTAGCTTATAAGTGTCGCAACCCTACTTTGGCCAAGTGTGGGGGTGAAGCCCAACACTTGGAAAAAGTAGGGATTTGAAGTCCTCCGAGATTCCCGAATGTTTAGAGCTCAACAATAGGACCCAAAACACCTTGCATTGAGGTGTTCTTGGTGTCATTGAAAAGGTCTTGAAACGTAGATATCGAAAATGCCCTTGCATTCTCAATTTGGACATTTGTAGCCCAAGTTATGGGCAAAAGAAGGGCCGGGAGTCAAACTGGCAGTTTGACTCCCGACCACTAAAAGTCGGGAGTCGACCAACTCCCGATGTCCAATTCGGGAGTGCAATACGTCGTTAGAAAGATCTCAACAAGGGCTACAACTTCGGTTTAAACCTTGTTGCTATTCGAGGTCAGGGCGAGGAGCTATGACCTCTCAAAGTCCCAAGAGTCCAGAATCGGGACACTGGGTTGGATTTCGGGACTCCAACTTGGGAGTCCCGGGAAAAAGAGCCACTTGGATGTAGGTGCAGCGGAGCATCGCAGGGTGAACCCCTTGCGGGGAGGGAGGCAACAACCCCTTCAATCATTAAAGAAATCGAGAATGTACAAGGGAGGGAGCAAGCGCCACGAAATGGCAACCTCGCCCTCCCCAAAGATATGGCCGTGAAGCCACTCAGCCCTAAAGGCTTGTTCAATGCTAATCTAATGCTCATGCTTCCTACTCTGACTATGAGATCTGATGGCCCGCCAAGTGGCCATGCTAACCTCGGTAGTGGCCTCTTAAGATTGGAGGAGAACTCACTTAAGGGAGTAATGGCCGTTGAAATGATTGCGACATCGCTCAGACTAGAGGTAGTAAACCAGAAAGCTCCTGAGGATGTCGAGGGGTTGGCGGCGGTAGGTGAAACCGCCCGTGTGATAGCTGTGGAGGTCCGGGGGGTCGTCGTCCTCTTCGAAGATGGCTTGCCTGAGAAGGATGAAGGGCCAGGTGATGTGGAGGCAATTGGGCGCTCTCCATTCGTTCCAAACTCTGTTGAAGGCTTTCTAGGCCTGCTAAGCCGGAGTGCAATCCATGAAGCAGTGTTGGGCGGACTCAGGGAATCCTTGGTCGCAGCCCTTGTAGGTGGCCGGGATACCCATAATTTGGAGCCAAGTGCCGACCGGAAGCCCTTTGTTGAGGGTCAGCCAGGTGAGGGCCCCCACTTTGCGTGGCCGGGCGTTGTGCCATATTCTAGCAATGATTTGAGCGACCGTTGAGTTTCGAAGATTGAGGGATTGGACGAAGGTGATAATGCCGAGGGTATGTTGCTTCTTCTTTGCATTTTGGTACCCCCTCTTGGCCGAGTAGCCAAAGAAGGGAGCGTCCCCTATGTTGCCCGTTTGCTGCCAATGCCAGTCGCCTGGATCCCATTTGAGCTCGGAGATGAAGCCAGACTCGAAGATCCAGTAAATTGGCGGTTTTTTTCCTGGGGGGGGGGGACATCCTTGGCCAGCTTGAGCGTTGCCCCATAGCCCTCTTGCGTTAGCACTCTGACCGGATTGTACCCTTCAAGAGAGATGGTGACGTCGTGTGGGCTGGTTGCTTGAATTCGGCCAGCGCTTGAGATTTTTTTAAATTCCTTGGCGCTGGCGGTGACATGATTCGTGTCGGTGATCTGATAGATCCAGTCCGGTGAGGCGGTCCCATCAGGTTCCATTTTTCCGACCCATTCCCCTACCTCCGGATTTTTCCTGGAGGTAGCTGGGTCCCAGGGGATGCTATTAATAATTAGATCCCTGTTTGACCTGTTTGTGGGGTGGAAACTCATTTCGAGAGCCGAGAGGCCCTTCCAGTTCTCTTCATCTGAGTCCCAGAAATCTCCGATTCTGGAGTGTCCAGCATTCGCGAGGGCGTTCCCCTCGCTTTTGCCACTGAGCCCCAGGGGTCTGCCTTCCTGGTTTACTATGAGGGGGTTTCTGAAAACCGGTTGTTTGAGGGTTTCGGCGGAGTTGGTCAGCTCCAATTTTCGGAGGCCGGATCTCACGCTCAGCCATGAGTGGAGAATACTCTTCCAGAGGGATGATGGGGGCCTCTTGAGCTTGGTTGCCGCAAACAGCCAGTTGATATCTTGAGTGGTCGGGCCCATCCCATGGACGGGGAGTTTGGTTTGGTTGGCTTTGTGCCTCAGAAGTTCCTTCCAGGGTTCTCCTCCCGAGGCGAGGCCCCTCACGAAGAGCTTAGCCAAAAGGGCCTTCGACTGAGTTTTCGAGTCAATGATCCCGAGACCTCCTTGAGAGATGGGGAGGACGAGAGTGTCCCACTTAACCTTCGCTCTTGCGCTGGTGGCTTTGCCGTTCCAGATGAAGTTTCTCACAACTCCGCGTACTTGGCTACACATCCTGGGGTTCGGGTTCCAGGCTGCAGCCAAGTACCACATGGAGGCGAGGAGAACTTGGTTTGCTACCAAGATTTTCCCGGCTAATCAGAGGCGGCAGGTACTCCAATTGATGAGTTTCCCTTTAAGGGCTGAGAGCATTTTATCAAAGTTTGCTTCGAGGGGGAGATGGAATCCCACCTGAATTTCTAGGTATCTCACTCCTTTCCCTTCAGGAATCCATTGGAGTGCCACCTCTTGGCCCCACTCCCATTCCCTATCTCTTTTGCTGGCCCATATTGCACTTGATTTGTTCCAGTTGATCTTTGCCCCGGAGCCCTTGTAGAAGATGTCAAGGACCTTTTGGGCCCTTTCCATGTTCTCGCGTGTGCCTTGGAGGTATAGGGCGGTATCGTCAGCAAAGGTCTGGTCCGTAATTTTTCCGCCTCCCAGGAGGGCTAGCCCTTCTACCCTGAATCGGGGGTCGTCTAGCATGTGACCGAGGACGTCCGTCGCCAAAATAAAAAGGTATGGAGAGAGAGGGCATCCCTGCTTCACGGACCTGGCTAGAGGGAAGGTCCTCCCCTCCACCCCGTTGAGCTTGATGGCCGACGAGGCCGATCCGTATAAGGAGCTGACCCATTTGATCCACTGAGGGCAGAAGCCAAGTCTTGCCAGAGCTTCGAACAAGAAGCCCCACTCGATCTGATCGAAGGCTTTTTCGAAATCGAACAGCAAGAGGACGAGATCTTGGTTGCTCTCCTCGGCCTAGTCTTGGGCTTCTTGAGCCAAGAAAGTGTTGTCGGAGATATTTTTTCCTTCGACGAAGCCGGTTTGACCGGGCCTTATGACGTTTGGGAGAAAGACTTGGAGTCTTCTGGCCAAGGTTTTGGCCAGTATTTTGTATAAACTTCCGAGGAGCGTGATTGGGCGCCAATTTCCGAGCTTGGCATGGTCCCCAGATTTGGGGATCAGAGTTATGAGTCTTTTGTTGAGGGACTCCGAGGTCTCCCCGCTCCTGAGCATCGCCAAGAAGGCTCAAAGGAGAGTCGGGGAGATCTCTTCGGCGAATTCCTGGAAGAATTCGGTCGGGACGCCGTCGCCTTCCGGTGCTTTGCCCTTGGGCATCGCGGCGATGGCGTCCCGGATTTCCTTCAGAGTAAGATCTTGGTTAGCTCCTGGTTCGTCTCTGTCGAGACTCGTGTTGGGGTGCTGGTCCAACACGCTTCCCGGGCCTTCGAAGTGCCGGGAGCTTCCGCTTCCGAGGTGTAGAGGTGCGTGTAGAAGGATCGGATGTAGTGAGCGAGGTCCTCCTGACCTTTGATCTCACCCTCCTCTATGGTTAGCTCTTTGAGGAGTGTCCACTTTCTACCGATGCGGTGGAAGTCAAAGAATTTTTTGGAGCACGTGTCTCCGTACTTGAACCAGGTTGACGCACTAAGCTGGTGATTTTGCGCCACTTGTTCCTGGAGGGAGTTCGCCATGTGTCCTTACGCCGTTGATAGGATATCCCTGACCACTTCATCCTCGGGGTCCTCTTGTAGTCGGATTTCCGCCAATCGGGTTTTTTGTTGGAGACCTTTGGTTCAAGCCCCTTTTTCCCGTTTCCTCTCCTTCGCGAGCTTTCCATGGCATTGGAGGACCCTTTTGGTGGCTGCTTCGAGCCATCCCGGCCAATCCGAGTCTTGGTTCGGCAGAGGATGGGAGCCTTCCCAGGCCTCTAGGAAGGCATCTCTGTTTGCATCTTCCTTGAGCAAGGAGGTGTCGAATTACGTGGTGGATCTGGGAGGGGCAGATGTGCGTCCCCAGATAGTTATTACCAGCGGGGAATGATCGGAGATTTTTCTGATCGATGGGGTGGCTTCAATTCTTCCTCCCCTGGAGTCTACCTCCTGAGGTACAAGAAACTTATCTATCTGGGAGACGGCGGATCCTTGGCCCTTCCTTCCGTTGTCGAAGGTGTAATCTTTCTTCGACATCTTTCTGAAGCTGTCTAGAGTCCAGGCATCAAGTAGGCCGTGTTGGAGGGTTAGGTGGTGCCAGGTGGCCGCCTCTCTCCTATGCATTCTCCTTTCCCCTGCTTGGCCCCTGGCCTCTTCTTCTTCGAAATGAAGTCCGCTTCATGATAGGAAAAGCTTTCAAGAAGGAATGTGTGGGAGGCTTTGGCATGATGTGTGTCATGCGGGTGTTGGACAAGTATGAGCCCAAGGAGGTCACCAAGTTGGTGACTTCTGCCAAGTGCATAAGGCGAGTGTTGGAAGAGTTCTCGAATGTGATGCCCGAAGACTTGCCCGAAGACTTACCCCCAAGAAGACGGGTTGATCATGCGATTGAAGTGATGCCGGGAGTTGTACTTCCCGCCAAGGCCCATATCGAATGAGCCATGAGGAGTTAAAAGAGTTAAAGGTTCAACTCGAACAACTCTTCGCCAAAAGGTGTATCAAACTAAGCAAGTCACCATATGGGGCACCCGCCTTTTTTGTTCACAAGAAGGATGGGACTTTGAGGATGTGTGTTGATTATAGAGCACTCAACAAGGCAACGGTGAAAAATCAGTATCCCTTACCTCACATCGATGATCTATTTGACCGTCTTTCGGGAACCAAGGTTTTTCGTAAAATTGATCTACGTTCCGGGTATTACCAAATAAGGATAGCGGAAGGGGACGAAGAGAAGACCGCTTGTCGCACAAGGTATGGCTCATACAAGTTCATGGTGATGCCCTTTGGGCTCACCAATGTGCCCACCACATTTTGCACTCTCATGAATGACATTTTTCGTGAATGGCTTGACGATTTTGTGGTCGTCTACATAGACGACATTTTGATTTATAGTAGCTCCATGGAGGAGCATGCGGAGCACCTTCGCAAGGTGTTCCAAAGGCTAAGGGGAAATAAGTTGTATGCCAAGCTTGAGAAGTGCGGATTTGGGGTGGCGGAAATGGACTTTTTGGGACATAGAATAACTGAAGAGCGCTTGATGATGGATGATCACAAGGTCAAGGCAATTTTGGATTGGGAGCCGTGTAAGTCGGTTCCCGCTTTGAGGTCCCTCTTAGGATTGGCCTCATACTATCGCAAGTTCATCAAGAATTTTGCAAAGATAGCGGCGCCTTTGACAAACCTCTTGAAGAAGTCCGCCGTCACCTATGAATGGGATGAGGCATGCGACGAAGCCTTTGGAACATTGAAGGCAATTTTGGTGAAGGCGCTGGTGTTGAAGTTGCCCGACTTTGACAAAGACTTTGAGATTCATTTCGACGCCTCCGACTTTGCAATTGGAGGAGTCTTGGTGCAAGAGGGAAAACTGGTGGCCTTCGAAAGCAAGAAGTTGGGTGAGACGGAGCGAAGGTGGCCAACACACGAGAAGGAAATGTGAACGGTCATACATTGCCTCAAGACTTGGGGCCACTACATAGGTTCCAAAGACGTAGTGGTGTGGACCGACAATGTGACCTTGAAGTATTTCGCCACTCAACCCAAGTTGTCATCGAAACAACTAAGGTGGCAAGACACATTGGCCTTATTCAATGTGGACATCCGGCACAAGCCGGGAAAGGAGAACATAGTCCCGGATGCTTTGAGCCGGAAACACCAACTTAGAGTGGTGTATATGGGAGAGTCGAAACTTCAAAAGGAAGTTAGATTAGCAAGCTGTCGGGATGCCTTTGCCAAAGAGGTGAGGTAAAGCATCCAAAATGGAGCCAAGTCCCACTTCCATTTGCGAAATGGATTGTTGTGGTACAAGTAAAATCGACTCTATGTGCCGGAAGGGAAGTTAAGGGACACACTTTTGAAGGAATGTCATGATGGACCCCTTGCGGGCCATGGTGGTGCAAAGCGCACCACAACATTTCTAAAGAAGTCCTACTATTGGCCCAACTTAAAAGATTATGCGGAGGAGTATGTGAAGACATGTTTAACTTGTCAACAAAACCGAACCCTCAACAAGAAACAAGCGAGTTTGTTGCAACCTTTGCCAATTCCCGAAGGGCCGTGGGAAAGTGTGTCAATGGATTTCATGGTAAGTTTGCCCCCTTAAAAAAGGTTTGATGCCATCATGGTTGTGGTAGATCGATTTAGCAAGATGGCACACTTCATTCCCACAAAGGATGAAGCCACGGCTCAAGAGACGGGGAGGTTGTTCTTCTCCCACATTTTCAAACACCATGGTCTTCCAAAAGACATAGTGTCGGATCGAGACCCGAAGTTTACAAGTAAGTTTTGGTGGGCCTTGTGGAAACGGATGGGGTCGGAGCTCAAGATGAGCACTTCATTCCGCCCCCAAACCGATGGACAAACCGAGAGGGTCAACTTGGAGATCCAACAATTCTTCAGGAATTATGTGGCAACGGATCAACAAGATTGGGTGGACCATTTGGAGTTAGCCGAGTTCTGTTACAACAACTCGGAACACTCCGCAACCGGGTCCACCCCATTTCAAATGGTGACGGGCAAGTCACCAATTGTGCCCATGACTTGGGCGACACAAGGACAACTCTCGAGTGATGCAAGTGAGGAGGTGCCAATGGTCACACAACTTGATGAAGAGAGAAAGCGCTTGTGGAAGTTGGCAAAGGCCAACTTGGAAAAGGCGCACAAAAGATACAAAGAGTTTGCGGACAAGTCCCGACGAGAGGTGAAATTTCAAGTGGGAGACGACGTGTGGTTGAACATCAAGAACTTCCGGTCGCCCGAAGGTTTAAGTCATAAGTTCATGGCCCATATGCGGGTCCATTCAAAGTGTTGGAAAAGAAACTTTCCGACACTTATAAGTCAGAACTTTCGGAAAACCTTAGAGTTCATCCCACATTTCACGTGTCTCTTTTGAAGCCGGTCTCCCGTGATGCCTCAAGGCCTAATCGTGAAAACAACTCAAGGCCCTCACCCGACTTGGTTCATAATGAACCGGAGTTTGAGGTGGAGGCCTACTTAAGTTAAGGCAACTTCGAGGGTGAGAGCGAGACTACTTAGTCAAGTGGAAAGGATACCATCCGATAGAGTCTTCTTGGGTGAATGAATCCAACATGGAACATGCCCAAGAAGCCATAGAAGAATTCCACGCGAGACCAGCAAAGAAGAAACGTAGGTCGTGATGAGGACATCACCTTTCTTTTAGTGGGGCGGAGTGCCACATAAAATGTATCACATCAAGTTGTAAGTGAAATAAAGGATATAAACTTCCAAGAGATTGTATTATGTGAAAGGAAATTTGTATAAGGCAAATAGAGTTGTCAATGGCATTGGACAAATGGAACTTTCTTGCGTAGGCTCAAATCAAAATCGGACTCCTACTTTGGGGTTGAGGAAATTTGACCCCGAAAGAGGAGCCAAGCAAGGTGAGCTTGCGGGGACATGCACATGCCTTAAGTGCATCCCAAAGGGTTGGTTGGTAGTGTGGCCAACGCGGGAAGTCATGACCCCGCTCACATACTTTAAGTGTAGTTTGGGACTTGGGTTTGGCAAACCTAGGTGTTACTTCTCGTACCTTGATAAACAAACCTTTTAGTTAAGGCTTGGTTGTTGTGACCAAGGCGCGGGATAGGGAAAGGAGTCATGTCAAGTAGCTTAGGTCAAGAGTAGACTTGACTTAAGTTCCTCATGAAGGGAAGAATGAAAAGTTCCTCCCAAATGAAGAGCTTCGTCAATTAGGCTAGTTAGTCTTTTGACGAAGTAAAGGTGGAGGGTTTTGGGGAAGACTCTCCTAGACTTGTCAAGAAAGTGTTGGAAACTTGGGGACGCCTAAGTTAGCAACTGCAATTGTGTGAAGGAAAATGTTAAGTGTCAATGAGGACATTGACCTCTTTCTTTTAGTGGGGGAGAGTGTCGTAACCCTACTTTGGCCAAGTGTGGGGGTGAAGCCCAACACTTGGAAAAAGTGGGGATTTGGAGTCCCTCCGGGACTCCCGAGTGTTTAGAGCTCGACAGCAAGGGGCAAAACACCTTGCATTGAAATGTTCTTGGTGTCGTTGAAAAAGTCTTAAAACGTAGATATCGAAAATGTGCTCACATTTTCAATTTGGACATCTGTGGCCCAAATTATGGGCAAAAGAAGGGTCGAGAGTCAAACTGGCAATTTTGACTCCCGACCACTAAAAGTCAATAATTAACCCGCTCCCGATGTCCGATTCAAAAGTGTGATACGTCGTTGAAAAGATTTCAACAAGGGCTACAACTTCGGTTTAAACCTCCTTGCAATCCAAGCTCAGGGAGAGGAGCTACGCCCTCTCAAAGTCCTAGGAGTCCAAAACCGGGACACTTGGTTGGATTTCGGGACTCCAACTTGGGAGTCCCGGGAATTTGTGCCATTTGGATGTAGCCCCCATGGGGCGTCGCAGAGTATACTATATGAGGGATGGTGGTGGCATCCCTCGAGTCCGGGCCGTGGTGAATCTTGTGGTCTGAAGTGCCCGTGGTTTGTCTCAACACCCAAAGGGGTCCCGGAATGTGAACTAACCACGTGGGTGGTTTGTTTTGATGCAAATTCTAGCTTGATCAACTAAGTCCTCTTCCTAGTTTAATCCCTAGGCTCCCAACTCGACCCTCTACCCCTTTTTAGAGTTGGAAGCGGGGAGCGTGCTACCAAGTCCCGAATTCCGCAACTTGACTTTGTGAGACCCTCAAGTGGGTCTCACCCCCGTGACTTGGGAGCACATCACCGGGACTCCAACGGGGACAATTTCGAGACAATTTTGGGAGTCCAACTTGGGGATCCCGGGAAAAAGAGCCATTTGGATGTAGCCTCGGCGGAGCATTGCAGAGAATACTATATGGGGGAAGGTGGTGGCTTCCCTCGAGTCCGGGCCGTGGTGTGTCTCGTGGTCCAAAGTGCCCATGGCTTGTCCCAACACCCAAGGGTGTCCCGGAATGTGAACAAACCACTTTGTGGTTTGTTTTGATGCAGATTTAAGCTTGATCTAATAAAGCCTTTTCCTAGTCTATCCCGGGATTTCTAGCACGCCCGTCTACCCCTTTATAGTGTTGGAAGTCGGGAGCGCCTTTTGAGTCCCAACTTTCCGTAACTACACTTTAGTGAACCCTCAAGTGGGTTCACCCTGGGACTTGGAAGTGCGTCAATATGGGCCTTGGTGAGAGATGCCACTCTTAGCATCACTTCTATCGCATGATCAACCCGTCTTCTCGGGGGCAAGTCTTTGGATAACTCCTCGGGCATCAGATCCAAGAACTCTTTCAAAACTCGCCTTATGCACTTGGAGGGTGTCACCAACTTGGTGACTTCTTTGGGTTCAAACTCATCCAACACCCGCATAACACACATCATGCCATAGCCTCCCACGCATTCCTTGTTCCATGCTTTTCCTAACATAAAGTGAATGGTTGGTCCACCCACACAAGGTAACTCGTGTGCCTTCACTCGCACAATCCCACTTTTAAATGGGATTTTAACTAGTGTCGCAACCCTAGCTTTGGGCTCGCGACGAAGGCAAAGAGGTTGCAAAGGTGTGGGCCAAGAGGAAGCCTGAGAGTCACATCACATACTCCTGGGAGTGTAAGAAAGTGTGAGGGAGTGAACCTTCACACTCCCAAGGCAACTACCAAAATTTCAGAGAGCAATTGGAGGGGTCAGAACTCAATGGATTGTGGCGTTCTTTATATTATTAAAAAACTTTTAGAACGTAGATGTCTAAAATGGGCTCGCATTGCTCATTTGGACATCTAAAACATAAGTTATGGCCAAAAGAAGGGCCAAGAGTCAAATTGTCAATTAGAGTCTGGACCAGAAAAAGTCTAGAATCGACCCAATTTACTTGGCTGCAGACAACGTGCCACATACCCTTGGAAAGCCCTCGACAAGAGCTACAACTTTTCTTGAGATCGCACTTCGATCCAAGGTTTGCTCACAAAGTTATGGGGCTCAAAGTCATAAGAGTCCCGGGTCATGCGATTTTTGGACTCCCACGCGGGAGTCTCGGGAGAGAAAAGCCATTTGGATGTGGGCCCCATGGAAAGGTCCAAAGTATACTATAAGGGGGAAGGTGGTGGCTTCTCCCAAGTCCGGGCCGTGGCGAATCTTGTGTGTCCGTGTTGCCTGTGGCTCGTCCTAGCACCAAAAGTGCTCCAACTATGCACTAATCATTTTGTGTGGGTTGTGTGCAAGCCCATGTGAGTGAATAAGCTTGTCAATTCTTCCTAGTCCCATCCTGGAGCTCCAACATGCCCCTCTACCCCTCAAAGTGTTGTGAGGTAGGGAACATGTCCCGATTCCTCCCTCTTCCGTTGTTTTTCACTTGGACTCACATTTGAGTCCTTCAAGGAGTTGGGAGTCAATTAAGAGGCAACGCCAACCCCAGGGTGTTCATCAACACCTTCAACACCATCTAAAGATGCAAAGCACAAGTGGTGAACAAGAGGGCCAGCCTTCGGAAGAACGTAGGTACCCCTTGAGGGAGCAGGGACCCCTTGGAGAATGGTGGAAAAACCACATCCTACCCCAACAAGATGTGGAACGTGCTAATGTTGCTTGTCTTGATGATCCATTGAATTTGTGTGGTGCAATGCGTTCGGAGGATGCAAGCAAGTGGGAGGCAGCCATGCAAGAGGAGTATGGCTCACTCATGGCCAATGGCACATGGGAGTCGGTCCCTCTTCCAAAGGATCGCATGAGTGTGGGATGCAAGTGAGTGTTTCGCACAAAAAGGCATGCATCGGGCCATATTGTGAAGCACAAGGCAAGCTTGGTGGCCAAGGGGTACTCTCAAGTTGAGGGTGTGGACTTCAATGAGACATTTGCCCCGGTGGCCAAGTTCACCACCATTAGATGTATGCTTGCAATTGGAGCCGCCATGGACTTAGAGATCCACCAAATGGATGTGAAGACCGCATTCTTGAATGGGGAATTGGAGGAGGACATCTACATGGACCAACTGCAAGGATTCGTGCAAGATGGCAAGGAGCACTTCCTGTGTAAGTTGAAGAAGTCCTTGTACGAGCTCAAGCAATCACCAAGAGCATGGTACTAACACATTGACATGTTCTTCACCCACAAAGGCTTTTCTAGGAGCCAAGCGGACCATTCATTGTACGTCAAGCAAACGGGTGAGTACTTGTTGATAGTGATCATCTATGTGGACGATTTGATCATCTTAATAAGTAATGTGACCACTTTGAAGTGGTTGGAATCAAGGCTTGAAGATGAATTTGAAATGAGTGATCTTGGAGAATTACACTATTGCCTTGGCGTGGAGTTTGAGAGAGACCATGCGAACCGCACCATAACCATGAGCGAAAGCAAGTACATTGAGAAGGTGCTCAAGTGCTTCAACATGGAGGAGTGCAAGCCCATTGGAACTCCGCTTGATGTGAATTCCAAGCTCTTAAAGCTCACAGAGGAGGAGTTTCAAGGCATTTGAGAAGAGATGCAAGGCATTCCATACAAGGCGGCGGTGGGATCATTGATGTATGCCATGGTGGGCACACGGCCGGATCTTGCATTCTCGGTGAGCATGGTGAGTCAATTCATGTCAAGGGCTGGTCCTTCCCATTGGATGGCGGTGAAACACATCATGTGGTACTTGAAGGGCACTTTGGACTTGAAATTGTGCCTTGCAGGCAAGCATGTTAGTTTGAGGGGATATTGTTGCAACCCCACTTTGGCCAAGTGTGAAGGTGAAGCCCAACACTCCCAAAGTTGGGGATTTTGAGTCCTTCGGGACTCCTGAATGTTTAGAGCTCGACATCAAGCCCAAAACACCTTTCATTAGGGTGTTCTTGGTGTCATTAGAAAGGTCTTAAAGTGCAGATATTGAAAATGGCCTTGCATTGATCATTTGGACATTTGCAGCCCAAGTTATGGGCAAAAGAAGGGTCGGGAGTCAAACTGGCAATTTAACTCCCGACCACTAAAAGTCGGGAATCAACCTCTTTTCAACCTTTGAATTGAGTGTACAAGATGTCTTGGAAAGATCTTGACAAGGGTTACAAGTTTGGTTTGGACCTCGTTGCAATTAGACCTTGCAGTTGGGAGTTATGAGCTGCCAAAGTCCCAAGATTCCAACCGGGACAATTTCGGGACTCCAACTCGGGAGTCCCGCGAAAAAGAGCCATTTGGATGTAGCCTCGGCGGAACGTCACAGAGAATACTATATGGGGGAAGGTGGTGGCTTCCCCGGAGTCCGGGTCATGGTGTGTCTCATGGTCCAAAGTGCCCGTGGCTTGTCCCAACACCCAAGGGTGTCCCGGAAATGTGAACTAACCACTTTGTCGTTTGTTTTGATGCAGATTCAAGCTTGATCTACTAAACCTTCTTCCTAGTCTAATCCATGGGCTCCCAACTTGACCCTCTACCCGTTTTCAGAGTCGAAAGCCGAGAGCGTGCCTCCAAGTCTCAACTTTCTGCAACTTGACTTTGTGGAACCCTCAAGTGGGTTTCACCCTGTTACTTGGGAGCGCGTCAAATATTGTGATGTCGATTGGGGTGGAGATGCAAATGAGTGGCGTTCCACCACAGGGTACGTGTTCTTTGTTGGAGTGGGAGCCGTCTCATGGAATTGCAAGACGTAACCTACAATTGCCTTATCTACCACAGAGGCCGAATACATGGCCACTAGTCAATGCACCAAGGAGGCCATATGGTTGAGGAAGTTGATGGCGGATGTGGGACTTGTGCAAGATGGAACAACAATCATCATGTGTTACAATCAAGGATGCATTGCACTTGTAAAGAACCCCACCCACCACTCTCGCACAAAGCACATTGACATACAACACCACTTCATTCGAGAGGAGTTGGAGAGTGGAGAAATAGGCCTCAAGTATTGCCTAGCTCAAGATATGGTGGCAGATGTGTTGACAAAGGCATTGGCAAAGGAGTGACATCAAAACCTTACAAGAAGCATGGGATTGGGAGTCTTAAATTATTTGCAAAGTGGGAGTGTTGAAGATTATGATGTAGATGTTAGAAACATAGATAATGGTGTGGTAGATATTAGAAACAATGTGGTAGATAAGTGTTGCAAGCAATCAAAGACATAGGTAGATTTGAGATATGTTAATACCACAAACATGTTAGAATAAGGAGGGAGGAAATAGCTATCCCATATGGTTTGTCAATGTTGTGGTGCATGGAAAGGAATAAAGAGCAAGGTTGGAGGGGAGTTGAATATCTCACTCCAAACATTGTTCACATACTTGTGTGTTCCATGTGCTTGTGATTGCTTTGATACCACACAACCTCTCCTCTAATCCTAATACCAATGGGAGGTAGTCTCTAACATTGTGCATAGATTAAGTGGTGTTGAAGTGTTAAATTGTTGTTTGTTTGGAATCACCTATTTTTCCTATGTTTATTGTCTAACTCAAATCAATTTTTCAATCTCCATTGATGGATCATTTTTTTTGTCCTCCAACCCTTTGTCTTAAAAAAAAACTACAATATAAGTTTGCATGATCTCTTGTGATCATCCCAAAGGGTGAAAGCACAATTATGTGGATTGTTTGGATTGTCCTGATTATATATTTTTGGATTATAGATGAACTTAAAATGTAAAATCACATTAAACATTAAAATTTTCAATTTTTTCATTATCCATGTTGCAATAGACTTTAATGATAATTTTATTAAAAATTATGGATGAGTTTTAAGAAAAGAATGGACTTATTGTGGACTTTTGAAATGATGACACTATGTTTGTCACACACAAAAAATGGAAATTGTGGACTCAAAAAATATGTCATAGTAATATCAAAATAAACATTAAAAAATAGCCCCCCATAAAATGAATAATTTAATTATAAGATGCATTGAATTTTTTCCAATATAACTTTTTTCATATTTAAAATTTTAAATCCTCATGATTTTTGTCATTTTTTACAATTGGTATTCCATTTCACATTGAAATCTTTACACTTTTATTTAAATTTCTTGACCAATCATATGTTTAGGGATATTTATAGGGTAGTCTATTAATATTTGTGACCAAAACCATAAGGAATAATTATAGGATTTAAAGTTTGATAATTATTTAAATGCAAGAATTATACCTAGTGTAAGATGTGGACTTTTCAAAATGTCAAATGTGAGCCACCTAACCATGCTTTTACCCTAAAGGAGATAATTGCTAAGATGTTTAGATTTGTTAAAAATAGCATTCACCTAGAACTTGTGTGTAGGCAATTGTTTAGCACCTTGGTCCTACGCAAATGAGAAGGTTTGTTGTTGTGCTTTAAGTTTTTTTCACAAACCAACTAACCTTCCTTGTTAATGGACATCATTTCTTACAACCATCATTAGTTGCGACAAAACAATTGAACCTCCCATCTCGTCACAATCACTGGCCCTGGGATCAAGTAGATGATGCATTGTTGTCAATCAAAAATGAATGATCTCCCTCACATGTGAACATTCCACCCACATCAATTGCTAGATTTGAACCAAGATCCACTTCTACTCTTATATTTGTTTTGGATGAAGAGTCATTGGATGGAGATGTGTCTAATTGCAATGAGATGGTAATGCCTATTTATCTTCATGGTCAACTTTGACTTGTGTGTCCCATCCAAAGCTTGGTTTAATTCATTTGGAACTTCAAATTCTCCCACTTGCACTTCATTTGAATACAAAAACATAGAGTGATTGTTTTAGCATTTGTGTTCAAAAAAATGTCATCATTCCAAATGGAGTCTTTGAAAGTCATGGAAAAGTTTGATGGTGGCAACTTTCACCTTTGGAAGTTCAAGATGCGCATGATGCTTTCTAAGCACGGGCTTTGGAAGTTTGTTGATGGAGTGCAACAATTCCCCATCATGAAGATCAAATCACAGATTATAACGAAAAGACGACCAAGGCATTTGCACTACTTTGTGAATATCTCACGAATGCACAACTTGCACACATTCAATATTGCGAAAATGTCAAAAGCGCTTGGGAAATACTTTGTAGTGTCCATGAAGCCAAAACCATCGGAAACAAGTTGTTTCTTCGAAGGAGGTTCTTCACCATCAAAATGTAAGAAGGGGAGGACTTGCTTGCGGACATCAATATGGTGAAAGCGCTTGCGGATCAATTACGTTCCATTGAGGTGAACATTGAAGATGAGGATGTGTACATGGTACTTCTCATGAGCCTTCCCCCATCTTTTGATAACTTGGTCACGAGTTTGGAGTCCATGTCAATGAAGGATGTTGACCTTCAATTCATCGTCGCTCGATTGCTTCATGAGGTTTCCAAAAAGAAAAGAAAGTGAAAGTAAATAGAATGTCGCATTGCTTAACAAAACCCATAAGGTAAATGAAAAGCTTTGCTTTTATTGTAAAAACCCGGACACTTTGTGAAGAATTGTTTGAAGAAGAAGAGCGATGAGAAAGAAAAAGCAAACCAAGCTTGTGATGATCAAAAACAAATGTTTGTTACCGCCTTGAGTGCTAATGATCATGCGAGAAACGATTGGATCATCAATTCGGGCGCAATGCAACACATGACGTTCGAACGTGAATGGTTCACCACTTACGAATCCATTGTTGCATGAAAGGTGTACATGGGAGATGACACCATTTTGGAGGCCATTGGCAAAGGGTGACGTGCCCCCAAGTCCCTTGTTAGACTCAAAAAAGTCCAACTATGTTAAAGGCTTAAATGGGGACTTGGTGCCGCTTCCAGCACTAAAGGGGGTAAGAGGGGCATGCTGAAAGTTCTAGGATTAGACTAGGAAGAGGGTCAAGCTACTTATTTATTCGATCTTGCATCCAAAACCAACCACAAGTTGGTTAGAACTCATTGTGCACCCTTTTGGTGTTGGGACAAGCCATGGGTGACCTTGGACTCACTTGATTCACCACAGCCCGGACTCAAGGGAAGCCACCACCTTCCCCCATACAGTATTCTCTGCAGCCCCCTATGGGGGCTACACCCAAATGACATTTTTTCTTGGGACTCCAAAGGAGGAGTCCTGAAACTGTCCGAGGTTGGACTTTCGGGAGTTTGGGCATCCATAACTTCTTGCTCAGACCTTTGATTGGGATGAGGTTTGAAGCAATCTTGTAGTTCTCTCTCAAGCTTTCTAACACCATGTTGCACTCTTTCTGCAAACGTCGAAACAGATGTCGGAATCGGGTCAATTCTCGACTTTTAGTGGTCGGGAGTCAAACTGGCAGTTTGACTTTCGACCCTTCCTTTGCCCATAACTTGGGCTGAAGATGTCCAAATGGCTCATGCGAGGCCATTTTGAAAATTTAAACTTCAAGACCTTTCCAACGGTATAAAGAACACCCCGATACAAGGTGTTTTGATCCCTGCAATCAAGCTCTGATTTTTTGAGAGTCCCGGAGGACTCCAAGTTCCCACTCTTGGGAGTGTGAGTTTCATCCTCACACTTAGCCCAAAGTGGGGTTGCGACAAAAGGAGCATCAAAGCCACAATGCAAGTTGGAGGTAAAATGTTGCTTACAACCATCACATAACTTCTTCATGTTCCGAAAATGAAGAATAGTCTCATTTTCGTTAGCAAACTCATTTCGAAAG
Organism: Sphagnum tenellum; assembly: GCA_963921925.1. Lineage (NCBI taxonomy): Eukaryota > Viridiplantae > Streptophyta > Sphagnopsida > Sphagnales > Sphagnaceae > Sphagnum > Sphagnum tenellum. Next base: position 7,653,529 of record OY998152.1, on the reverse strand, counting down.
GCTTGAAAGTGGAGTTTAACAAGGATGGTTGTAAGGTCAACAATGTCCATGGAACCCTTGTGGCGCAAGCACGAGGGAGAAAAACTTGTATCTTCTCAACGTCAATGTTCGAAAGGAGAATGCGAATGTGGCAAAGTCTTCGAATGAAGGAGCTATGCTTTGGCACCAAAGATTCGACCACCTCAACATGGCGAGTCTTAAGAAGTTGGAGAATATGGTTAATGGCATGAATTTGAAAGAAGTGCCATTGCTCCATGTGCGTGAAGCTTGCATTGAAGGTAAACATCAAAAGACGTCATTTCCTAAAGGTGAAGCACGTAGGGCTTCCAAGCTTTTGGAACTAGTGCATAATGATGTGTGCGGACCGATGAAGACCACATCTCGTGGTGGAGTAGGATACTTTGTCACCTTCATCGACGACTTTTCGAGAAAAACTCATGTCTACCTTTTGAAAGCGTATAAGGCTTTAGTGGAGAATCAAACCGGCATGAAGATCAAAACCTTGCGATCCAACAATAGAGGAGAATTTGTGTCTAAAAAGTTTGATGACTTTTTGCATGAATGTGGAATCGAATGTTAAACAAGTGCACCTTACACACCACAACAAAATGGAGTTGCGGAACGAGCCAATAGGACCATCATGGAATGCGCTAGAAGCATGAATTGTGCACAAGGACTTGACTTGGAATTTTGGGCGTAGGCAGTGAACACGGCGGTTTTTATCAAGAATCAATGCCCAACTAAAGCTCTTGATTCAAAGACCCCACAAGACGTGTGGACTGTTGTGAACCCGGATGTATCTCATTTGAAAGTTTTTGGTTGCAAAGCATTTGCACACATTCCAGATGAAAAGAGAACCAAATTAGAGTCCAAATCCATACCTTGTGTGTTTCTAGGGTATTGTGAAGGGACCAAAGCATATCACTTAATGTGTCTACAAACCAAAAGGATCATTAAAAGTTGAGATGTTGTTTTCCTTGAAGGGACGGAACAAGTAAAAGGCGTTCGTGATAAGAGACCCCTTTCAAACCAAATATAATACATTATTGTGGATGAAGTCGATGAACTTGTGAAGGATGTTAATCCTATATCTTTGAAGGCAAGACCAGCGGAAGACGTGGAAGGTGAGGAATCTACAACAAATTCTTCTTCGGAAGAAGAATTTGCTTCATCACAAGATGAGGGTTTGAATGAACCACAACAAGATGGACCAAGAGAAATGCCCCAAAGATAACGTAAGGAGTGGCCTCGTGATTGGTGGGTGGCCACCAAAGAGGTGGAACGAGCCACCATGGCATTTTCGGAAGAACCCCAAACCGTGGAAGAGGCGTTGAATGGCGAAGATGCAAAGAAATGAGAGATTGCCATGCAAGAAGAATACGACTCTCTTCTTGTCAACAACACTTGGTCCTTGGTGCCACTCCCCAAGGGTAGAAAACCCATTTCTTGCAAATGGGTGTTCAAAATCAAACATGGGGTCGATGGTGAAGTCGAACGGTACAAGGCGAGACTTGTGGCAAGAGGTTTCACCCAAACATTTAAAGTCGATTACAATGAAACTTTTGCACCCATTGCAAAGTTTGTGTCAATTTGTTGTATCCTTGCACTAACGGCCATTGAAGACATGGAAATTCATCAAATGGACGTCAAAACCGCATTTCTCAATGGTGACCTTGAAGAGGGGATCTACATGGAGCAACCTGAAGGATTCACACATGAAGGGGAACATCTTGTGTGTAAGCTTCACAAATCATTGTATGGCTTGAAACAATCTCCAATGGCTTGGAACCAAAAGCTAGACGTTTTTTTGAAAAACATCGAGTTTACGAAAAGTGATGTAGACTTTAGTGTGTATGTTGCGCAAGTGGAGGATGTGAAATTTTTCATCGTTGTCTACGTCGATGATCTCATCTTGGTGTGCAATAATAAGGACAAGCTTTTACAAATGAAGGAAAACCTTTTTCGAAAGTTTGAAATGAAAGATCTTGGCGATTTGCATTTTTTCCTTGGCATGGAAGAGGAAAGGGATCGTGCACAACATCTTCTTTACATCAACCAAATTGGGTATCTCAAGGAGATTCTCAAACGATTTCGCATGGAGGATTGCAAAGCCATCAGAGTGCCACTAAATCCCAAAACGAAGTTGAAAAAGAATGTGAACAAGGATGATGAAATGGTGAAGGTTCCTTATCAACAAGCCGTGGGTTCCTTGATGTATGCCATGTTGTGTATTCGACCCAATTTGGCATACCCAATAAGCGTGGTGAATCAACACATGGCCAATCCAAGCCTAGAACCTTGGATTGCAGTGAAGCGCATTTTTCGATACTTGCAAGGCACATTGCAATTCAAATTACGCTTCGGAGGATTATCACCCCAAGATGTGGTCGGATATTGTGATGCGGATTGGGCCGGTGACCTTGAGGATAGGGGATCCACCACAGGGTTTGTATTCATGATGGGAGGTGGAGCCACTTCGTGGAGTAGTAAACGACAACCCACAATCGCTTTGTCAACCACGGAGGCGAACACATGGCAAATACACAAGCTACCAAGGAAGCCATATGGATGATAAAGCTCATGAAAGAATTAAGGTACATGAAAGAGAAGAAGGCGATGGTGATTCAATGTGACAACCAAGGTGCAATATCATTGACGAAGAATCCCACGCAACATGTTTGATAACATGTTGAAAATGGTGAAGTTACGTTCGAATATTGTTCAACGGAAGAGATGGTGGCAGATGTGCTTACTTAGGCATTACCGAAAGAACGACATTACAAATTGATAAGCATGTTCGGATTAAAAACTTCATAGAATGGGAGTGTTAGAAATACTATTCGTTTCTAATTCCCAATGTTGATGAATGTGTTAAACATTCATCAAAAGGATGAATAGTATTCACATCCTTATGGTAGTTAGGTTAGGTTGAATAGTGGTGGCTAGGGTTTGCAAGTGGAGGCTACTTAAGGCTTAGTGGTGACTAGGGTTAGGGTTTGGTGGCGGCTAGGGTTAGGCGGCGGCTAAGTTAGGGTTAAGAGGCGACTACTTTAGGGTTAGGAGTTAATATATAATGGAGTGGTTTTGAGTAGTCTTTCATTCTCCCTTTTCATGGTTTTTGAGTGCACATAGAACCTTCAAGCTTTGTTAGTTGTTGCAAGCCATAATATTATAATTGTAATCTTCTTGTTAGTTAACACAATTGTTTCATTTCATGAACCTTGAAGCTTTCATTTCTTGCTTGTTTTCAAGTTGTTTCCAATACCATTGTTGCGACCATTAAACCAAACCTCCAAACCCTAATCACAAGTTGATTTAAAGGAACAAGATTTCATGGAATAATTAGTTTGTTAACATGGCAAAAAGGTGTGAACCTTGACTTACACCACCAAATGATGAAGGGCATGAATTGCCTTCTGACTTGAATTTAATGTAATTGGCTAAACATGAAGAACTAGTCAAAAGAAGAATGAGCCCTTAACTAAAGTTTGAATGCATGACCAAACTGTGGCACTAGAGGTTGGGTGCTAACGCACATTCCTTCGTGTCGGTGCTATAAGTTGAACTTGTTGTAGATGACAATCCAAAATTTTTGTATGAAGGCATCTATCAAGGCGATGAAGCCACTATGGTAGTGTGGTCTACAAAACCTAGATTAGGCCATTATTGATGTTGTGTGGTCCATTGTTCTAGATTTTTGTTGATCGCAAAATGGAATTATTCACGCACACTATCGGTCATCTCTTGGAGTTCTTGCAAATAGGATGAATATATCTTCGGCTATGGTCTAAGGACATGGTGGTCATGGCATTATATTCCTTGTAGGAATTTGTAGAATTATGTGACGAAGCTTATGTTACCTATCTATTTGCTTGAACATTCTATCAACTATGGTTTCATCTTGTACTTGGGGATATTAAATAAAACTCTTGTTGTGTTCCCTTCAAAGCTTTTGCCATCTTGATGATGATTCATAAAATTAACTGGACTACTAATTCTCTCATATTATCATGCCCAAAACATGCCTATGTTTCGACTATTATGTTTCAACTAGATCATAGGTTCAAATTGTTAGAACTTTGTTTCAAAATGCTAACACTAGACAATAATACCATGAACATACACACTACTATAATGTTCAACCTTCAAGGTGAATGACCCATGTAGTAACCAAACTCAACTTCATTGATTCAAGGTTTAGTTAAGTTTGAGCAATGTGGACATGTGTGAATTAACTTATTAACTTGAAGATGCAAAATGATGGAACATCGTACACCTATACCACAATGAAGGTTATCCAATTTTTAAAATTACATAATTAACAAAAGTTGAATGAATAAAATTTGACCAACTTAGGAAGTTTATATGGGCTAAAATTCCTAAATGCAACCCTTACCTATCCTAAACTATTAATAATTGGGAGAATAACCAATAATGAAACCTTGGAGAATGATGGTGGTGAACAAGGGTTCACACACATAGAAAGGTTAGATTTATACTTGATATGTGTTAACATCTGAGTAATTAAATAATTAAATTTTTTGATTTAATATTTAAAGAGGTTAAATATATTTGATATGTGTTAACATCTGAATAATTAAATAATTAAAAAGGTCAAATCTTTACTTGATATGTTTTAACATATGATTAACAAAATAACTACAAATTAACACCTATGAAAATCATATCTATGCTTAATACATGTTAATACTACAAATTAATATTTATAAACATCATATCTAAGGCTAACATCTATAGGATTATAATATGAATTACCCTCTTTAACATTTTATCATATTTTAGATGAAACAAAACATTAATAAGACACTTGAAAATCCATCAACCATTTTATATTACAAGAATCAAAAATACAACTCTCCTACATATTCTCTTCCTCTTTCTATTGTCACACATACCTTTTTCACAAGAGAGGGTTCTCCTAGAAACACTCCAATTTAGAATACAATGGAATGATTCATAATCATTAGCATGTCCTTTTAATCCCCCTTCCTTTCATGTCCACATAAGGTCCATATCTTCCCCATGAAAATAGGTCTTTATCTTAATCCTTCTTAAAAATCCACTAAATGATTGGTGGATTACTACCAACCATTCAATTAACTAACCCCATTAGCTTGATTCTTTGGCAAAGGATAGTAAATCTACCATTAATAAGCATTTAGTTATTAGAATACCTCATGATACTAATTAGTATAGGGATTTGTACCTTCAATAGATATAAGCTTTACAAAAATGGAGCTAAGATAACGGACTACCTTTAAGAAGGTCAACACCCCCCCCCCCCACTTCCTTGGAAGGTGGATTCTGCTCCTCTCAAAGGCCATGAAGAAGATGGAAACCCTCCGAGCTTCCTTGGGGGGTATCAATTCTTTTCAGATGTTGTAAACAAAAGGGATCCCCCCTTCCCCCAAGTTTGCTTGGGGCAATTCAACATTACTAGAAGGCCTCAAAGAGAGCTTGCCATGTTCTTTGCAAAGAACATGGCCTCCAAATATTCCTACATTGCAAACTCAACACAAAGTATGATTTGGAATAATTGAGCTGAGGGTGAATGCAAGATATGGTGGCGCACTGTTGGTGTCACAATGGTGTTTTTTGTTGGGTACCACTTGTTCAAAGGCATATGGTGAGTAGTATATTTTAAAATCTATTAATTGGTGATTGAATGTAAATTAACAACTCTATTATCAAGATATTTGTGTAGTTATTTATTGATAAAAAATTCATATGTTAGTAGTAATGGACTTTTGAAGTTTAAAATTATGAACTAGTCAGTTGAACAAAATAATAAAAATTGAAAGGTTCATCTTGAATTTTGTTCACAATTATCTATAGTGACTTAGCATATGAGTTAGAATGAAATAATACACTTGTATGTGAAAAGATTCTTTAAGAATCATAACCAAATTCTACCTATGAACTTTTGAATGCCCTAAATTAATTCATATTTTTATAAGTCCATATCATTGTTGTTTTTCATTCATTTTCATTTTATTTTTCTCAAAGCTACATATATTTGGAATCTCTACTTGAGCTCCTATTGATATGAACTTTATTACCATTTAATCAATGGTACCACAAAACATTAAAAATTTAACATTAGAATGTGCATTTTTGTGGAATATGATTATTTTTAGATGAGCCACCATACTATGCATTTACCTTTGAAAAGCTTGTTTCTTGAATGGTGTTTTTTTTGTGTTTGGGAGGTCTTTTCCAAACTAGCCAAAGAGTGCTTATGTATGTTCAAAAAACCTTAAAAGTCCAAGAGGTTCAAAAAGATTGTTTTTTCAAACTTGTAAATCATTATAAGGTTTGATTTCCTCAACTACTTGCGAAGAGGAAACATAAATGAAATACCCTAAACCAATGAAAAAAATGTTAACCACGCCTTTTCCACAACACAAAAATTTTTGCATACACTTGTGTACATTCACCTCATGCTTCGTTTTAATCTAACTTACTAAGCTTTCATCTTCTACTTGTTTTAAAATTTCTAATGTAATTTTCATTACATCTGAAAATAACCATGGAAATTTCCTTGGCTTGTTCTAGTTATTACTGTAATTAATTTTTTAATCTGTACTTACCCATGCTACTCACAATTTCCCAACCCATTCCAACTTGAGAAACTTGATCTACAATGGTAGGTGATGGGTGTGCATTTGAATTTTGGGTTCTCTCACGAGTCACTACTTGTCACCTCCATGATGATCTTGAAATGTACAATACAAGGGTGTTTAATGGGCAAATGTTGGAGAGGCCCTAAGCACATTTAGGAAATATTTATCTTGTACGATCATCCTTTCCTTTGATAATCTTCAACGCCTATAAACACATGGATCAAGGCAAATAATAGACCAATTCATATGGAATAAATGGCACATATGTGAAAATTTACAATGATTATGACAATTTGCAACAAAAGAATATTAGAAATGCATACTTGAACTAATTTGACCTAGTGCTTGCCAATTTCAGAAATTGTATGGAAATTGGCATGTGCCATTTCATATTTTGGAATTGTATACTACCAACCTTCTGAAACAAATTCCACAATCTGCATGGGCTCCCCATCAGTGTTTCTTTCTAGTGAATTTTCATATCTTGATGACAAATGAAAATCATGTGCAAATTGCACAAAGGGTTTTTGTGGATTTTGTTTTTGCAAAGGTCGCCATATTTTGAGGGAAAACAGTCAGAAGTAGCCACATTTACACACTGCGTTCATAGAGGTCACCAGAACAAAGCAGGACTTTGAAAGAAATCTAACTTTGTGCCTCACCTCACAAGAGAATTCTGGCTCATTCCTCTTGTGAATGATCCCTAGTCCACTACTTTGCATTTTTTTTTAAAAAAAACCCCTGCCCCCTGTGAAGAAGATTCATCAAACTCATTTTACTTTGCAATAATGAGAATATTGAGTGTGGCAGCATGTGAATAACAAATAATAATAAAAACTCTGAATATGCAACAATATACCAATAACATGTCCAGGCTAGTGCTTGTTTTAGGGGTAAATTTTCACATTGGGGCAAAACCAATTTCAAAACATTGAAAAAACATGGAGAAAAGATTGTTTTGCGGGGTTTTTTACCTTTCTATTTTGAATACATTTTTTTATAAAAATGACAAAAATATAGAAGGATTCCTAAAACAAAATCTCTAGTTTTGATAGGTGTTGCCAATCAATTATTGATAGATCATTTTGGGAAGGGGGGGGATAAGCAATGGAAACTCATTTTAAAACATTAGTTGAGACTATAAGAATATCAAAAATTTCTTGAATAGGTATATAGCAAGAACATTAAATTTTATTTATGATTTGACTATCATTTCTGGTTTAGTTTGTGATGCAAAGTTAGATCTTGGAAACAAAACTAGTAAGTAGTCACTTGGGGGTTCTGATAAATGAAATAGTAATGTTGGGTACATAAGGCGTGGTGCAATGGTAGGGACTTAAAAGTGTGCATGATGGAGTGACTGCAGTAATGGCGCTTTTTCTGTGCGATGAGGTGTGCAGGGAAGAGTACACACTACACTCACTGGGGTAAATGGAAAATGGTGAACTCCAATCATATTGATTAGGTCTAGGGCCACAAATTTCCACATACTAGTGAATCATTTTCACACATCCTGAACATTCGGTACTAATTTTCACATAGGAATCATATTTGCACATCATGAAAACTGGGTTTCCTGGCCAACATGGATAGGTGCAATATAGGGAATTTCAGGAAGAAGTATTTTTTTGTCTAGTGAGAACTATATTTTAAAACGTATTCTTATATGTGCACTATATTAATAGGGTGAGCTATGCTTGTAACGATGATGATTAGGGTAGAACTGCGTTGAGTGTGTAATTTCTTGTCTCGTCAACAAAATTAGCAGTGGTGGGAACGCTGCTAAGAAGCAGAGCGTCCATTGTGAGACCAGGCCCGAATGCACATAGGAAGCCATACTCACAACTCTCGCCTGTTGTGGACGCATCCATGGCCAAAGAACGCAGGCGAATCTGGTCCAGCGCAAACAAACAGGAGCCGCTGTATACATTGCCGTACTCGCGCAGAACCTCGCGGGTGGCCGCCAGTTTGTGCGGCGCAAGCTGGAGTGCGGTTTCGATTTTCCTCAAGATGGCAGGGCCGCCGCCGTGGATCGCCCAGAACATGTCGTTCCAGTTGGGGTTGTTGACTATCTTCCGGGCCTGGTTGAGGAGCTTGGCGATGTTGTCGGAGATCAGAAAAGGAACTTTGCGCGTGAGGTGGAAGTCCATTCCCACTTCCGTGAGGTCGCCATAGACTGCCTTGTCGCTTTCGGGGACGAAACACTCGCCAGCCCACAGCAGTTCGAAGAGAGGGCGATCCACTTTGGGTATCGGATCAGCACCCACGATGACGCACACAGCCCCGTCTCCAAACAGTGCGGTTTCCACCAGTTCCTCGGGTTTGTCCTCGTTGGGTGGGACAAAACCCAAAGCTGTACCTTCGCTACATACAACCAGGACTCTTGCGCCCTTGTTGTTCTCGGCAAGGTCCTTGGCGACTCGCAGAACAGCGGCGCCGCCGCTGCAACCGATCTGGTACATCATCACACGTTTCACAGTGGTCTCCAGACCCATTAGTTTGGAGAATTGCAGATCAGCTCCAGGCATGTGTATGCCGCAAGTGGTTCCGAACACCACGTGGGTAATGTCGGATTTTGGACGTCCCCATTCCTTGATTGCTTTTACAGCCGCCTCCTGCGCCAGTTTGGGAACCTGGACGGCAGCAATGTCCTGACGCTCCCGGAGAGAGTGCCCGGCGTCCCGAAAGCAAATGCTGGGATTGGCCTTCAATACCTCCTCCGTCAGAAAAATGTTGCGTTTCCTGATCTCCGTCTTTTCACCTGCCCAATTAAATGGATCATTTTAGGCATGAAAAATATCATATGATCAGCAGCAGCCCATCTTCACTCTTGACAATCAAACATAACAGGTTGAAAGAATAACAAACTATAATTCGTGCAAAGTCCACACTACAGATGTGGACCCTAAACCCTAAACCCTAAACCTTGTTATACTTGCCCTTCATGAATAAGCACCATAGAAGGCCTTCTATGGTGGTTTCTAGTTAACAGTTACGTAGAGTCCAACATGCAGCGATCGGCGAAGCAAAGTTCAGACTCCAACCAGCCTCAGAACATGTCGTCATGTGCAGTGTGCACTCGTAGTGACGACACTGGATATTAGAGGTCAACATTACAAAAAAGTCTAGAACCACAAACCCAATTAATGAATCTAAGATGAACAGCTTAGACATTGAACGATATAACTCTAGCATACAATTTTACTTCAATTGTGCAGAAATTTTTCTTTCGTGGATATCACCCTTATTAGTGGTTCGCAAATCATGGCAACGTTCTTGCACAAGTATTGTGTTACCAACGCACTGACTGTCGTGATCTACCAGCAGCAGCTAGGAAAGAAAGAATGGTAGCTGATAATTGAACATTCCCGCGAGTCCAGAAAAGCTGGACAGTCCACGAGAAAGTACTACTAGTTCTCAAGGATATATTGTCCACTCACAGATGCGCCTGAATTTGTCCTTGAGCGCTATCTTGGCGTCACAGTCGCACACACGAAAGAGGAAGTCCGGGTATTCGCTCTGCAGAAACTCCGTTGGCGGGACGGCGGTAGCTATGGCCAGTACAGTTGCCACGCTTTCCGCAGCTGCCACCTGCCGGCCGCGCCGATTGGTAATCTTATTCTCCGATGCAGCTCGTATCTGCACTACTACGTCCGCATCCTGACCGCCCAAAGTACCATCATCGGCACTGTGTACTGCAGCAGCAGCATTGTTTCCGGTAGCTGTTGCCATTGATGGAATGGAATTCGTGGACTGGAATGGAATTTACTCAAGAGAGTATTGGCTTCTGATCTGATCTTTCGATTGGGAGGCAAGGCTTTATATCTTAGTGATCGGGGAGGGGGGCTTGGGGGGTTCGTAGCAGCAAGTTGCAACATTATTTTTTGGCAAAAAGTTGAAAAGGCTTTTTGTTATATTTCTAGGGTTTTTATTCAATGTGTTTGAATGGAAAGGGGAGTAAGTACGGGTGCATTTCTAGGGTACATTTGCATGTCTTCTTCTCCCGTCCCTGCCAAGTTAATTTGGTCAAATGATGGCCAAAGGATTTCTATCTTCGCTTCACTGTTTCTCAACTCACTCTCAAAGAACCCACACCTGGCAGTTTTGCAGGTGTACGTACAGAGCAAATGTGCTCAGCACCGCATCAAAATATTTTTGCACCTGTATAATGGGTTTTTGAGGTAGGGTGACTGACATTTGTTGGTCTGGTGGGAATCTCCAGACTTGGGGGCTAGGGGTACCCACCACAATAGTGGGAATCCAGGAAAATTATAGTGGGTCAGTGCAAACACCGCAACTATTTGAGTGCAATAGTACAAATAATGGGTGTTGGAGATCATTGAAATGTTATTCATCTATTGTTTTATTCCTAGGGTACTCATTCATCTTTGAATGGAAAGGGTAGTACAGGTGCGTTTCTAGCGTCCTTATTCATCTTTGAATTCATTTGCAGGGTGATGATTCATCTTTGAATGGAAAGGAGAGTATGGGTGTATATTTAAGCATTCTTATTAATTTGTTGAGTGGTGTGCCCAAAGAATTATTTTTGGGTGGTTGTTGTTGAAGGTGCCATTTTGATTGGCCAATTACAATTTTTTTGGAAATGTTGGGCACTCCTTTTGGCCCTCCTTTATGGTTCATCTATATATTAAGGAGGGTTGTTTGTTTTGTTTGTCCCAAACCATAACACCCCTTGCTATGCTCTTGATGCCATTGAAAATATCTTGAATTGGAAATCTTTTGAAGAGTAAAGGTGTATTGGGGTGGTTTGGTAATCTTTAGGCTTACCATGGAAGAATTATTGAATAATTTTGTTATTGAAAATTCAATCAAATTAAAAACTATTTTATCTGGAAATTGGGGCAACCTCTTCGTATTACTAGAAACCCCTTGATGTTTGGGATTTCTTGGAGGGGATTTTGTAACTTTAAAACTTAGGTGGGGGAGCAATTGAATTTTGAGTAATTTTGTCAAGAGAAATAGTTTTATTTTTTTACTTTTTTTTCACAATTGGGCCTTATTATTAGGGTCATGTTCATATTTGGAACAATTACATAATCATAGTGACACTTGGCCGATGACACATGCCATGATGTTAGTATACATGAAAGTTCAACTTTGGCCAAAGCATACAAGATAAAAGTGTGATGTTTCTAGGAACACATTGGGAATAAAATAAAATCCCTCCCCACTTCCCCCAAACACAAAGGAACTAAGAAAATCTGGCACTCATATGCATGTCAAGCCTTTTCATTCAAGGTCACATAAAATTATGGTCTTAAATTTGTCATTCACCATTTTCAACCTGAGCTAATGCCCCTGCCTAACAACATGGGTACCCCAAAACAAAGGGGATTATGGGTGTACATTTATACCCATGAATACATATCAAGCCACATACACCCATATATTACATAGGCATATATTACACAAGAGGCACTCCCATCTAATTAATGGAAACATGAATATACCCCCAATCAGGAAAGGTTGTCAAAAAAACATGAAATGGGGTTTTAATGTTGTTTGTCACATCATATCATAATATGACATCATAACATTATTAAAATCAATGGAATATTTTTTAATGTTTCTGAATTTCTTGGAACATTTATGACATTATGGGAATATGTCATATGGATGTGATTTAGAGCTGCATCACATCATTTGTGAGGTGACATGACATGATAACTATGCTATCAATACATATCATGCCATATACACCCATATAGTACACATGTATACCATATAGTACATGATAAATTCAACACCACTTAAATTATTGTTGAAATTGCCAACTTCTGGAAAAATATGATGCATGAAATGCCAAAATCTTGAAATTTCAAGCCCCTGGCACCTAAAAGTGGAAGGTGCAAATATCGGTAACTCATTGTTCCTTGTGAAGAAAAATGACAAGTAGTTGGAAATAATCTTCAAAATATTGAAAGTAGACATTATTTTATTCATTAATTAACATGATCTTGAATAATCTTTTGCTTTATCATAATAACATTTGGAAACCATGTCTTTAAAATGTCAAGTAGTTGAAAGTAGGATGTTAATTGGATTTTTGATATTTTAAATTTTGGCATGTTACAACCATAATCTATCAAAATCTTAATGTAAAAATAAGTTTGGAACAATATTTTTACCAATTCGTTTCAAAAAATTATATTATGATTTTTGTTATATTAATTTCTTTCAAACTTTTCATTCAACTTACCATCAACCCAATGTTCTTGGATTTGGTCTTATATTTCTATTTCTAGGGGTTTAATCTATCTTTTATGTTCATGTTGGAAACAATTTTGTTAAAATTGCATTTGAGCAAACTGTTTTTTAATTTATTTTACAATGCTTTCACCTTGCAATGCCTTTTGACATTTCAATCCTGAGCTTTGAACAGAAGTAGGTGGCATGGCCAATGATGCTTAAATAGGGCACATCACATTAATACAAAAACATGGATTTCATGCCCCTAGCATTGTGACTATAACAAAGTTAATGCAACTAAGTTTATTTGTTCAAAATGACTCTAAAAGCATTTTTTGTCCATTTTTCCCTTTCCAAAAAGTAGGCATGTCTTATTTGCCAAAATCAACTAATTCTTTGAGTAAAATTGGATGACGTAAGTTACACATAGATCAAGTCATGCCTACTATGGTGTCATTAATTTTAATCATTTCATGGATACATGGCTTGCCACATTTTATATGTGCTACATTTTAGTCATTGAAATATTACTTATGTACATATGTGTCAAGTGTAAATGTACAAGCCCCCAAGGCATGTAGGTGTCTAGGTTTTTAAACATGTAGGTAGGCAAGTATGTAGGTAGGTTAAGGTTGGTAATAGGTAAGTAGGTAGGGTAGGGTAAGTAATATGTAGGTGTAGCAAAATATTCACTACCCGCATATGTAGTAACCTTGATTCATGTTTATAACTACATGTTGACATCTATATCATGAGTTGAAATTATTATGTGTGAAATTCAAGATGAATGCGTGTTTATAGTTTCTACTATGATATTATTTGTTATTATGTAAAATGTTGGTTGGATGGTTAATGTTTTGAATTGTCACCATGACAATGAAGAGCCCAATTCCTTCATGTGACAACCTATATAGCTTTTAAGGTTTACAAGTACCTAGGGGGTTTACATCTCGAAGATTACATTTTATTGCACTATGAATTGTAATTTATTAATAAGGAATTCTAAATTGCAATCATTTGATTCATGCCACTTATGAATTATGACTCTCTTTCATTGCACCATGCACATGCATCAAAAAGATGCATTTTCCCCCTTAAAATCAAAGTGCTTGTAGAAGAATGACATTATTACAGATGTTGTCTTTTAATCAAAAAACATACCTAGACAAGATAACTGTACAATGAAAGACCAATCATTTCAAATAACTTTTACTAGCATCTTAATCATGTTAGACATGACTAAGTTGTTAGTTGTGTGAACATATGTCACGTTCATTTTGATTAAAAATTATTATGTGCTAATTGACATTGCTTATTTTTTTTATTAAAAATTAACACACATTCTAATTGATGTTATGTTTTTGTTGGAAATTGCAACAAAGGAACATAATAAAGGATGCAAGCATGTTGGGCCTATTTTTGTGGTGAAATAATTCTTCTAAAAAGAATTGGAAGAAAGATACACATAGTAAGTTGAAACCCATGAATACATATCATGCCAGAGACACTCATATAACACGTGTATTCATGTTTCAACTAATTAGAGGGGGTTGCTTCCAAGTTCAACTTTTTTTTCTTTTTTGGGTGCAATGAGTCATTTTGATTAGCCCATCACAAAAATAAAATAAAATGTAGGAGTCACTTAAAATATTAGTTTTTATTGGAAGATGGAGGGCCTCCCCTTTGGCTCATTTATATAGGTGAAAAGGAAACAACTTTGCACAAAACATATGGGATAAAATTGTGGTGTTATCAAAAAGATCTTCATATACACATTGAGAACACCAAAACCCCCATCCCTCCCTCTCCAACCTCTATCCACACAAAAAAACCTTGGACATTTTGACCAAGGCTATGAAAGGAAAGGGGAATATGGGTGTGTATTGGGAGTATTAGAGCGCATTCATGTGTTATTCATGGAAATTCCCTTCAATTGCCTAGTTGAATTAATGTTTCTTATGGTTCATGATCTTTGTATAAACTTGTGTGTGGTTCATTAACCTAACTAACCTAAAGACTCAAGACTGTGTTAATGCATGAGGTGCAAAGCCTTCCCCAAATAAGTGCCCTTTGGCTTTAAGCACTTATTTTTAGGAATGCCTTGCTTTGAGGGTGTTGAAGATTTTTGTTGGTCCCTTTGTTGAAATCCTCTTCATCCCTACCCCATTCATTTTGATCATGGATAGTTTTGAATGACCTTTGGAAATTTTAACAAATTAGGTAAAATATCATTTTGACAAAAGACTTGGAAGGAAATTTAGTAATCACCAAGAGCTATACCACTAAGGCTTGCATGTCACCAAAATTTTTGCCATTAAAGCATGTGCCACAAGTAGCCTATGCCACTCAATAATACTAAAGCCTACATCATTCAACTAGGACCTAAGTCTATGATGCTAAGGCCTTTGTCATTCAACCTACATCACTAAGGCCTATGTCACCTCAATTTATGCCACTTGGGTTTGTAATATCATTTGGGCCTTTAATGTAAATGTCATTAAAACCTATGCCATTAAGTTGTCCCATGTCAATCAACCTATGTCATTTACATTTATATTGTTATTAAGATTTGCACCTCACTTCACCTTATATGTCACTAAGGCCCATGCACATAAGGGTGTTTTATATGTCATTCCCCTACATCACTAAGGCTTGTGTCAATCAAACATGTTTCATTAAGAGTTGAAGTTTATGTCTCTTAGATTAAACAACTATGTTAGCAATTATGGTAGAATCTTGTACATCACTTACACTTGGGTCCATTCATGGTTAGGGTACCAAAAAAGGAAACAAGGACTTAAGGATTTTTTTAAGCTACTTTTTACAATTAACATTTACATGAAACAAATTTAAATGAGAAAATTTGAATATTGCAATATAAAATATTTCATGTGTTAATGGTGATTTTCACATTCATACATAATTGTGTACAAATATTTTTGTTTAATGCCAAAAACATAGAAAATCCCCAAAAATCCCAAAATGAGTTTCAATGGATAAGCAAACATATTTTTTGGCAAGATTATTTCTTGCACATGTGACTTGCATCTAAAGCTAGACATTTTGAACCCATTGAACATTGTTTTTTTATCAAATAGTTTTAAAAATGAGTCCTTTGCCTTGTAGCCCTTTCCTTCAAAATTTGAAGACTTTGAAATTTTTGTTTGATTTGGTTTTTCATCAAGTTCATTCAATGAACATGTACTTTCATAGAAGGGGGCATGCTTTTATTGTACAAAAGGTTTGTATTCAATTGTATGATTTTATGTATTCCTTTTTAAAAAATTTAAAACAATAATTTAGAAATTTGATTACTTTACTTACAAGACTCAAAATGACATTTACATAATATCCAAATTATTTTTAAATATTTTTATTAATTTAAGAAAACATCATTATATCTATTGGCATACAACAATCCACTATAATTATAAGAATGTAAGATAAGTAAAAATCCAAAGTCATCCTTTGCAATCCTTTTTCAATTAAACGTTGCTTTTTGGTACCCCAATCATGAATGGACCTACTTGCATCATTGAAGTTTAGTCATTTACACCTAATCTTAATGCCATAGACTCTAAATCATCTACACCCAAATCGTATGTTTTGAAATTTGTTTTAATCATGTTAAAACATGCACATGGAGATTCAAAAATACCTTCAATTGCTATTCATTTTTCCACATGCCTTGATCTTTGATTGCACCTAATTTGATATTCCCTTGAGCCCTTGTTAATCACAACATGTAATGATGTTTTAGAATCACCCATAACAAGACACATCATCATAATGAATCTAGGGATGAAATTCCAAGTTTTGTGAATTCATGGCTTAGTGTTCTCTAGTATGAGTGCACTATTGACAACAATGTGGTTGCATCATACTTCTAGTTCCATGAAATGGGTATAAATGACATTCACCCCATAAATATAGGATCTTGTACATTAGCACTTGAGTATCATTGAACATCATTTAAAAAAATTTAAGCACCAACACATCAGATGTTGAATCTAGAAGTTTAGACAATTATGGTAAAATCACTCAAATTGTGTCACCACCCATCCATGACCATCATCAAGCTCGCCTTGTTTGCACATCAAAAGTTTACCTACATTGTTAAACCACAACTAGCAAACTAATCACTTATACATGTCACTTGGATGTCACAAACCATTATTTTCAATAATTTATTGTGAGGGCATCAAATGTTGACACATTATTATATCATTACTAGATTTTCTAAACGTATATAGATCTAAAATTTCCTTTACCACATGTGGGTGTTCTTTAAACTTTGTTCCCTTGGTGATGGCTCATGCATGCTTGAATCCTCTTTCCACCTCATGGGGCATTACTTTTAACCCTTAAATGCCATAATAGATTAACATTTAATATTTGTTCACTTGTATGACACCAACAGAAACAATTGAAGTGATAAGTGAATGAACACATAATAATTCAACAACAAAAATCGTACCTACAAAAGATGATTAACCTATCAAGGTTGTTCAAAGACTTCAACTACATGCATGTTTGATTGGTGGAGCTAGTGCATGACTATGAGTACAAAAAGTTAATGTGTTTCAAGCAGGGTGGTTTAAGTAATGAACATTTAATTAATTACACTTTGAAATGCTTCAACAACACCTTATAGCACATACACCAGGTATGTGCATTGGAGTAGGGATGCACTAAAGGGTGAAAGCATAATTAGGTGGATTGTTTGGACTATCATAGTTGTAAACCTTTAAATGTAAAATCATATCAAACATTAAAAATTTCAATTTTTCATTATCCATGTTGCAATAGACTTTAGTGATAATCTTATGAAAAATTATGGATGAGTTTTAAGAAAAGATTAGACGCATTGTGGACTTTTGAAATGATGACACAATGTTTGTCATACACAGAAAATGAAACATGTGGACTCAAAAAATATGTTATATCAAAATTAAAATTAAAAAAATGGGCCAGCATAAAATTAATAATTTCATTATAAGATGCATTGAAATTTTTTCAATATATTTTTTTTCATATTTAAATGATCTAACTTGTCGTGATTTTCATTTTTTTTACAATTTATATTCCATTTCACATTGAAATCTTTAAATTTTTCTTTAAATTTCTTGACCAATCACATGTTTAAGGATATTTATAAGGTGGTTTATAAATATTTGTGACCAAAACCAAAGGGGATAATTATAGGATGTATAGTTTGATAATTATTTTATATGCAAGAATAGTAGCTAGTGTAAGATGTGGATTCTCCAAAATGTCAAACATGAACCACCTAACCATGCTTTTACCCTAAAATACCTTGTAAAAAACATTGCTTGCATTTACCTCTTCATAACAAGTGGCATTCCATAATACTAAAGCATGTAAGACGATACCTCTATTATTAAAATGTAGGTCTATATCATTAGGTACTCTTTCACCCATCCTTTATCATTAGGACATAGGTCTATATCACTATGGCATGTGCCATTCAACCCATGTCACTAGGACCTAGATCTATATCATTAGGTCCTCTTTCATTCATTTCTTCTATCATTAGGACATAGGTTGATATCACTACAACATGTGTCACTCAACCTATGTCACTAAAGTGTATTACTTCATTGGTGCCTATGCCATTAAGGCCTATGTCACATGGGTTTTTACTACACTTGAACCTAGTGTAATATACCTTTATGGCCTATGCCAATAAGGCCCATCTCACTAGTCCACCTATGTCATTCAAGTTTATATTGTCACTTGTGTTTGGTGTTATATATGGCACTAGAGCCTATGTCAATAAAGCCTCACATGTGTCACTTAACATATGTCATTCACATCTACATCATTAGGGCTTGTGTCAATCAGGCACATTTCACTAAGGATATTTGACGTTTATGTCACTTAGACCGAGTTTATATCGTAGTACTTGAGGCTTGTGCATCATTTGGGCTTGTATCGTTAAGTTTTAATCACTTACACCTAGTTTTAATGTCATAGACTCTACTTCTCATATGTGTTAGCCCTATATTCTAAAATTTGTTAAAACCATGTTAAAACATGCACATGGACATTTTAGATTAGATGGTACCTTTGTTATTCATGCTTGCACATTTTTCCTCTTCTACCACCTCATGTGTTGTTCCTTTCAACCCTTATCAATCACAACATGTAACAATGTTTAAAAATTTCCCACAATAAAACACTACATATTGAATCTTGGGATGAAATTTCAAACTTATGAACTCAAAATTTTATAATGTTACGTGTACATGTGAGTGTGCACAATTTGTAGTAAGTTAACAATTCCCATTGAACAATGTGGTTCCATCATCTACAATTGTAATTCCATGAAACATGTTAATGGCATTCACCTTAAAGCTAAGATCCCATACATTGATCCTTTGCATGAACAACACACATACTTGAACATTTGCAATGCACATGTATATGGGGTAATTATCCATACATGCACCCTAGGATCACTTGTATGTTGCTTGAGTCAAAATAATATGATTTAAGTTCATTTCCATATGCTTAACAACAACCTATAACACATATTACACTAGTGGAATTGGTGCATGGAATAATTTTATAAAAGTGATTTCCAAAGTCACTAAAATGTCATATCTAAGATATAATCATCATTAATCGCACCATTTAGTATGGAGCATAATTATAAATATTAGTGTAAATCAATATATGGAACCAAAGTGTGAAAACAATAAATGCCAAACATCAAATCGCAATTCCAATAAACATGGAAAGGAAATGCCAAATTGACCATTCCATTTGTTTGCAACTCTAGAGAATGGTTCATTGTAGATAGTGGTTGCACAATGACATGTCCTTTGGGCCACAAGACCCCAATCACTACGAACATCCAAAACCATTACCAAATCACTATAGTGGGATAGGCACATTTCACTCAAAATTTGAGTGGAATGGCTAGTGATTATGATCACTTCTATTAACTTAAGGTGGGGGCACATTAAAGTTAAAATCCTAATGTTTTGAATGTTCATACGTTTTAAATGGCCTTGGCAACATTTGCCTCTTAATCTTTTGTGTGCCACAAATTTGCCACTTCCTTTTGAAGTGAAACATTATATATACAATCAAACAATAAGCTAATAAAATATAATAACAATAGCAACATCAACATCCAATATTCTACCTTCGAAAACAAAGTATTAACATTACATTAAGAAGCATAATAATGGTTGCCTAATTTGGTTGTTTAGGGTAATGAAAAGCTGGTTTGACTAGTGTGATTTAAGTTCATTTTTAGATGCTTCAACATCACATTACAACACTAGGTTGGTGCATATGAATAAGGACATAGGGCTTTTCTTAATTTTATGTGAGAGGAGGAATTTCAATATAATCATTCTTTAGTTCAGCTTGATTGGCATGGGAGTATAGACTTGTACATCCCGTGATTTTCCTTGTGATGGTAGATATAGGATACAATTGGAAACAATTACAATCTACTACTTTGGGGTCTATAGTGCATTTGAACACCTATGGGTGCAAACATTCAAGAACTTACCCATTGCAAAAGCCAAATGTGATGAATTTGAACATGTTATTGGTAATTGGTTGCTAAATTTCCATTTCTCAATTCCAAATTTAATTCTTCTAAAAGTTCCCAAGAAATCTAGCATTTCCCCCAAGAAGCCAAAAGTTACCAACTTCCTAGGGGAAAAGGTTGTTGGGTCTAAACATGATTGGGGTACCCCCTTTGAGTCCTAAGAATACACTCAAAGGACTCCCAAATTCACCTTTTTCTTCACTTTTCCCATGACATGTCTTACATTTCACTTTTTTTTTCTCATGTCAAATGAAATAATTTGTTCCAAATTTTATATAGACCTTTAAAGTAACTATTGTTTTCACTTATGAAAGCGAGAATAATAAAATTTATTCAATGTGGGCCATGTTCTATCAATGGCCCAAAATTCTCAAAATTTTAACTTTTTGAAACATTTTACATTATAATAAGGCATTTGGTTCTTGTCACATTCATAAATATTATACACATTAACATATAAGATGTTTGTGGTAAACATCTTGGGCCAAAAAAATTTGTTTAGACATTCCTTATGAGTCCTTGAACTATTTTTCCTTCATGAAACAAAGTCTTGGATTTTTTTCAAGGACTTGATAGGAGTCCTTAAATTTATTCAAATTCGACATTATATGCATAAAATAGGACCTTTGTAATGTATCTATCTATGAATAAAATCAAACTTTCAATATGAATGTATCATTAAATTTCAACATGTTTAAGTGAGGGGGTCTAGTGAATATAAATGAGATAATTCTTTTGGGTACCCCAACCATGCTTTGACCTTGTTGTCACATTGTCATGGATTTTAGACACTCAAGTTAGTAGGTTTTCTCTTCCCAAGGAAAAAATGATACAACTATAAGGTTTTCCCCATTATTCCTTTGAGGAGAGATTTGTTGTGATGCCTTAAGGAATTATTTTCCTCCTAGATTTACTTAAGGGAGGAAAATAGTTCCCTAAAAAGATTAAGATGTTTATGCACTACTACAAAACTTGGTTTTTCAAATGGTTCAAGCTGACTAACTAGTCATTTTTTACTAATGGACATGTCCATTTTGACTAGAGGCCCAAAACATGTATTTTTTGACCAATCAACTTGACTAAAATGACTTATTTGACTAATACATTTAGTCAAGTTAGATAACCCTAGTCAAAATGGCCAATGGGTTTTGGTCAAATGGGACATTTGGTCAAATCAAACATAAAAATTTGACATCATTAATCAAAATGATCAATGTTATCCAATCAAATGGGACATCTTATATTTATTACATACCCACCTCCTACTTCCCACTTATAATTTTACAACCTACATACGTACCTATCTACCTAGATGTAATACCTACCTACCTACCTACCCACCTAAATGTACTACTTATGTACTTATTCACCCACTTATAACCTACTTACATATTAACTACTTACCTACCTATATACCCACCCACCTACCTAAATGTATTACCTACCTACCTATTCACCCACCTATAACCTACCTACTTTCATACCTCATAGTCTTGTAGTAAAGTGTTGAAATAAACATGTCAACTTAAAAAATTGACAAAAGTTGAACACCTTTTGATGGTGTGGTCCATTGGTTAAGGATTTGGTTTATCATTGGGGAGGTCAAGGGTTCAACTCCTAACATGATAACCTATGTACATGCTTAAGGGGCTAAGTAAGATGTATTAAGTTAGGTTAAGGTAGGTCAAGCAAAATAAGCTAGGCTAGGCTACCACCTACCTACTTGCGTTTTTATGACCTACCTCCCTGCATTTTTACAACCTACCATTTAAGGCTGGCCTTTTCCTTGGTGCAAAATAGGTTGGCCTAATCCCTAGGTCAAAATCATTATGTGGGGAGCAAGTTCATTAAATTCTCTTTGGTTTTCTTCTTGCAACTTGAGCTTGCATGGGTTTCAATTTTTGTTTTTCTTGTTCATGACATATTTTTGATGACATTTTCCCACCATGTTTTTTAAAGAAAAGGTTCAAGCAACCAAAGGAGAAACCAAATTCCATCAAACTATATTAGTCTTTCATCTTCTTTGGGAGGATTACACTTTTTTGGGGCACTTACAAGTGGGGAGGCAACCATGCTTAGGGCTTTATTAGGTTAGGGTTAAAGTTACTACATTCAACTTTCACTTGTGTATCAATATGTAATATGACAATATGCACATTCTCCAATTGGGAACTTCAAAAGAATAAATGATATATACATCAATCCCCTTACAAGAAGAGCAATGTCCAATTTCTTATATAAAAACAACAATTCTTGTGATGTGTTCCTTAGAAAATGACAATAATTTTATGGGGAAGGCTATCACCTCCCCCTAGGGATTGACAATAGTTCCCCAAAGAAGGGTATCATCTTTCTCCAAATAATAACAATTGTTGTATAGGTTATATGTTTTGTTCCTTAGGATGCCCAAGTAAGCTTTTAGGATGAAGTGTTATTTGAATGTACATTCCTCCAAGGAACATTACCAATGACCAATTGCTTCATTAACCATATGATGGCTCCCCAAAAAAACACATAAACCTCAAGGACTATTGGTGATGTGATCCCAAGGAAGGTTGTGCACTTATTGAGTTGATGATAAATTCCTTGGGGAGGCTAAATATGGATTCCCTAGGAATTCTTATTCGCAACTAAAAGCTTAAGGTTGGTTAGGAGGTTTGGGGTTATGACTTTTCAATTTCATGTGGCCATCAACAAAGTCAAGTTTCCATTTAAGGTTAAAAGGACTTCCATTTGTGACAACAATGAAAGACTTTCCGAGGGGGTGGCATGTGATAGCTTTTGATTGAAACTTTAATAGTTCCATTTTTCCATGGATGTGCTTGAATTTTGCTAAATTTTGAAATTATAGGTAATCATTATTTCCCACAACAACAAATAAAATACCAGTAACCTTCAATATTTCATCAAGGACGAATCGTGAAGGGGTCAAAGGAGTCAATGGTGTGTGCATGACACACTCCTAAGCTCCTTAATACATTCAAATGTGACTCAAAGGTGAACACAGTGGAAGAATGAAGAATTGGGGTACACTCCTTGGCTCATAGCATTTTAGGGCTAGAAGGGCATGCTGGAGCTTTGAAATAGGGATTAGGAAGAGTGACAAGCAAGTCAATTACTCACACAGACCTACACAAACCAAACAACAAGTTGGTTACTGCATAATTGGAACACTTTTGGTGCATGAACGAATCGCAAATAAACACAAACTCATAAAACTCACCACAGCCTAGACCTGGGGGAAGCCACCAACTTCCTTTTAATAGTAATCTTTGTGCATGGCCATGGGGCCAACACTCAAATGTCATTTTGTCCTAAGACTCCCAAGTTGGAGTCTTGAAATTCCCAAAATTGGGACTTTTGCAACTTTGCGGGCCCATAACTTTGTGTGCAAACCTTCGATTGAGGTGAGGTCTGAAGCAAAGTTGTAGCCCTTGTTGAAATTTTTTTGACGGTATGTGGCACGCCACCTGCATGCAAAGAAATCAGGGAGATTCCCAATTTTTAATGGTTGATAGTCAAACTGCCAATTTGACTCCCGACCTTTTTTTTGGCCATAACTTATGTTTGAAGTACTCGATTGAGTTGTGCAAGCCCATTTCAGACATTTAAGTTCCAAGAGTTTTCCAATGATATAAGGAATTCTTCAGTCTAGTGAAAATTTGACCCCTACAATCACCTTTTGAAAATTTGGGAATCCATTGGGACTCTAACTCCCAAAGTGAGAATTCACTTGGGAGTGTGGGGTTCATTCCTTCACACTTTCCTACACTCCCACGAGCATGATAGTGACTCTTGGGCTTCATTCTTGGCTACACCTTTGCAAGCTTTGCCTTGATCACGACCCCAAGGCTAGGGTTGTGATAGTGCATGATTGAACTTTATAATGTTTTGGATGGTCCAAAGGACATAAAATCCCCAATTGGTTTTGTTATTGACTTGGGAAAATGAATGTCTTACAATGTGGTAGGACCACTTGCCATTGTCCCAAAATGCAAACCGCACATCAAAACAATAATTTCAAGTCGAAGGTTAAGCTTCATCTTCATGAACACAACAACCTAATGCTTGCATAGGTTGCCTTTTTATGCCCATAGGCAATCACAAGATGCCCACTTAAAGTCAAGATTCTTAATTGTATTTTGTATACCCTTATGTAATTACAATTACACACTTGTTGGTTTTATGTTCTTGGGTGCGGGGAATTGGATGTGCAAACCCAAGATTTCTTGTCCCAACCACCATGTGTTAAACAAGTATTTCTCTACCCATTGATTATGAAGGACCTCCCCCTTTACATATGCTCAGATACAAGTAATGTGTGACCATGTTGGAGACCAATTGATGAATTAACCAATTTAATTTCCAACTTTCCAATTTGCATTTCATGGTTTTCAACCTTTCCTTTAAGTTTCCAGGTGCAAATTCTTTAAGTTGTACCAAAATGTTCTCACAATGTTACCTTTCTCTGTTTTTTTACCACATAAAGACACATTTATGGATGATTATGATGGAATCTAGAATTGTAATGGTCTCTGATATAGTCCTTTTGAAAATTCTAACAACTTTTGACTCATTAGCTTTTATGAGGATCAAAATATAGGGTAAAAAAAGATTGTAATAAAAACTAGGCCATTTTTTGTCATGTGTGGCACACCTTAAAGGATTTTCACCCTTCCATGATAAACTTTTATAGCCGCATTGGTGACTTAGTTGGCATACCATATGTTCTTCACACCTATGCACCACATTCAACTTTTGGCACCTAGTATGCATCAATGTAATCAAAAAATGGTTTAGCTAATGGATATTTGATGCGGAATTAGCAAAATTTATTCAAGGCTTCTTTTTTTGTTTCCATTAATGTTAGATGTCATCCTAAATGTACTCCAAACCCCTTTTAAATACATGACATCCCCCATTTTAACAAAAACATGCAAACAAACCATGGTTTCAATTTTTTTGAAAGAATTTTAAAGTTAAACTCAATGAATGTGCCAAAGGTAAACAAATATGGTTGACTATGGAAAGCATGTCATGCACATGAAAACAACCACATGTTATTCTTCAAAACCATCTAGATTTCCAAACCAAATTGATCCTTACCATTAATTTCCCTAACAAAATTATGTTCCTCATTAAATTGCATTTACCTAGTTCTTATTCCTTGGGAAATCTATCTCATTAGTTGGGAAGACCATGTTGATAATGGAAATTTGAGGCATTGAAGGGAAATTGGTGAAAATACATTCTTGTCATTTGTTCCAAAAGTCACATCACAATCAACAACCTTTTCATGCCCTAAATCCAACATTAGTTTTCTTTGGTATGGAATTTGGAAGTCAATAGTAAATTTGAGGCGAAAGGATTCTAAGCTAAATGGTTCTTTTTTTTATAAAAAAGGTTTTTAGGATTTGCATTTGCTCAAAGCTTGAAGCTAATTGCAACCTCCTTGTGGCGTTTATATTCCAAACTAGCATATGAATTCATAATGTTATAAATATCATGTGAGAGGACAAAATGACTATCAATCCATGATTATCTAGTGGGCTCCTTATCAAAGCAATGTTATTCATGTTTTGCCATGATTTATGCGGTCAATAGACCAAGCCTAACATTGTCCATGACCCAATCTTTCATGGCCTACTCCAATTGTGATGCATATTTTAGGCCCAACCCAATGATAGGAAACACCTTAACTATCAACATGTTCCATGTAATAATAGTGTAGAAGTCCAAGGTTAGGTAGTGAATTTACATTTTATAATTTACAAATATATCGCCAAGGATTTCTCTTGCAGCTCATAGTCATTTGTTGGGCCAAAATATATCAAGATCACATGCAAATCTCTTTTGTAAATCAAAGTCATGGAACAATAGTAAGGCACATTCCACCCTGGATAGGCCTACCAGGGTGAGCTGCCATTCCATTATGTGGGTAATGGGATTTTCCAAGGCCTGTTCCATTACCAAATTCTGACTGCCTATCCACACTTCAAACACCTTCATGAATTGTCAAATTGCATTAAAACTAGCACTACAACACCAAAAGTAGAGTGAATAAACGGCCGCCTGGCCCGCCTGGGAAAATGCTTATACAAGTGCATGAATAGGACACATAAACTGGTTTTGTCCTTGTGACTTGTTACCAACCAAATATTTTGCTGATACATGTCAATAAATGGTGACTCTTGAAATTCTTTTGTGATTTGGCACATTCATGCTCCAGCATTCGTCAGAGGAAAATGTCAGATTGGAATTCTAACACCATTGACCCTCATCTCAAATTGAATCTTGGAACCATTGTATGAATTTATTAGAGTTATCCCTAAAGTAACCCTGTCTTTGGGCCTCCTTTCACCCGCTATCCCCTCTTTCGTGGTATCTGCACAGTAAAGATATTTTAATAAATCTCAGTATGAAATGCTGATACTCAGCATTTAACGCACAAGGTTAGAGACTAATTATAGTAGTTGTACAATTAGGAGCAGTGAAAATATATGTAGCAGCACTGCAGGCGCTCAGGAAGGACAGAGAGGATGAAAGACAGGTTTACCACCAAAGTTGATGGTTTTCTGAGTTTCACCCCCCCTTGAATGCTAATGTACTTTTTTGCAGGTTTATTTTGAATCTCACCTTGTGTATGACCAAACTCAGGGTACTGGCGCTGTGTCTTTCTTACTTTACGGATAACTCGACTATATGGAATGTGTTTTCATGATAAATACAATATAAGGCATAGGCAGCGGTTATTTTGTCGTGAAATTTCACCACTTGGCTAAAAGAAAGAGGAGCTGCAACATCTACCCAGGATTTTTGGGGGGGAATTTCCCAACTTCCTCATATTTTGAGAAATTTTTGTTGAATCGCCATATTTAGACTGTATTTTTCTCTCTCAGCTATCCAAATCTGGCTAAGTCCTCTTGTGAAGGATTGCTCATCCACCTACTTCACAAAATTGAAAAAATAATAAAAATGGGCATAGGCAGTTAACATTTCAAAAGGTGACAGCACAGGTTTTGTTGGATTTCACCAAATATTACTTTATTCTTTGTTGGTTTGATCACAGGCCATGGGTTTTTGGTTGTCGTTACAAGAATCAAAGGCCATCCAAAGAGGTAATTAGTGTTGTACAAAGCAGCTGGAGAATAATCCTATCCACCAATCAAAAGTATTTGATAAAATAATATTTTGGTCCTTTGCATTCGAGATGCTTAATCCTTAAATGTTAAGGAGAACCACTTTGGCCCAACCATTGCCCAGTACTCCTAGCCGGATGCTGTGGTTTCAAAATTTGACATACATGAGCTGTAGCTGCCATGTCCTTGAGTATAGAGCCTGCCCTTCCAATGAGAGTTTATTGTCTCTTGCTGCGACTTGTTATGACCCTTTGGAGGGTGCAATGTGTGTGAAAAAAGTTCTTCACTTTCAGTCTTCAAGGTAGGTATGTATAACTTCTTCACACATTTTGTGCCCTCCCCTTCCATGCTCTTTTTTCCCAAGGTGTGATGGGGGCGGATACTGCAGGGTGAGGTGTCCTAGTCCTTTTCTAATGAACTGGAAGGTAAAATATGCTTGCGAAAGGACATAGTTTTCAACATTGCCTTCTTCAAATGGAGTAATGGTACACCTCACACATTTGTGTCCTCTATGTCCACACCGTCTACATCACCTTGCAAGGTCTGTTCCATATGTTGCAATGGGTACTTAGAGGCTAAAAAGCATTGTAATACATGGAAGGTGTGGAAAATTTTAGTGCAAACTTTTTATTCCCACATTGATGGATTTTGGAAAGGACTTTGACACATATTTCACATTGGTCGACTGATGGGAAAATGTGAAGTATGACTCAATTACAAAACTTCAATGGTGCCGAAGTGTTGTCATATGCATGACTGTTTGCTGAAATTTTCACAGTTGTCAACTGCATGTGAAATTTGAAATATGGTTATTCCATCTCTTTGCACCTTTCACATGCATGCCCATTTTATTGCTACAAATTTTATGCTTAATTCTCAATGTTTTGGGGGGCTTTCCAAGGTTTGTAAGGCTGGGATTAAGATTTCTAAGGTGGCATCTTTTGCAAAATACAGTAATCCTGCAATGCCCTTAAAAGGATTTAATTTCTGCTAAAGGATGTATGATATGATGACAAGATGAATTATATTATTTGGAGAAATGTTGAAATTTTTAAAAATAAGCTTTTTAAGAGAATGAAGCCTCGGGAAAGAAATTAGAAAATCTGTCGGATTTAGGGCAAGGATATCTATTCTCAACATGGAATTTTCAAAATCAATTGATTATTCAACAGCTGCATTGAAGCTACCGTTGTACCACAGTACATCATTTCCTAATCGGACCAGAAGGTGACATGGGGGTGATATTGTAACCGTGGCAAGAAATTTGACTCCTAAAAGGACCCTCAGCAGCTTGAAGAACATACTTCCCCTGCATAAGTCAAGGCAATTGCACCAAGTCTAGGTAGGCATTTAGGTGATGCTTACCTTGCCGCCAAGGTGCATTTGTCCTCCCGGGGCCTGAAAGGCTAGAGGAGCAACCGAAATAACCAGTTAGAACTAGGCTCACAGCCCAAATTGGGGTGATTTTTAGAGTTAACTTGATACAGTGACTTTAGGGTTCACTGAGGTTGGCCATTTCATGTGTAGGGTAACGCTTGGGGAGTGGGGCATTACCAAACTACACCCCCCCCAACCAAGACACAGTGCTTTAAAATATTATAACCTTAGGCCGAAATGCTTGGGAAAAACTTGAGCTAAGTTGAATTAAAATAAAGATATTTCACAATCTTTAAATTTATCTATATTTCAACTATTTATGTGTTTGACCCATGCTTGTTATGTATTGGACTCAAGGACATCCTTTACAAGGCATTTGTCTTGTTTCACAAGATATGCATGTTGCAATTGTCTTAGAAACTATGGAAATGCTCAAATCACAAGCCAAAATGTGAACCACATGCCAAAGTGCTCAAACCATGAATCAAGATGTTTAAGAATATTATAATGGGAGAAAGCACGATAAAGTATGACAATGAGGGATATTTGATTTTTTTATGAAAATTATCCATAAATTAAGTCTTAATACATTGAACTCATGAATATTTTTTATTTTAATGATTAGTAAGAGGAAGTTCTTTTACTTCATTGAATAATACTGAATCATTGCATGCTAAGATACACATTTAAATACATTTTTAAAAATACAAATATAGGAATGTATTTGTTCCACTTTTGAACAAATATATGAAAATATGATGAAAATACAATTATGATTGAATTATTATACTTTCAAATGGATGAAGCATTAATATGTATCAATGTGTTTTTTTTTTCATATTATAGTCATTATCTACTAAAGTTTTCATATAAAAATATGTTTGAAAATGAAAACTTAGTCAGTTTAGAACATATTTTTCATCCATTTTTCTTATACTAAAATTCTTCAAACTTTATGTGTAGCTAACTATAAACTCAATGGAGAGCACCATTGTTTTATTATGAAAGTTAAAAAGTTTTGAATAGGCTTTTCCATGTTTATGCTATAAATGTGACTATGAATATTTGTGTAAGACATTTTTTTGACATACTTCACCATGTTTTCACCCTAATCTTAGACCAAAATGCTCCAATATTGAATATTTGAAATTGAATGGAGTGTTAATTGAAAGAATCAAATGTACATGGGGTCTTTCTTTCTTTGTTTTCTCTCTATTTTTCATCTCACTTTGAAAGTCCCATATATGTGAATAGATCTAGAGAAGACAAATCCAACAAGTCCGAGAAGAGTTTTCAACTCTCAAAATTAAACACATTTGAATCATCAATTGAAATTCAAGAAATCAAAATGTTTGAAAACAAATGTTCAATTTGATTAACTAACCTTTGAGATTGAAGTTTAAATAACTTTTTAAATATTCAATGCATGAGCATTTTAGCATGAGGTTATAATATTCTTACACATTTTGGATTATGGTTGAGCATGTTGGCAAGTGGTCCAAGCATTTTTTACCTTGCTAAAGCCCAAGCTCACTAGCATACTATCTTCGAACCACCATGTGTTTGTCAGATATTTTTGTTAAATTATGTTTGACATTATCACATGTTAGATATATTGTAGAATTTTACATTAAAAAATGGATGGCTGTGATTGAGTTTCAGAGGAGATGAGGCACTTCCTTTGATTTTTAACAAGCTTAGAAGTAAGGTGCCTCCTGTGCTTTGAAGGAACCATCTGTATAAGGTGGCTCCTCTGTGGCAGAAACTTTAATGGCGGTAAGTTGCAGTGTTGGGCAGTATTTTTTTTTTCTATGAGAGTCACTGATTCCGGTTCTTCCCAACACTTGAGAGGACTAACTTGGGTCTTTAAAAAAATTATTTTAAACTTATGAGAACGTATCAGCCTATCACTTTTTTCGAAATTGTTAATCGATCTGGTTTCCAGACAATGTGATGATAGTCAGTTTTCATATTTGGCTTTCGCAATCTAGATTTCCTCTATATATATAATCTCAATTAAATATTCTTAGTTGTAGCACTAGCAATGTAACAGGGCAATAACCAGGCAACCCAATGGAACAACAACCAAGCAACATGATAGAATAACAACAGGGCAATGTGAATGAACAGCAACCACTCCCAATGCAAACAGGCAAGCACCAACAATGCAAAAAAGCACCAACCAGAAACACAATGGAGCAACCAACAACACAATGCAAGAGCAACTAGCAACATGATGAGGAGCAACTAACAACGCGATGGAATAGCCATGAACAATTCAATAGAGCAACTCAAAAAAGTAGCATACAAAAATAGTAAGGAGCACCAAAAAATGAAAAAAGACAAGAAAGCAATGCAACAAGATAAAATGTTAATCAAGATTTTAAAAAATTAAACCCATGAAAGGGTTTTTATATGTTTGGGTGCCCCCTCTCAACACTTCCCACCTCCTCCTCACTAAATTAA
Organism: Sphagnum tenellum; assembly: GCA_963921925.1. Taxonomy (NCBI): domain Eukaryota; kingdom Viridiplantae; phylum Streptophyta; class Sphagnopsida; order Sphagnales; family Sphagnaceae; genus Sphagnum; species Sphagnum tenellum. The sequence goes on along the minus strand of OY998152.1, from coordinate 7,622,102 downwards.
GCTAACTTAATATAAACCAACCTAATATAACCTAAACTAATCCTAAATTTTTTCTAACTAGTGTCCTAAGAACCAAATTTTGGTTCTCTCATAGAATCAACCCAATTCTCAAAAAGTATATAGTTTGGAAAAAACACCAATTTTCAATAACTCGATTACTCTATTCTCACTTGGGTGAGAACTGTTGATCTAGTTTTCCAAATTGTTATCACCAAACGTGATACCAATTAGTTCTCATTGTGAAAACTTGAAAACCAATTTGAGAATTGGGGTTCCCAACAAGAATCACAACATTTGTAAGGTGCCTTGTACATACAGAAATTTCCTAAAGGTTCTTCAACATGCTTGATCTACAGAGAAATCTACTTGGATCCATAGGCAATGCCAACAAGTAAAAAAGAAATTGGGGAAAATCCAGGCACAAAAGTTTATCCTTTCTTGTAAAATTTTCATGTTCTTATCCATTTGGTCTGCTTTTCATATTTTTATTGAAGAAAAGTTCTCTTGTTCCTTGTGTCTTAATGCATTAGGTGGATTTTGGTAGTATAGTTGGAGGGTGCCTTATTGCAAGAAATTTCTCCTATGCAAAAAGTGGATGTTAATGGCAAGAGACTTCAATAGGAACTTGCCCTATAATTTTCTTACCAAAATGTAAATACAAAATCTAAGTACCAAAATCTAGTTACCAAAAATGTTACCAAAACTATTTTTACCAAAACACTTTTACCAAAATGGATTGCTGAAATAACTAAAGGGTTATTTTTAGGAAAATTTTAAATTCACACCTTTTTTGGTTAAATTCACACCCTGGTCGTGCTTGTCTTGTTCTTAGAGCCTGCAAGTCTGCCAGGTTTCTTGACCACGACGCGAAGAAAGGGTGTGAATTTAAAATTTTCCTATTTTTAGAACCAAAAATAAATCTCACTTTAGTTTGGAGAATAGGATTATGGTGTTTAAATATTTTTGTAGTTTAAGAGATTTTATGGGGATTCCCTTGATTTTTGGGGTCATCCACTGTTTTTCCACCACTTCAAAGGAGGTTCCCATTGGGAAACCTGGGAAGGAAAATATAACTTGGATCTTGAGTAATGATTTTTTGATTATGCTCGAAAGCAAAGTAAATTTTTTTGAGCATTGTGTATTTTTTCTTGTATGTCTTTGTATTTCTTTATTGAAGTTGTGTGTCTTTTAGGGAGTCTTTATTGTGCATGATGGGAACCTGCAATCAATTTGTTCTATCAATTTCATAAACTTTTTGTGACTATTTCTCATTTATTGTTGTAGACCTGAAATGTTCATTTTTTGCCCAGTGCCGAAAACCTAAGATTATGGCCTTAACATTTGGTGATCATATTGCAAACAAAACCAAGATTTTTGGTTCAATGATTATTGTTTATTAGAATTCTAATTCAAACTATTTATAGTTTCCAAGGAAGTGGATTTTTATGTTTAAAAATAAATTTTGTTGTATTGTTCACTTGTTGGTGTTACAAGTAGCATACAACTATTTTAAATCCCCAGAAATATATATATTAAATATATCTTTTTTATTTACTTTGTTCAAATTGTGTCCCTTAATATGACGACAGTACTAACAAAGAGTATGAGGAAATGAGTGGAAGAGGTGGACTAGCAAGAGGCCAAGAAGGAGCCAAACTACTAAAGATGAATGTTGAGGAGACTACTCCCAATGATGAACAAGAAAAGTTGGAGGCACCATTTGAAAACATAGAATTGGAAATTTAGGATAATACCAAAAATCAACTATTGAAATGAGCTATCGTTATCACAGAACAAGAGCTTTCATGGAAACCGATTTGGAATCCTATTGAAAAGAAAAAAATTCAGTACTATGAAATTGTTTTATCAAATCCATGTATTTGGGAAGCTGAGAATGAACTTATAGTCTGAAGGACAAAACGACCACTTGTTAAAAATGAATTTGGTTAATCAAGGAGATTACCAACCGAAAAATCCAATAACCCTTGTTTTCAATGTTGGAATTTATGTCCATCAATTTGAAACCCCCCCTATTTTTTCATGATGGAACTGGGTGTGTGATAGCCAGTTGTCCATACCAAACTACTAGTGTGTTAACTATTATCACCTTACCCTCCATGTGGTCTCTCAAGTTTTAACTCACAACACCTCACAATCATTGCCAATAGTTGCCCAAAAAATCAATAGTAGTAGAATCTTGAGTTCAAAATGTGCCTATTACAAATCTTTCAGTGAGTATCCGAATTTTTCCTGACCAAAATTCGATACCCACATTATTGAACCTGTTCTTTTAGGACCATGTCTTTCTTTTGTAACCAACTTGCACTCTTTGGGAGGTATACCCACTACCTGGCCGATAGGTAACCTTTATTTTCAGGGAATCCTAGGTTGCCCCAAGTAGGGTTGCTGGCTGCTCCTCAACCATTTTCAGTTTCAATACTGGCTTTGGTCTCGATTACAAGCAATCAGGGTGGAGGACCTATGGATCCGAGATTTTTTCCAAATGAGCAAGGAAGTTCTAGTGGCCATACACACTAACCCACATCACAATCTGCTACTCCAATGATAAAGCTAAGCACCGACCAACAATAGGCACTACACCACTAAGAAGTGGTCCACATGGAGATGGAAGTCGTGCACCTGGTGACGAAATGAACCACCTTGCAATGTAAATGGCCCATCTAGAGGAGGGAATGGCCCACATGATGTGGAAGTGATCCACCAAGTGGAGGAAACAACCTGCCTAGAAGAGAAGACCACTGGGAAGACAACCAGAAATAGCTAATACGTCCCCAAATGAACATTGGGCAATACTTAATTATTAGTAGAAAATGGTCATTTTGTGACTAGTATTTGTAACTAATTTTTAGTTGCAAGCAACATTTGCAATTGAAATTTTAATAATTACGTTGAACAAGTCACATGTGACATTAGTTACAAACAACAAAAAAATTAGATGAAAGAAAAAGTTAATGAAATAGACCTTCATCCTTTGATTGGCCATATATGTATTATCACTTGCAACTAGGATACAATTTTTTTGGTGAACACTGGGAATAAGTGATATGTTGCCATGTGTCCCAACTTTTAATAATTTTATCATTATTTTGAAATAATCTAAGACATTTAGTTTTATGCTTGGATGGTTTTAGATTGTAACACAATGTGCATTAAAAATTTGTCATGTAACGTATCAATTGAATTTGTCCAAAATCAATTTAAATCAATATTTTGGTATGTAGGATCAAACTAGGTAGGTACCTAAGTACGTAGGTTAAGGAGGTAGTTAAGTTAGGTGTAAGTACATGAATATTTTATTTTATTTTGGGTTAAATATTTTATTGGCTCATTTCATATATGCCCATGGTTTTTAATATGAAAATGTAAGACAAAACACCTTGTTTATATACTTTTCAAAATGAGAATTAAAGCCAAAACATATGGGATAAACTTTTTATTTGTAAACAACTGTAACTACAAAGTTTATCCCATTTTTTATCCTCATTTTATTTTTTTAAATTATATAATGAGGTAGGTAAATAACTACCCACCTAGCTAACTAATTAATGAATTAATTAATAATAATAATAAATGATTATAGGATAATTAATATAATTATTGTATCATAAATTCTTAATTTTAAAAACTAATTAGAAAATAAACTAGCCAACTAATTAATTATTCGTAGTATTAATCATCAAAATTGTTAATTTCATTGTCATATTATTATATATACTACTATTTATTAATAAATTTTATTAAATATAATAGTTGAGTAAAATAATGATATATTTTTATTTTTATTTAGACATAAATTATAATGATCTATAAACTCATTTAATTAATTAATAATTAATTAATTCTGAAATAACTAACTAATTATCAATAACTTATTAATTAATATTTCATTAAAAATATTATTAACTGAAATATTGATTAGAAATAATTAAAAATTATTAACTACTAATTTTAAGTATTATTTTTAAAAAATTTAAGAATATAACTAGTAGTTCACATAGATAAATTATTTTATTATAATTATTGAAATTACCTCTCATTTTTATAGGTAATAATAAATATAATATTAATAATTTAGCAATAATAAAACATTAATCGAATTATTATTGTAACTAGTTGGTAGCCAAGACTAGCTATTTTATTTTATTATTCATATTATTATTTCACTTGTTACAATTACTTATAAAAAATATAATATATTCTTAATATTCTTAATAAGTTTTTAAATTTTAAATAAATATATTTTTTCTTTGAAAATAATTTCTGCATTTATATAATAATATACTAGATTTCCTTACTAACTATTACAATAATTATAATAATGTAGTAATACTTAATAATTGATTACTTATAATAATAATAATGTGATTTGTAGTTAATTTAGGTCAGATTTTTTTTCATTCTATATTATTAATTCAATTGTTATAGCTATTTAGATTTATTTTAATAAAAATATTAATAACAAATGTTTAGACAATAATTTATAATAAGGACATTAGTCCTTTGAAAATAGTTTCGGTCATTATATAATGATTTATTAAATTTATTTGAAAACTATTCAATTGTTAATATAAGTAAGAAAATAATATTAAAATATTAAAATATAATAAAACTAATGGAAGTATTAACTAACTTAAGTTAATTATTTTTTATTCTTATTTTATTATTATGTCAATTTTAAAATATTTTATGGAATTATTAACATCAATATTGAATAATAATAATAATAATAATTTCAATATGCATAATGGTTTTAATTTGATTCATACTAATATCATCATCAACATTATGTAATAAAATATTTTTTATAAAGTCTAATCAAAGATAATATTGAAAATTAATTTGTTTTATAAGGCAATCAATAAAATATATATTATATTATATTATATTAACAAAAATAATATCAATTGTCATTTGTAATAATTTAAGAAGTATGATAAGATAACTTGGATAAACTTATAACATGGTCGCAATATATTTAGTAAATATTTTATATAGAAGTTTAATATACTCAAATATACAACTAATATAACCATAATATCAAGCCCAATGGATGTTAATAATAATCTTTGAATACACATGTAATATGGTCATTCATATATATGTAATTATACATTTGTAAATCATAATATATTCAATTATTCCCCTTAGAATACACAAAATACACTTTTGTATACTAAATTGGTCACATCTGCAACTAATGGGACATTAGTTGTTCTCCTTGGGTTAAACCAAACTAAATGTTGTTCACATGGAAAGATGAAAACCAAATTAGTCAAAATCATTTCCCACATTCTGAATCCAAATCTTACCAAATAAATTTCATTAAATCTTTCTCATCAAGATCTTTCCAACAACATGAAAGGCATATTCAAATACCTCTGAAATTTCTAGCTACGATTTAATATTATTTTCAATGAAAAAATCATTCAATATTCAAGGACTTTTGCACCACAAATTCAAATGTCATGGAACAAAGCCCGTGCACCCCCCCCCCCCCTTGTTGAGAGCTTTCCAAAAACACCAAGAACACAATCTAGAACATCTCGATTTGGTGGATCTCATAACTACACATCACAAACTTCCTAAGGAAAAATATTTATATCAAAATAATGAAAATTGGTATATAATGTAATTTGGATCAAATATCATTTTTTAGTTATTTCAACAAATGCTAAAATCATATTTTATTATCATAGTATCTACATAAACATAATTATTCTTTAAAATGATATAAAATTTAAGTCTCCTTGAATGGTAAAATTTTACATTTGTGTCATGAAAATAATGGTAAAATGACAAACCACTATTCTTTTCATCATCATAATCATGGAATTAATAAATCAGAACCATTGTTCATTATGTTTATATATTTTCAACAAACATTTTATCAACAATAGAGTAATAAAATGAAAAATACACAACAATGATGGGAAAAGACCCTACTAAATAACATAAATCTAATGATTCATTATAATGATATTGAAATTTTGCCTAAGGAAGTTTGTGATGCAAAACAAAACAAAACAAAACAAATTACCTTTCTTCATAGATAGATGTGGCTTGTCTTCATAAGGGTAATTGTAAGTTAGATTGTACATAGAGTCGTGTACAAAGGCAATTTATCCTGCACCCCTTCATGTTCAAATGCCTAAATGATAAATTTGTCCACACATATATTGAAAAAGGACTCAATTTCAATACTTTGAATAATTATATATATATATGTAAATGATCAAATATAAAGTTTGGGGGATTTTTTTGTCTATATTTTTTTGTGAAACTATCTTGAAACATTATGCATATGGACTCACTGAATTAAAAAATCCTTAATGAACAACATTTATATATTTTTCAAAATTCAATGACATGTTGATGAACCACAAATGCAAGTTTCCATATCATTTCATAACATGAAATGTACTTTAATGGATTTTTGAAAGTCACAAAATGCACCAATTTTGTAAAGTTCATTTTGATATGATAATGAAACATATTTTTTTTCATGAACAATGATTATATACATAAGCAAAATAGTGACCCTAAGTCAATTTCAAAAAATCAAATGTGGTTTAGGCATGGACAACAATACCACATTTGTCATTGTCAAAATGCACTACAAAAATGTACTTTTATGGAATCCTCAATGTCATTTTTGGTCCACTTTAATTCGCAATTGCCCATAAAGTCCAAAACGAGATAATCATTTGTAAAATTGTGTAAACAAGGGGTCTTGTCCTTGGAAAATGATACGTTGTTGATTGACTCCTTGCCAACTACAGTGAGTTCTTATATGCCCCATGGACTACAAACTCTTTATGTTCCTAGATGACTACTAAAGTCATGATTGATTTTGAAACTCAAAGTGATGTCTATTAAAGAAGACACAATTTGTATACCTTCAATTAGGTGTACAACTACATGGACAATGGTTACAAATGCATGCTCATGTGTTCACATGACCACATTTTGAATACATAATAACAAGTTAGGTGTTTATGTCATTATTAATTAGTGGTTGTCTAGTTGCTTGAGAAAAGAGTGATCAATTTCTTCAAGAATACAAATACAATTCTTTAAACCATTTGAAAATCAATCTTTGTTGTAATATTTCTACATATGTTGCATAATGGAACCTAAGATTGATGAAGTTTAGAAAATCAAGATTAAGTGTTTGATTGGTTAAACAATGTTGTTAATAATTTTGATTAGTAGATTCAAGCTTGAAGATGAAATTGAAAATTTAGTAATATAATACATTGTTTAAATTTGGTTATGTGCATTTATATTTGTAGATAGTGGTTATGGATGTAGTTCAAATGTTATTGACTCCATGAATTTACAAGTTGGGTGGCTACATGAATAGCTATCTAGTTGGGTCAGAAAAGAGTGATCACATTCTTAAGGCATTAGTACCATCTATTTAAAAAATTTTAAATGTTATCATGTGGGCATTAAACTTTATTACCACCACAAGATTACTAATATCATACAAATTGTTAACAATTGCTTATGGTTAGCTATTTTTCATGGTTTCTTTTGCTCATGGGTACTTGTGTAGTTGTCTAATCATGTGTAAATTCAATATCAAGTTGCAAGTCATGATGGGGACATTGGAATTAGGTCATGAATAGAAGCCTTGAAAGAAGGACAAATACCCCAAATGGCCTTGGGTGGACTATAAGTTACAAGATGAATTTTTTTTTGCAAAGGTCAAGGGGCTATAAAAGGAGGGACTAGAACCTAAAGGGGAAATTACATATGTTCATGTAACCACTGCTAACATTGCACAAGTTTTTAGCAATGTTCAAAAGTTCAAAACAACCAACCCATTATTGTCAAAGGATCACGAGACATAGTCAAAGAGGTTGTATTGGAAGATATATGGCATTGGCCATATCACAAACAATGAACTATATTTGTGGTTAATGAGAGGTTAGGTGGTAGAAAATGAAGGCCATAAAATTAATTGGACAAAAACAATTGTAGCTATTGCTCAAAAATAAGTATGTTAGGTTAGCGTTGGCTCATTGTTAAGACCTCTTTTAGGTAATAATTCAATTTGAACTAGTGATGGCTATGAAAGGCCAAGCAGGGCTAGCTCTAGAACACTTCTATCTATATGGCTTTGCTACAATGTTTAGGGAATTGAATCAACAAAAGAAACCACCTAAACCATGCCTTCAATAACACACAACCATCAGTCCATGTATTCAACATGTCATTGTGAGAGACATAATCACAAAGTAATTTTAAAGCATTAATACTTTAGATTTGAGGCTTCACAAAGCACCTAGAGACAATACAAACTCATAGAAACATAGTTGTCACTTTTTTAATGATATAATATATCATCATAGCCCATTTAATCAATATTTTTTCATATTATTTGATTTTTGAAATTTTAGACCAACAACCACCTTAAGTAAACCCCAAATCTTTTTGGACAAGGTAGCTATTTTCAAGCATCAAAAACAAAAAAAAGGTGGAAAGAAAATTAATGGAAGAGATGGATATCAAAAGAATTGCACTTGGTAGAAAATTTGGAAAGAAGTTTAAAACATTTAAAGTACTTCAAAGATAGCCCGAGTATTACCTCCTCTTCCATGCTTGTAATTTACTTCCTTCTTATTCCTTTTCCCTATTTGTGCATGTGTAAGAATTTTTGGAGTAGCACAAACTTTCACACAAATTATGAATGGAAACAAAATAATGATAACATCTGAAAAAATAATGAACAAAATTGATTTTAGAATTTTGAAGGATGTAAAAGGAAATGACACTTGAAATCATGGACAAACATCAATTATAAGATTGTGGTGGACATAACCTTTCCACACCAAACCACTTCCCTTTTCATTGCTAGTTCCTTCCACCACAAGGATTGTTAAATTGTTGGGTGATGAGAGAGACCCTTTCCACCTAGCACAAGTTTGACCACGTTAGGTTGCACCTTCTTTTTGTGCTCAAATTTGGTGTTTCTATCTTGACTTGTTGATTTTCAACAACTTGTTCTTTGTGACAAAAATTTTCAAATTTCCTCTAACCTAAGATTGAAATCTTTGAAAACAAAGATTGTGTTCTAGATTGGAATAGATATTACATCCCCTATTCCAATCAAAGGATTTTAGATCAAATCTATAAATAAAAAATATATTGTAGTTTTAGTATGAAGACAAGTTGAAATAAACATACAAACCCTATGTTATAACTTATCCAAAGCAAGGAACAACTTGCATATACTTATGGGGAAGTTCTACAAAGAAAGTTATGCCAATATTTATGCAACCATGAATGTGAAGTATGCGCTACAAAAGCTCATCAATGTCCTTCAACCCAATGCTACCCTTGAACAAACAACTAAAATAGTCTCTATAGGAGACCATGTTACACGACATTGTGCAAATTCTTCCACACCTCATGAAAATGAATGTTCTTTGTCTTCTTCAATGACCAACATGGGTGCAATATCTACATTTGATCAAGACCAACTTTCTTGTCAAACTTCTCCTACTTTCACAAGCCCCAACAATTACAACAACAAAACAAGCTCTAACCATTCTCATTCCTCTAGTGATCAGCAACAACCAAACAATTCTAATAAAACATCTTCAAAAGATGGAAGAACAATGATGGGTTTTGAGTCTACTTATAATGTCAACAACAATCTGACGTTCAAAGAATATCAAAGAAAGAAAGTGAAAAAAAAATCATATTCATATGAAATTTGCAAGGCCCCTAAAAATGTGGATTCTTCATCATATTCATGCACTAGTAGCAAGGTATCATTGAATTGTGTAAGGATGCAAAAATTCAACCCCCAAGCCAAATCCAACACAATGAAGGAGTGGGGTGCAAGAAATGTTTCCCATCCTAATTGTTTCAATACACTTGATTGCTTGTGTACTAGTCACATCCCTCCCCTACTCCATGACCAAGTAAGTACTTATATGCAACAAATGACATTCAGTTTTAATCTCAATCACATGGTGTCATTTGGGGAAAAAAAAACTACGCAAAATTTTAGATCATAAGAAAATTCATGCATAAGCAAAAGAATGATATGCAAAAGAATTTCCATGAAGACAAACTATTTGCAAGTCTTGCAATCAAGTTTAATATGTACGAAATAGTATAAGGAAAATTATTGTAATTCACGAAAAATTCAATTCTTAACTATATATATATATATACATTTTGTATGTATGTCACCATGATTGAACTACTAACATAACTCGAATACATACAATATCATCCCAACATAATCATTGTGGTAATTTAGTCAAGTAATTCAATTAATCCAAGTCAATACCAAAAAACATTGAAAGTTCAAGTTGTAAATATATTAAAGGCCAACAATGAATTTGATTCCAAATCATTTGAAAAGTAGAAATGAATAGTGGACATAACATGTCAAATTTGGTACTCAAAGTAGTTAAAAATTCATTCTTGTGTTGAGGGATGTTGAAGAATTATATTTTAAATATTGGTATGAAATTCTGCCCCAAACCATTGGTTGTTGAATTTGAATGTATCATGCCAAGTTTGTGCACACAATGTTGTAACATTTATGTCATATGAATAATTTTTTTTTCAATGTTCCATGTTTTGAACAACTTAAATCTATGAATTGTCAAATATTGTGAATAGAGATAAAACCTTTAACAATATAATATATGCACTTTTGTAATTTTGATTGTGCAGATTTGGAAAAAAAGCTTAAGAAACACTCATGGTGAACTTGCAAACAATAGAACTCAAACACCTCCATCTTCAAATTCCATCAATTTTTCAAAATACAATACCTCCCATAAGCTTCCATGTAGTGAAAGTTGGAACAACACTCCATGTAAGGCTTGGAATTCACCATTGGGTAAAATATTTTATCCCAAAGCATGTCAAATACAAGCACCCACACCTTACAAGTCTTCACTTTTGAAACCATTTCCTCCCCAATATACTTGCAACAACAATATGGCATCTGTTACACATTATGATGACTTTTAGATGTAAGACTAACTAAACTTACCTTTTAAAGAGTTATCTAACATTCATAACTCAAATTTTAAATACTAAGTTTACTCATTCCAATTTTCATATACATCTTGAATTTCAAACCAAAAAACAAAGACCTTGATGTTGTAATTCACAAACATTATAGGGTAGCTTCATGGATGTACCTTTCAATTTTCCATTTATAATATTAGACATAACCATTGCTTGATAATTTGTTTAAAATATTCACACATTAATTAGGTCTTTAAAAAATCAATTAGTTACAAACAAAATTGTATGTAACAACAAATTCACACACATTATTGTCAAATGTTATTTGATTCCAATTTGTTTTGAAAATTCAAACATTTTTTTATTAAGAAATTTGGACTATTCAACATTGTAACAATTCCAAAAAAAATTGGTTAATTGTTAAAATAATAAGTAGGGTATTTCATGGTTTGCATAGATATAATAAGTTTTATGCATACTAACCATTCTTACAATATATCATGTTGCATAGGTACCTAGTACCTACTTGTTGAAATTTGTTTTCATTTCAACTATAGCCAAATTTTTAAAAAATTATAATAGGACTGAAAAAATGAAAAAAAATCATAGAAATGTGTAAATGGTGAAGGTAAGTTATGGTACTAAATAGGATGGTCAATACATTGGTAAGTGCTAGTGGGTTGTTGGTAGTTAGGTAATATTAACAAAAATTGAGCTCATTACAATGGTTAGCTAAAGAATTGGAACCCAATTGAATAATGTTTTTTGTTTAGTCACCATCCATCCTTCGTGGTGTGTTTGTGGGTGTTGGTTCACTTTGGCTAACATTGTTGAGTAGTTGATTTTGATGACAACACAAATGAGGAGAAGATGGATATGCAAGTGCATGAGGGAAGACAAGGTGTGAATGAACAAATTAAATTTTGAATACAAGATTATGGATATAGGTGAGCAAAACATGTTTGAATTTTTTATGGAGGCATGGCACCTTATTTATATACATTTTGAACCATGTAATGGCATCATAGTAGTAGCATCTTAAAAATGAAAAAAATTGGTGGTTTCAAATCTTAGGAATTTCCAAGTTTCATTGCGACTATTGGTTTTATTGTTAATGAATTTGACATGTACTTATCTTTCCCCTCTATGTTTCATGTTTTTTTACACGTTCAAACTACTAGCTTTGTATAATGCACATTGTATTTGATTTTCTATGTTCAATTTGGGCATTGATGCACTTGGTGTTGCAATTCATCACACTTCAATAAGGATGATATGTAAAGATTGGGAAATTTATGATGAAGTCATAGGTATGAAGATTACCTAGATAGCCAAATCATTCACATGGACCTCTTTTTACCTTAAGGACCTCAAACCTACTTGTTAACTTGTAGAGATGGGGTGCACCTTCAATCCTTTCCACCCTTTTGTGTCACCACTACCCATCTTGATCAATTGCCAACCAAAGTTGGTCGTCAATGCATTGTCAATTTTTCATATACTTTTACATGTGACACTTGAAGAAGTAATTGACCTCAAAATGATGTATATTTCCACAACAAGTATTGTGTGATGTTGGGATTTCATGGGTTGTGTATACAAAGCTTGCAAAATTTTGACCTAAAGAATGTGACAAATATATATATATGAGAATGGTAGCTTGAAAAATTTATTGTTTAGTTTCCTCAAAATTTTGACCTAATTTAAGTTGTGGACTTTAGTCTAGTTTGGAACAATTGTAGGTAATGAAAAAGGTGCCTTTCAATATGAAAATGGATGTCTTTGATTGTCCCTTCTTCTTAATGATTCCCTTATGATCTTAGATGATTTTTGAATGAACTAGATTGGTTCACTTCCAATCAACTTGTCCATTAGCAACCGATGTTCCATCATGATCTTGTAAATAATCTTGCAATCCTCTAAGGCATCTATATTAGAAAATGTTTTCCAATCTTGAAATGTTGTCTCTCTTTGTTAAGAAATAGAAATATCAATTTTACAACCCATTCTCCCTTCCTCTTGTTAAGTAAATGTCATGTGAAGGATCACCCAACAAAAGGAACTATTAGATGACATAATTGGTAATTACAAGCATTGCAAGAGAAGGGAACATTGGTGCAAGATGGTAAGTTTGGTTGTATCCATTTATTTATTTCTTGCATTCTCACATAACAATAATTAGATATACAAGAGCTAACAATTGCTAGTTCTCAAGTTCTGTATCACACATGAACTTTTTGGATTGTAGAAGTGTAAAAAAGATGTTAACCAATATATTTCATTGTCATGGGAAAGCTTTTTCTTTGAAAAGGATGTCTAATGAATAAATTCGTAATTTTGCTCGATTTGTCTGATTCAATTTGGAAGAAAACATTTTTTTCACACTCAAGTTGTAGATTGTCATTTTCATTCGAAATTGCAACAATAGGGGTCATGAAATACATCATTTCTCATTATTGTGAAGGTCTTAGTAGAAAAAGCTCACAACATTGACTCAAGTATATGGAGAAACAACTTTGTAACATATATTCAATATAGGATGCCACTTTTAGAATCATGGACACACAAATTTGAGTTTGTTTTAGTTTGGTGTACCTTTACACATACCTGCATCTTGGTTGTGTTTCCATGTATTCTTGATATGCATGTTATTATACATGAGATTTTGACATTACTTTGTATTTGATCTTTAGTGTTTAGGGGAATAAATTTTAGGATAAATTGATTGTGTTCAACACATGAGGACAAATGATTTTGAATTTGTATTTCTACACACTTATCAATGCCTAACCAAAAAGTTTGACCTCCCGTACTACAAATATTATTTAACAATTGTGAATACTTTGATGTTGAGTATCAATTTTTGAAAAGTCAGTCTTCACTGAGGGGAAAAAACACACTACAATGACTCTTTTGAGTTATTTTGGGTTTATTATTATAATATATGTAAAATATATTTGTTCACAAAATGTGGTGCATTTGATTTTGATGTTTGGGCCTTACAATATGATTTTCACAAAACTACTGCTAATTAATATTCTTTGGAATAAATAAGTAAATAGAATGATTTAATTCAGTGGATCATTGGTATTTTATGGTATACACATGAATAAAGGAATCATTTTTTTATTTTTAACAACTCTAGTATTTGGCTTCATTGATAATTCAAATAAACATTTGAAATGCAATTTATGCATTGGCCCACCTCACAATACTTGTCACCTTCCATTTCAAAATAATTGTTTATTAAAATTTCAATTTACCAAAAATGTATGGTCAACAACGTAAAAAAATCCCATTTATGACATGAAATTGATTAAACTTTTCAAATGGTTCACAAACATGGTTCAAATTATGTGCAATCACATAAGAAATAGATACTAGAAATTTCATAAAGGTTTAAAATGATTTCAATCATTTAAAAAATGTATTTACAAATACACAATTACATGGTATTGTTTGTATAAATCTCCTCCAACTCACCATAATATAAATAGAGAAAAAAAAATCTATTTTTTTGCCTAGATTATGTTCTAGCATAATACACAAAAACATTGTGAGATTGTTTAATTTTAACATGTTTTAAGCCCAAAGCACCACCCAAAAACAAATATAATGTGATTACATAAAGAGGTCATTGTAATATGCTTTCACCTTCAACTTGATTTTTTACACAACTCAAAACCAATATACATGACCATATGAAAAAATATTCATCACAAGTTTTGAGTGTCACTAAAAGCGTTTTCTCTTAAGGGTAGGAGAAAGTTAAACCTCCCCAAAAGTTAAAACATGATTGACCTATCACGCCTTCAAAATGTTCCTACACATTGATATATCAAAGATGAAGAAGCTTGAATTCTAGTGGCCTTCCAAGCTTCAAAACTATTAACAGAAATAACATGTTTAAATTTTAAAACTAGTTTTCCTTCTTTGGACCAATTGGGTAGGGAAACCAAGATAGTAATCTCAAATATGATAGGCAACTAATAGGTAGAGTTCATTGCCCTTGGTTCTGTATTGGTGAATACATCTTAACATAATTAAAGACCAGAGTGAACCAACACCCACCAGTGCACCCCCTCTCAACTACTTCAATGGGTTTCAACTATGGGAATCCTTAATTGTGAGAAATTGTTTTTAACAATGTAGAGATTCTACTTGATAACAGTGACGGTCCCTTATATGGTATGTCAATGTGTTAGATAGGTCTTTAAAACATAGTTGGTTTTTTGTCAGTTTTTAGACTAGATAAGTGTATATATCATTGTTAATTATTACAAGATGAAGCCCTTATGGAGACCTTTGACTCAACAATTGTTGAAAAAGAAGAACTCAGAGCGTCTTTGACTTGACATTAAAAAAATTTGAACCCCCGCTTCCGCATCTAATTTAGGTTTGCAAAATTTGGGGGGTTCTTTGATAGAAACTTGAAGCTTATGGATTCAAAAAACTCATAGGTTTTTTATTGGAACCCAATTAGAGTGGAATTAGAGAACTATAGTTCTTTGATTGAAACCCAATATGTGTGTAATTAAAAAATTGGGGTTTTTTTATAGAAGCCCAAATCTAATTGAATTGAAAATCTGAAGGTTTTTCTTGTGAGGATTAAGTTCATGAGGTTGCTAAATTTGAGCTTCCAATGATGGCAAATCCAAGGAGTGTGCATGGCCACAATCTTCTTGCTTGCATGCAACATTGGAATGACAAGAAGATCTTGCCACTTTTTTTTATGCTTTTATTCATGATGGCTTATAAGGACTTGGATATGGATGAAAGTGAATTTTTTAATTTTCTTTTTTTTCGTTCATTCAACCTTTGAATGTCATTTACTATCTCATCATCTCCTTTTCCTCTTTGATGCAACTTATGTTGCTTGCAAAATTGCCTTTGTTCAAAGAATGACGAATTAAAAGTTAAATATTGTCATATTACATGTCATTTCTCTTTGCGGTGTTTCATATTGTTTTGAACTTCTTGCTAATCATTTTTGGTGACTTATTGATCTTGCCCCTCCTTTCCTTATTTTTTTTCTACTATGGATTCTTCTCCTCCAATTGTTAATGTGCCCATCTTTAACCCACTATGTGTTTCTAGGCACATTGCAAGTTATGCTAGTAATAATAACATAATGATGCATGTGCAGTAGGAAGGTCCGTCTAATGCCAACATTGATGACCTTTTAACAGAGGAAGCATTATTGGATAACATGAAAAAGTGGCTAATCTCTTGGAAACCCTACTAGAAGACTACAACTACCTAGGTGTTTTTCAAGGTAAATAACAACCAAGTGGTTGATTTGAAGCAAAGCCAACTTATCTATTGTATTGTTTGTCACAATGAGATTATAGGGCCTCAGATTTTGGCCTTATGCACAAGATGCTACAAAGATGTCATTGCTTATAACAAATTTCATGGCATATCAACCATGATGAAACATGTGAAGCAAAAGCATGCCTCTTTGCTTAAGAGGTTTAGAGAAGTTCAACACCTTCTTCTTCGAACTCTTTTAGATTAGGAACCAACAACTAAATGGCAAAGTATAACCCCAAGTTTAATCTTTGGTTTATTTTACTCCTTAAATCCATTTTCAAAAGACCATCTTGGAAGAAATTCTTGGAGGACATAATGTTATTTGTTATCAAGTGTTTCTTTCCACTAAGGACGATAAAATATGTTTGGTTGCAAAGATTGGCTTTTCAATTGTGCCCGAGGGTGACCTTCCCATCCAAGAAAGTCTTCATTGATGAAGTATTCACCTACATTGGTGAACAAGACCTTGATAGAATACGTGCAACCTACATTAGCAAAATGTTTGACATCCACATGCACTTTCAACCTTTGGATGTTAAAAGGGGCCCACAATGTTTTTGTGGTGGTTGTGAAACTTCTTTCCACCAATTAGGAGTCAAAACACATCAATATTGGGTTGTTTAATGCCCATGATACAAGTGGTATTGCCGTGGTTGTGAAGTTGAAACAAATCCTTGACAAAATTTGATTCACAAAAAAATTGGTTTATGTCGAAGACAAGGGCTCCAATTTGCAAACTTGTGCTTAAGCTCTCAAATTAGTGGTCTCATGTGGTGATCTTGGCATAGTTGAACCACTTGATGGCTTTTGTTATGGGCATGTGTTATCAAGTATGTTAATATGGCACTTCAAATGAAAAGGCTTATGGATTACATTATGCATCAATCAAATTTGCCCAAGCAAACATCCAAAAATATATCATGTGGTTAAAGAAATTTGGCAAGGGGAGGCAAGTGTCGGAAAAAATGTATGTGAATTTTGGTTTGAGCCCCCACATATATATTGAACACCTCGGTGAAAATGAAGTAAATTTCTAAACTTTAAGCTTTTGTGCTTCATGGTTTAACATTTCACAAGTTTTTTTCTAAATTTTAACCTCCCAACAATCTAAGGCTATCATGTAAGTTCAAAAAATTCATGGTTTCTAGATATTCCATTTAGGCTTGCATAGAATATTTTCATGCAATGCAACAACATTTCAAAAACAATTACATCGGCTTACAAACCAATTTAATGAGCACTTGAAAAGTAGGTGATAACAACATTTTTCCTTTTCCCATGGCTTATTTTGATGATTAAAGTTATTGTAGTAACATACTTTCTTGGAGTAGGGTTCTTTTTTTCCTTAGGGGTGACTATGTTTTGTTTGATCTATTCAATGGCAGAATTTGAAACACTTCATTTCATGTTTCTATGGCTAAATTTTCCATTAGTGTTTTTTTCCCTTGGGTGATGCATTTTCATAGCTAATTTTTTTGTTCAATGCTTGAATTTTTCATACCTCATTTCTTCCTTGGGGAGATGCATTTCCATGGCTTACTCTTTTGTTGAATGGTTGAATTCTTCATACCTCATTCTTCCTTGGGTAATGCATTTCTATCATTTATTTTCCTATTGAATGGGTGAATTTCCCAATGATGATTTCTTCCTTGGATGATGCATTTCTATGGCTGATTTCTAAGTTCAATGGCTCTGCTTTTTTCAATTGATGGATCTATCCTCAGGTGTTACGTTTCCAAGGTTGAATTTCATGTCCAATGGGTGAATTTTCGATCATGAATTCTTCTCTAGGAATGCATTTCTATGGCTGATTTTCTAGTTCAATGGGTGAATTTTCCATCAATGAAATACTTGGGAAATGCATTTTTATGATTAATTTTATGGTTCAATGGCCAACTTTTCCATTAAGTAATTCTTCTTCATTAGTGCAATTATATCCTTGATCCCTATTCAATGATTGAGTTTTTCAACCTCATAAATTTTGTCAATGGCTAGTGTAGTTCCATGGCTATTTTTTTAGGTGAATGGTTGGATTTTCCATACCTCAATTTTTTGGTGAATGGTTGGTGTGAGCCATGGATTATGATTCAACAAATTGTTAAGCTTTAGTTCGATAAGTTTCTTTAGTAATAATGATTTGAATCCTTATAAACCACCAAGTAGTAATTATTATTAGTTGAATTAGCCTTTAAATATTTCCAAGCGTAGAGAACATTTGTATTTAATTTGATGTAATGTTTAGTTAGTTTTAGGACCTAGTAACCTTTTTAAGTGCATTGTGTTTTTATGTTATAGAAAGGTGAAAGGGGATGTAAAATTAAAGGTGATTTTACTGATATATTGAGAATACAAGCTCGTAATTAACATTAACATTTTGTCATGACAATATTAAATTAGGTTGTAGAATAATCTTCAAGCACTAATGATGTACTTGTAAGATTTTTAGGATGTAATCTTGATACATCCTTATTTAGTCTTCACATCTATCAAACTCCTTAATAGAATCAAGATCAAATTAATTATTAATGTTTCACCTTAGTAGCTTCAAGTGACTTACAACTTAGTTAATGACTTAAGGAGAATATATCACAATTATAAAAAAATCCAGAATGCGACAAATGGTGCGAGCTAGGTATTTGACTCGATGCTCCATGGGAAGGGGGGTTGATTGGGTCTCGTAACCAACAATAATGGCCGTCACCAGGAACCCAAGTTCGACAATGAAGACGAACATCCTCATCTTCACATTGACATTCTTCAAACCTTTTTGGCGCGGCTCCATGAGTAGGAACAAATTATAAATAAATTGCTAGGGCATGTGGGTTAGGAGACAATCGACGATCCCATACCGAACGATCGACTCAAGTGTGCACCATTCTTCTAAACGGTTTTTCTTCATGCGACTGTTGAAAGATATTCACATTAAGCGGCATTTCTTCAAGTTCTTCCTTTTTTTATAGGTGCAATGGGAAAATTTGAGGGCGTAACAACATCATCCACCATAACTAAATTTTCATTTGCATAAACAAAATCTGAAAGGTAGCCGAACCAATTTGGCACTTGTGTTCAAACGGGTCGTTTTTTTTATTCAAGAAATTAGGGTAGGCGTGAGGTGTGGCAATGATGACGAAACTCCATGAAGATTCGGACATCCTTGCTCCAACAAATTCGTGAAACTTTAGTATCGATGGTGGATCTAAAAGTACATGGGAATCCTTATAAAACCTAATTTCATTTTAATTTATTATGTATTACATAATTAATTAGTACACGATAAAGAATAATTAGGGAATATCAAAAGAATCATTGGTGCATGAAAGGGTTACTACTACCATTGAGTTGATTTAGTCAAATGAGAATTCAAGGATGTTTACTTATTACCACCGGTAAATTATCTTAATAGTTAGTTACTTAGAATAATTGGGATGAAGAAGTAGGATAATTAAAATCAAATGGACAAAATTGACAATGATGGAGCTCAAAAGCCCCATCAAGATGTCTAAGATAGGGAAAAGGATTAGTCTTCCAATTCCATTAGTCATGAGGATTATCATCCTATTTGATTGGTGAAAGGAATCTTCTTAATGTTTCATTGGGCCTAGGAATTCTCATCCTAAATCCCATAGGAAAGAAAAATCATTTTCAATTCTCATTGATTCATGAAGGATGAAGAGGCCATTGATTAGAAGGAAAGATTTCCAACCTTCCATTGGACAAGGAGAACAAATTCAAGGAGGGGTGATAGGAAGCTTACCAAGGGAAGTGGTATTTTGTGTGTGTGTTTTTTTAGAAGGAGAGGGAGGAGAATGAATGTATGAAAAATTATTAGTTCTTATGTGTGGAAAAATGTTGTTCATGGGAAAAAAATGTGTGCAAACAAAAACCACGAAGGGAAGTTATGTGTAGCAAGTAGTTGTAGTAGAGTTCATGAAAGGATTCCATGATAAAGCACCTGAATTCTTAATTAAAATAATTTTTTCTCTCAGATCCACCGTTGGATTTGTATCAAACTTGAATAAGTTTCAATTTAAAAGGTGTAAAAGATCCTCCCAAAATTTCAGCTTCATTGGTTTGCTTGCAAAGGAGCTACATTTGCCGGAAATAAAGGGCGTCGAAATTGTTTTTTTTTTCAAGTCTAATTAAAATAGTTTGAGTTCTAAGCATAACTCTTATTTTTTAAAATAAAAACTTACAAAATTTTGTACCATTTTTCCTTAAAAGATTAGCTTTAAAAATTTATAATGCATGTTAGATTAAAAAGTTATATGAAAATATAATGATAGATGGAATGAAGGGGGTCAACCATCAAGCATGAACTTAGATTAAACATCAACGTAATGCTCTTTCACCTTCTATCATGGTGAGTTTGATTTCCCACAATGTCTTAGTACCTTTTAAGTGGACACAACACATTAAATTCTTAGTGAACTCCTTTGCATTTCATTAAACCACTTTAACTTGTTAGAATATAACTACATCGTAAATCCACACCCAAGTGGGTTTTGTGAACGCATATCTTCATGTGAAAGGTATGGAAGAATTTCTCACAGTTGGATTTTCCATGCCTCAATTTTTCCTTGGGTCATGCATTTTTATGGTTGTTGAATTTTATTGTCCAAGTGTTATGTGTACTAGATTCTCATGAAATGATTGTGGTGTCAATTTATATTGTTGCTATGAGTTCTTTGTCTTGAATTTCTTGCATTTGGTATGAGTATGAATGGCATCTTATTTAGTCATTTATGGTCTCTCTTTGAAAATTCATCTTGGATTTTAATATCCCCATTCTAATCAGTTCTTTCCTTTTTTTTTGTATCTTCATAATTTGCTTATGTTGTTTAGCCACTAGCTAGCCCAGTACCAAATGCATTTGAGCGTGAAGGACATTGTTGCTTCATAGGCATTTGTCCAATCTCCTTTTAAATTATTTGATGAATAGATATCTTAAGTTTTATGTTCCAACCTTTTTCAAACTCCATTAACTTCTTGAAATCAGCCATTGCATTGGTGATAATATCAATGATACCCTTTTCCTTAGGCTTAGTCAAACTTTAATCCATTGAGTAAAATGTGGTGCTAATTTCATTTCCTGCATCAATTGCTTGTATATGCTTTAAATTTGTATGGGGGTGAAACTTTATAATCTTCACCATCTTCTAGATGTTTGTCTCTTACCTTTGACATGCCTCTTGGTGACTAGATTGTGATATCGTGTTTCTTCATACATGCCTTATCTCAAATATAAACATTTACATGCCATTGCCATTAACGCAAAAGGTAATAATTTGTGGACCTCCACGGGGTATGGGGGGATATGAGATACATTCAACCTCAAATTGCCCAAAAATAATGTTAGTTCAAGGCATAGAGGGAAGCTCCATCTTGACTTTTACATGGTTGATTTCTTTTCATTGCTGAAATATTTCACTGTAATTTTTTCCATAGCTGATTTTTTTTTGGTTTAGGTTTATTAATGGTTGATTTCGTTTCATGGTCTTTTTTTATTATTAATGGTTTCTTTTCATTGTTGAATTCTACCTCCATGAATTTTCGCCATGGCACCTTGAACTTTGTGGTGGTTTGGAACCCTTGTGGCAACTGATTTGACCTTCTTTACATGGCATTTGTGGTGGTTTTGTGCTAATTTTTCTTGATTGTTTTAAACTATTTGTTGGTTGATTTAAGCTGATTCGAGTTTTTCCATGTCTTATTTGAGCTCCATGGTGGCCAGCTTGAGCCAATTCAAGCTCTATGGTGATTGGTTCCAATTATTTTGAGCTCCATGGCTATTGGTTTGAACTAAATTGGACATTTCAATGGCTGGTTTGAGCTGATTTAATCTTTGTGGTGGTTGGTTTCAATTATTTTAAGCTCCATGGTGTTGGATTGAATTAAATTGAACATTTCAATGGCTAGTTTGAGCTAATTTGAACTTTGTGGTGGCTGGTTTCAATTATTTTGAACTCATTTGAACTTCATGGCGGAGCTTTCATGGCTGGTTTGAACACTTGAAATTCTTGCAACTCTTAGGAACTCCTTTTAAGCCTTAAGGTTTATTGTTCAACAATTTGGGTATGTCATGGTAGTTTCCGAAAAGCTTGCAACTATTAGGAACTCCTTTTAGGCCTTGGGTTTTGATGATTAACAATGTGGTATGTCATTGTAGCTTTTGGAAGTTCATGGTTAATTTGTCTTGCTGTTGTAATTTATTGGCATCCATGATTGTAGGTTTGCAAATTGTGCTTTGTTGTTCCAAGATGTGCTAACTTATTAAAGTGTAATTGTATTGTGTTATAGTCACAATTAATGACACTCCATAGTCATGTTCCATCTCTAAGAACTCGAGCTACATGTGCATTGATGTAAAAGTATTATCATTAATTATCATTGCTTGTGTTGAATCAAATTTGTGGACATTGGCTGCCTAGTGATGTGTTACATTTTGTCGTTACCAAAACATGGGAGCTTTGTGATGAGGTTGTTAATTTGGTTGTGCTCGGCAACATGGATGATTTCAAAGAAATGTTTTTTGATACAGAGCTAGAAGAATTCATGGCTCACATGAAATCTCGCAACCCCACTTTGGGCTAAGTGGGAGGATGAAACCCCCACTGCCAAAGTTGGGGATTTGGAGTCCTCCGGGACTTCCGAATGTTTAGAGTTCGACAAAAGGACCCAAAACACCTGGAATTGGGGTGTTATTGGTGTCATTGGAAAGGTCTTGAAATGTAGATGTCCAAAATGGCCTCGCATTGGTCATTTGGACATTTGCAGCTCAAGTTATGGGCAAAAGAAGGGCCGGGAGTCAAATTGCCAGTTTGACTCCCAACCACTAAAAGTCAAGAATCGACCTCTTCTCGACATCCGAATTGGGAGCGCAACATGGCGTTGGAAAGCTCTTGAAGAGAGCTACAACTTTGGTTTAGACCTCGCCTTGATCAAACTTTGCAGTTGGGAGTTATGAGCTCCCAAATTCCCAAGACTCCAACCGAGACAATTTCGGGACAATTTCAGGACTCCAACTTGGGAGTCCCGGGAAAAAGAGCCATTTGGATGTAGCCTCCACAGAGCGTTGCAGAAAATACTATATGGGGAAGGTGGTGGCTTCCCCCGAGTTCGTGCCGTGATGAGTCTTGTGAGTCAAAATGCTTGTGGCTTGTCCCAACACCCAAGGGTGTCCCTGAATGTGAACTAACCCTTTTGTGGTTGGTTTTGGATGCAGATTCGAGCTTGATAATCTAGTCCCTCTTCCTAGTCTAATCCCGGGACTTCTAGCACGCCTCTCTACCCCTCTATAGTGCTGGAAGTCGAGAACGGCTTCAAGTCCCAACTTTCCGCAACTTTACATAGTTGGACCCTCAAGTGGGTTCAACCCGGGACTTGGGAGCGCGTCATGAAATGTCAAGTCTTGGAATTTTTTCAACCTTTCCTTTCCTTTTTGCATGGGTTGAAAAAAATAAGGGTCACAATATGCTAGCTCTAATGCTAGATCCAAGGTTCAAAAGTTTGTGGTTGGTGACTAGTTACATAGGTCATGAAAGAGCATCCTCATTGGTTGTTCAATATGATGTTGGTTTCAAATTGCCTTTGCTGATTTGATGTTACAAGGTATGGATGCCCTCTATGTTTGGTGATGAGGTTCAAATGCAAAGCTTATACTTCCATTGTGAAAATTTGCTTTAAACCATGAAAATTAATGCAGAAGCTTTGATTGCACTTGTGGCACACTAGCTTGATGAATTTTGTCGCTACCATGTTGATCTAGACAACTACAAATGCACATTGTCTCAGTGGTGTTGAAAGGAACACAAGTTTCCAACATTGGCTTTGTTGGCTCAACAAATTCTTGGGATTCTAGCATTTGCCAAATCAAAATAGAAAGGATTTTCTCCATTGTTGGAGTTCTCATTGCATTTTGGATGTGTCAATTATAAACTAACCATTTAGATTAGATGATTTTTGTCAACAAAAATTGGCATGATGATCCAAGGGTTGGGTGTTCAAAGCATTTTGACTTTGTAGGTGCATGATGGTAGAATCAAAGTTCACAAAAACTTGATTTGACGTTTGAGGATTAAGTTGAATGGGAAGAATTCCCATATGTTTGAGATTTCCCTTTTTGAAAATCCTTTTGTTTAGATGTTCCTCATTTTTCACTACTAGACTAAGTTTTTGGAACTTGTTCATTTATTCACTTCATTGTGGGTTGGGAAGCTTCATTTAGTTTCATGAACTCCTTGGTTTTTTTTTTTTGCACAACTGATTTTCCCATGGCTGATTTCAACAAGCTTTAATGTAAGGTATGAATTGTGAGGTTGTAATTGGCTTGCCTTATTTAAAGAAACAAGATGTTTTTAGTTTGTAGTGCCTCCTTCCTTCAATGTAAATGAAAAAATCAGACTTGGATTCTATTAAAAAACCTTGTACTCATAAAAACAGAAAATCAAATAACCGGACCTTGAATTTGTTAAAAAATCGCCTTCAAAGAACCGGCCATGGCAAATATAATACCTGGTGTAATGAAGGTAAGTCAACGGATTTCAATGATAACCAGACTAGTTTGAACCCCATGCGTAATGCACAGGTGTGTGTGTATTTGACGGTACATATTACAAAATTATAACTACAACTACATTTCCAAAACCTCTCTATATACCACATTCCGCATGTATCATGGGGACCCTGGCCACTGAAAATCTTCATGTTTGCACTGCTTGTGACCCCTGAGATAGCAACTGATATTGATATCAAAATCTTGGGGGTGCCCCCCCCCCCAGGGCCAGGCATACCTTTCCTAGACATTGACACATGCGCAGAGGGGAGAGGGGGAGGTATTTATTTCTGTCAGGGTTTTCTTCCCTGTATGATGCCATCCATGGATGGATGTCAAGACAAATGGATGGATGTACAGGTCATGTGAAAAAGCTTCACGAAAAACGACCACGACATCCTTTACTATATGTAATAAGGTAAGTCAAGGGATTCAATGATAACCAGATAAAGGAACTGACTGGGTTTCTGTGAAAAACTGACCCCCAAAAACCAGCCTTCAAACTCCCATTCTGCTGGAACCTGCCGATTCTCACAAAATTGAAGTTTAAAGAAAACCGAATCCAGCTTTGAGAAATTTTTTGAAGGCCTGGAACCGACCAGTTCTATGAATCTAATTTTCTAAAACTACACAGACCTGGCAGTCATTTGAAAAATCAAAGAACTGCCCCACACTGGTACGTACCTGATCACCCACTCTACGACCCTTGAGCCCTGTCCCTCATCTGCTTTTTAAAGTGAATAATACGCACTAAATTTGGGAACAGTGTTTTGAGACATATTTGGGAACTAAGAGAACATGATTGGGCATGATGGGGAACTCAAGCAGCATCGACTGGGAATGTTTTAAAATCCATTGGGAACTTTCAGAGAATATTTTGGAACATCAACAAGAACAACATGAAAAACCTCGTACCCTACCTATTGGAAACACATGTGCACACAATTGTAACACCATCCTGAACCGCCTCCCCTTTTTCTTTTTTTAAGTGTCTGGATTTAATAGTCCCAGCAAGACTATACATTTTTGGCATTGGCAAGGGCTTGAACCTTGCTTCTTGTTTGATGACGATTAGACTTTCCCAACCTACCCCCTGAGTGGGCAACTTAATTCCCATCTACTATTTGCCTTGTACACCCATCTATATCTACGCAATTTCAACCCTTTTCACTCTTCAACGACTCATTATATTGTTCTTCAACCCTCTTACAAGCTCAACTTCTTTCAAATGCTCTATTGCTCTCCCATTGTTTTGTCACTTGGATGTGATTATTTTTAACCATTGGGTTATCAACTAATATTTACACCACCAAGGCTTTTAAAACTATATTTAAGCTTGCATTGAATTGTTAGAATACTCGCAGATTAAAATATCTTCCTGGATGAAGAGGGAAGAGGGGCCAATTGTCAGTGGATGGAATGTTAACATCTAGAAATTCAAGCAATTTTAGATATATAGCTTATCTTTAAATGGCTATAAGGATTGAAAGTAGATGAACAGTCCCAATTACATCCCAAAAAACTTTCCCATTGAAAAACCAAAATCAAACATGCTTAAAACATTTGGTGAGAAGATTCAAACACCCTCCTTTTGGTTCACTTTTCAAAAAATTGGTAAATCCTATTATGTTCACATCAATTGTGAAATTACCTCTAATTCACACCTAATTGCATATTACAAATACATTTCAAATCAAACAAAACTTTATTTATATCCCCTAGGTGCCAAATTCACAAGACCCTGTTTATCATAGGTGTTATAGTTCAGCACCTATGCCAGAAACTTTTAGTAAAAAGAATGAGTTTGGACCCCCTCCTGCAAGTACTTCAAAATTTCAGCAAAATAGTCCATGAAAGTCACTTATTAGAAAACAGATAGAAAATAAAGAGCAATATGAACAATAGCATGACTGATGAAAGACAGCCGTCCTGTATACACAACTTCTAATTGGGGTGCTGCATTGCACAAACCACAATAGAAATCTTAACAATAATGGTGCTGTTTCAGCTGGCTCATCCAACTTTCTTACACACAAGTCATTGCAGACCTTCAGTACACTCAATCATCTAGTTGACTACTGCTGTGACTTGGGTCTCCCCACAATTCTGCAAAACTTGACATTCAAGCATCCATTGACAGCCTTTGTAGATTCTTGCCTTCCAAGCAGGGAACAGCAGTTGAAGGAAACTAGACATCATACTGACTGTGTCAGTCAAAGGTATATATAAAACAACAAAGCTTGGAGCAGAAACTTGTATTGTCCTTCCTTGAGGTGTGGACTTGCTACTGGATGACCAACTAGTTCTGTTCCATAAAACTCCTTGTTGTCTGCATCTCCTGATATGTGCCAGTTGCTATCCCAGCAAATTGCCTAGGAGGAACAAATAGAACACAAAAGTTGGTACATAAGAGAAAAAGCCAAGGACACTGCTGTTGGTGTACAAAAACTCATCATTGCCAGTATGTTTCAATTCCACCATAAAATGGCAGTATCCAGATCCAAATCAAGTAATTTGAGCTGTAGCAGACCTCAATTCCCTGCTTCCTTGGTAGAAGATCACCTCCCAAATACAAATCTTTCAGGTGGCCCAAAAGGGTTTTCCATTAGAGTATGATGGCTGTGATGGTGACTCTCCCGTAAAATCTTCATCTTCCTCTTCTCCATACTCCACAAGCTTCAGCCCTGTCAAGAGGAAGTCGATACAATCTATGAATATGCATGATTCAAACCATGGCTTCCATATCAAACAAGGAAAGAATCACAGTGGTTGTCAACAAGTGTAGAGCAGTATCTGCTCAACTAAGACTGCTCCCTTTTGCTGAACAGCAGAACAGAATCCCAACTAAAGCAATGTAGACTGGTAGCACTGTCACATTCTAAAGACGAATATTAGAACTCACCCTCCTTTTCAGTTGGAGACTTGGGTAGGGCCTTTCGAATTGGGGGTGGCATGCTTTTAGGAGGAGGAGGTGGCATCAGCTTAGTTTGCAGTGGAGATAAATTTATGTTGTTATGACCAGAGGTTGACACAGATTGTTCATCCAGCCTGGAGGGTCCAGTAACCCTATGGACCTGCAGATAATGGAAATTGCAGGGCAAATGAACAGCACCAGCATAACATGTCAATACAATTGGTTGCCCACAATAAACTAGATATGACTATCATTATAAAATTTGATGAGACCCAACTACACAAGAATCACATACAGGAAGCACTCTAAAGGAAGACTATTGCAAGGCTCAAGCTAAGGTGAAGTAGCTGTGCTCCCGATCTTTAACAGGGACATAGCCCCATAACTCCTCTTAAGATCCCTGTGAAACATAGAAATGTAAGTCCAAAATGGTTGCGCGGCACGAGTCAGCATCGGTGGCAGAGAAAATATAAAATACCTGGCACATGCACCATGCCATGTCAGTAAAGAAAAAGCATTAATCCTAGTTCAGTCCCAAAAAAGGTGATACGAATAGGAGAAAGTTGTTCATAACTACAGACCTGATATCTGTCTGTGTGACAAGAACAATAGTTCCAGGTCCACTGGCATTAATTCAAACCTTGATAGTGCTAGTGTGAACTTGTAACCATCCAACCATTCAGGTCAGAAAAAACCATTTACATCCCACTAGTTTTTCTCAGCCATAGCTTTCACATATGTATAAGTTCAGACAGGTCTATCCTGTGCACCTGAGAGTCGTCTCTTGCTGTTGTCTGCTTAGCAGGCATTGGAAACTCCTGAAACTTGCGCCTCTCTTTTTGTGGAGGCCCATCCCTTCGCTTCTCTACATGCCAATTGCTCTGTCCATGGGTGGGGATGGTTCCTTGAGCATCAGCAACCTGCATACCACCCACTGCCAACCCATTCCCAGGCCTAACAGAAACAGGAGGTGGTGGCCTTTGCAAGGCCTGTGCAACTTGTTGAAGAGGAGACACCTGAGGATAAACCCCACCATAGCCACTATAGTTTGTGGTTGGAACAGTTACTGGGAAAGGATGACTTGGGTTCTGCAGTCCCCTGGCTCCTTGATTGTATGAATTAACATTCTGTGGCCCATAGTTCAAATTTGCATCAGATTGAGGAGGTCCTGCAAACAGAAGAGGGATGAGGTCACAAATATGAAGAATACATACAACTAAGTTGACAGAGTAAAACATTGGCATTTGGAGACTCTTTTATGTGCCTTCTTTTGTTCCTCAACAAATAATCACTTCCCCTTCAAAACCACATGTATTGCAGAAACAAAACTGACTTCTCATTAATTCTGTACTTCTTCGAGAGTATGTAGCTCTCATTTATTTACCATATGAATTGAGTGGGAAATGCACCAACTACTAGTCCATGTATTCATATAAATCCTGAATCATCGTCACCCTGCCAACAGACAGTATTGCCACCTGGCCCAAGTCTTTCCTTTACAGTACTGGGTTTCAGTTTTCATTTGGCTGCCAAAACACACATAAACTTTTTTTCACTCACTGTACCCTTCCATACAGAATAAGACAGGTTGAATGCCAGAGACCATTATACTACCTTGTTTGACAGAACCAGGAATGGACACAGGCAGCAAAGGTGCAGGTGTGTTGCTGACTGATGTTTGAACTTGGTCTGCTGCTAATCTGGATTCTGGCTCACTCTTGATACTACTGAAACTTTCTGTGGCCCCACCACCTGCAAGCTGTTGTGGGGGTGGAACTGCACCATATACCTTGGTTGGAGGTAACCTGCCACTCACAAAAGCAAGTTGAACATAAAAAAGCTGAAACCAAACTGGAACTAGCTACTCATTTAATATCATGTAGGCCACAAAGCTGATTGGTCTTTCCAATAGCTAACAAAAGGCTGCTAATCATAGAAAGCCTGCAAGAATATGAGCTGTGGACAAAGCTAATAAGCAAGACTGCAAAAACTGCTTAGTGAATTGAGACACAAACTATGAATCAGTCATTCAGGAGACATGTCACTTACATGTTTGCATAGGGGTCCATAAACATCTTCTCTGTTGTGGGAGGTTGCAATGCTGGTGTAGCCATTGATGTTGTACAAACAGGAGGCCATGGTTGAGGGCCTGGCAGATATCCTAAAGGGTAGAAACCACCTTCTGGTGGTTGAGCTCCCAATGTTGCTGGATGTGCAATGTTTGGTTGTTGATATGCAAGGTGTGAATGTTGAGTGGCACTCCGGACATGGGAGGGAACTGGAGCTGGAGCAAAGTTCAATGGAGGTCTATCTGCAGATGCTTGATAAGTTGGAGGCCTGCATCACAGACCAGGAAGCTTTATGGTCTCAGGTACAGGAATCATGACATGCTTTCTAGGAGGTCAAACAACACCACAAGTCCAAGAAGAAAAAAATTTTGCAGTCATGAGGAGGCACACCGGAAAGCAACACTATCAACACGGATTGTATCCAACAAATTCTCAGCAAGCCGCCTTGCATCATCTACACCCTTGAAGTTGTCACCAGTGATAAGAAGGTGTAAGGGCTGTTGGAGTTCTGCCAACCAACCACACAATTTAAGATCCTGAGACAATGCTCAGTGCCAACACCAAGGAGCTCAGCAGATTAATAGCAAGATCAATGCCCTATTGCTTGATGAAAGAGGTGAAATGATGTTCAAGACACAATAATAACCAAAATATACCACAAACTTCTAACCCACTAAAATTCAATAAACCTGAATGTTTGCTAAGCAGCAACTCACAAGTTATTTTCTGAGAAAACTTCACATACACATGCTACTAAACTCATAGCAGAACCTCCAAACTCCAATTCCAGCCCTACGGCAATAAGTGCCCCTGGTTCACAATCCACACATGTACAACTAGACTGTATATGTTGATGGAGATGCATTGCAGATGCATACCTTCGCCTGAAAAGGATTCCAGGTAGCCAGAGCCAATCCCCCGCACAGCAACCTCAGTGCCTGTCTTAGTCATGATATGATTTATATACTGATCCTGCATAATTTGCAATCCGAAATCCCCACCGAAGCCAGCAACACCACCACACAATCTCTCCCAAAGAAGTGAAGATGTCAGGGACTACTTCAACTGAGCTCTTAACAACAAGGTGAACAAAAGTGGAGGTATCAAAGCTGGACGAACATGACAATGATTGAGTAGACCAGACAGAATTTCAGAATTCCAGCAATCCTCCTGATACAAGTTTGTCTAAAGAGAATCTACTGAGAGTGACAATGGGACCACAGATAGACAAAGCAAACCAAAGTCAGGTGCAATTCTTGTCTTTCAACATTCTAGCCACAAAACTCAGGACCATCACAACAAACAGGGGGGAACTTAATTGTAAATAGGAGGCCTTCCAGTTTCTTGACCTTCCAGGTTCTTCTAGTGAAAATAAGATTGCTGTTCTTCTTGACATTAAAAGCAGTGCCACCTTACCACAATTTTCTGGCATAGTTAATTGACAGGGAAGATAGCCAAAAAATCAAGCACTGAAGAATCACTGACATCTATCACACCATTTAATATGCTAAAAAAGGAGTTCAAAAAAATCATGACCAAAGGAAAACCACATTACATATCTTCTTTTCTCCCCTCTGCTTCCCACAATGATACCCCAGCAAGCAGTACTGTCTTTGACCCAATACTTTACAACTATTAAAAAGGCAATGTCCTGGCAAAAGGCCATGCCATGAGTCAGGAGCTGATGTCCCCAATGTCAATAGGATATAACTTCAGATACCTGAAGGTACACCTTAGCTGTCAAGGTGGGAACTACCAAGTCTGTTAGAAACATCCCACATAAACTTCTGCTACGACACAAGATCTTGCTACCAATAGTATGCTACATTCCCAAGCCCTTTACATTTTCCATCTGCCAATAACTCAGTCAATCAGCCCCTCACCCTCCCCTTGGTTCTGTAACCTAATTATGAATGAATATCATAGTTGTTCGAGATAGTCTTTAATTAGGGAGTCATAAAGTGCAAGATGGAGAGGATGAGAGGATCATGATGAGCATAGTGACAGAAGCTTTAAATATATGCAAATGGTGATGCCATACAGAATGTATGTGACAAGAGAACTGCAAATCTTTACTTATGAAAATGAGCCTCTCCAAATCAAGTATGAGTGTCCACAAAAGCCTAGTTACTATCAAGCAAAGGGCCCCAGCGCTTACATTTGGCCCACGAATTCGCCCAATCAGATTGAATGATGAATCAATCTCAATTCCCACATTTACTACCACACTCAGTGGTGGACCTCCCTGCCAGAAAATATATGGGTTGATGTTCATAAGTTAACCAGGATAAATTAACAGCAAACACTTAGTACCATGTAGATAGTAGACCAGAAGGTGCTGAAACACTAATATCGATATCATACAATCTCTCATGCTTGCACACTGCTTCCAAATGAAACCTCCGAGTTTCTTGAAATATTCAAATATTGTATGTGAGAACACAATCAGAAAACTGTTCAATCCACAGATAGATCACCAGAAACCTAGGAATGCCTAGGACAACTTACCCCTCCACTTTGTATGGTTCCTGCAGGAGGTGGGCCCTGCTTCATCATCTCGTCTACCAGAGCTGCTGCTGCGTCCACTGACTTAATACGCTCTGTGGTGTCTTTTAACTGCAAAAAAACCTCATAAGAACACAAAACATAAGCTCCAGGTCATTACCTACTCATCCCATGAGCCATCAATATGTGCTTAAAATAAGCCCATTATGAAGGCTAGACCCAAGATCTCTTGGATGATATCTCTCCTGTTTCTTCCTCAAACTACTGATAAGAATCAGGCATACTAGGATGAAAGCTATACTGTTGCACTCAATCTCTATCACAAAATTCCCATATACCAGCATCTACACACTACTGGACATGTCATATAAGCTTCTAGAACCCAAACACAGGAAAGACAGCAAGAACTGAGCCTATAAAACACTATCCTTGATATATTGTTAAAGAAGATCAATATTCCCTGACCAAGCAAACACAAGGGATGAAGAGCAAACAACCACCACAAACAATGGTTCAAACAATCCAAAACAACTGTACCACAGCAGTGCACAATCGAAAGATGTCTTACAGAGAGAAACTCAAAAAAACATTGAAGGCAACCAAACAGATGTTGTGTCAGTTTCAACCAATCAAAAAAACACAACAGGGACAGGCGTGGTCATAATCTAGTGGGTATCACTCGCAAAGTATCACCATCATGTTCATCATGCACAGTAGTAGAGACAACTGTATAATTATCTGCTTGGAATCTACAGCAAGCAATTATACAACAGTCTACAGCCTAAGTTTCTATTGCATTTCCAAAAGCAATGTGAAGGCTTGATCACAAGTCAGCTAGCATTCAAGAGGCCTACCTAATCAACAACTTAAAGAGTATCCTCATTCAAGCTGGAACAAATTGTGAAGGTAAGCTTGTGCATGTACACTAGGGCTCATCAACAGAAACAGGACATCTCACCTGGACACCAGCTGAGATATGAAGATAAAGGGGCTTCTCAGAATCTGGAGGTCCATTTGGGGGACGAAATCGACCCCTGATACCATGACCAAGCAAAACCCAGGAGACACAACCCAAAATTAATGTTGGCAACAAAAGTGAGCTGCCATCTGGAATCCAACAGCTATATCAATGATTGGCACACAATTAATCCACATTCTGTAATAGACACAGCCCACTCTGAATACAAGCCTGTGATTGACATCATGATGTTAACAGGCACATCCACTTGACAGCAAAGGAACACACCTTGTAATGACAACAGCACCTGTTTTAGCTTGAATCTGCAGCAAGATGGAAAATTGATGAGTAACTATTCTATTTTAGAGCCACAGAAGACATTTGCAAGAGTACTAGGAGTTCAGCACACTCCAGACTCTTCAATGGAAAACCAGATCTGTATAACACCAAGAAACAGCAAAGCAATGCCATACAAGCAATCTTAGCTTAATGATGATGAAAGCGGAAACTTCTCCCTCTTCCATTCTCAGGCATTACTTTGGACATTGCGTTTTTCAACAATGTCCCAAGTTTTGTGCAAAAGAACAGCTACTTTGATTTTCTAGGTTGAGACTTCACAGTAAAGATAGTTTTACTACACACCAAGCCTTTCTGGTGAAGGAATCTGTCAGCTCTTCCCAAGGCAAAAGAACACATACTTCTTCCTGAGTCTGGCGCTTGGTCAATTTGTATCGCACTCCAGGATCTGCATCATTGATGATTATCTCACGAGCTATTACTTCATCATGAATCTTCACTGGAGGCATCAACCCCTTGGTCACAAGATCCTGCAGCCTCCTCCATACATCAGAACACTGGATAAGCACTAAACAATGTAGCTAACATAAATACCTTGGGAATGAGAAAGAGAAAGCAAGATATCAATGCAAAATTGCTTAACCAGGTAGGTCTCCAAGACATGTCACTTCTTGCCAAACCCAAACAAACATGACAAGAATGAGAGTGGTCATAACCAGATGAGTGCCGTTCACAGACAAGTCACCCATCAACTTCATCATAAATGGCAGTGACCAGCTACCATTATTTTCCCACTGGCTTCAACAGCTCCCAACACTGGGTGCAGATAGGGTATAAAATAATCTGCTCAAATTTTGGGCAAACAATGTATTCAAAAATATAGAATCTGAGTTTCTGTTGCATTTGCAGAAGCAACAGGAAAGACTCAGTTGTGATGTTGGCTAGGACTTGAGAGACATGGTTAATCAAAAGATCTTGAAAACAGACTTGTGCACAGGGGAAATTTGCTTGTGAGCTAGAGAGAAAAACCAGAGGAATACCCTCTTCATGTATCACCCACCAATAGTATTTTCTTGAGAGACCTCAACTGTTTCACTAATTTTACATGTCACCAATTGATCCTAGCAAATTCCTCTCATGAGCACCACAAATTATCCCTGCCTTTGGTCTCAAAACACCTCATATCAATGTAATAGCAGAGATGTACATCTGCTCCCTTCTCTGCCTGAAAAAGAAGCCAGCAGCAGCCTAGCAACCAACCATGGTTTCTGATCAAAGAGAAGAGGTACCTGATTGATTTTTTGAACAATAGCTGCAGCCACATTGTTTGGTGCTGTTGAAGGTGATGAAGTGTATGATACTAGGGGCATGGGTAGAGTCATTGTTGGGAAAACTCCCACCAATGAAGCCAACATATTGGGCATGCCCAAGCTGGCTAAATGGCCAGCACCCCCAAAGGGCACAATACCTGGCATTGCTGACACTGGATAAGCTGCTGGAGCAACAGCCTCAGCTGGCTGGTCCCATTTTCTCTTCTTCCTGCAGGAAACAACATCCATGTTCAATCCTTTGAACATATTGAAATTTTCCAGAGACTATCTGAAGCAGTTACTCTCTTTGATTGTATTGAAATTTCCAAATGTAGCATGTTGATGAATCAAAAATGTAAAAGGCACTTCCTACACTGCACTACTTGTCTCTCAAGACTGAAAATAAACAGATGTCATGCATTCCAGTCACAATGCAGGGTCATGCATGGCTATATTTATCTTCCCATCAAAGGAAACCAGCCAAGAGGGTAGGCATCTAAGTTCACTGCCTGCTGTACACTATGCAGAAAAACTTCCACTTGGTATCACCATGGGCTCAAAGAAATTTTGTCAAAAAGATCTAAGGTAGGATTTCGCAATTCTCAAAATAAAATTTAAACCTAAAAGTCAGCCTGGCCTCATGCACATAGCTAGCAGATCAGTTCTATCTCGCAAGTTGAAAATAGCTGGGGCGCTGGCAAGTAGATGGCACGCTTCTTTAAAGAAATAGAAATGTGTCATCCATCAAAGCCTGTATTTTTAAATGGGCAGAAAGGAGGTTATTTTGGAGAAAAGAGCTAAACTAATCAAGAAAAAAGAGGATGTAAAGGGAGAAAACCAGGGACGTTAAGACAAGGAGAACGAAAGAGAAGAAAGCATCCTCGCAAGTGTATTTAACACCGCAAGCATACTATATCCACAAAACACTAATTTGACAACCAAATTCTGGAGGCAGAAGCACAAACTAGCAGCCAAGCTTGCAATCTTTATCCCGCAACTGAATAGTTACTTCATCCTTATACTGGACAGAAGAAGACACAACTGCAACGAGTTTAGGGTTTCGCCCTCAAGCAGGGGTGCGAAACCCTAGCCAGTGAGAGTAACGGGACAATTTGACTAGCTCTAAGAGACGCAAGAAATACTGAAGCAAGAAACTGAACAGGTCCAGGAAAAAGAGCTTTAAAGACGGCATCATAGTAGAAGAATGATCAACGAAAACTCAGGATTGCAGCGGATCGCGTCAAAGAGAACATTCTTCCGCATTGCACAAGAGATCACAGAGTCGAGAAACAAAAGGGTGCGGAGCTCTTTGGGACTCTAATGATGATGACTACACTAACCTTTGACGAGTAGCCGGAGTAGATGCCTCCGCCATCTCGTTTCGTCCGTAGAAATCTATCTTGTGCGCTCCCTTCCTCTCTGTCCCTCTGTCGCATCGCAAGTATGTGTGAGCAAAACCCTAAAGAGTGTGGTGTTCAATAGCCCACGAGCCTATTCCGCTTCCGAAGACTCAAAATTGGCACGGCATCGGGAACAGCTCCGAAACCAGGTGCCGTAAGAGCAACAAAACATTTTAGGTCATTTTTTGCCCACACCTGAACAAGGCACGGTGTTCTCCCCAGAGATCCAACGACGTTGATTTAGCTACTTACTTGAGCGTCAATATAACAAAATTTATCAGTCTTGGACCAGCACTGTCGCTTTCACACTAGCACCTATTTTTGTATTTTTTCTTGTGACTAGAAAAAATCCAAGTTTGTTGTTTAGAAATTTTTCAATCTTGAGACATATACCTATTTATATAGGGATGTGTTGGCAAAACATTCAGCATTTAGTCCAAATATTTGGTACATAAGTACTTGAGATCTATCATTTTTTTTAATAATGATATTTGCATTATTAACAAATTCCTCCTTTTCCTTCAAAACTAAGTGATTTAAAATAATTCAACAATTGGTTGTTGAATGTTTTTTCACATAAATTTTTTCCATGTGCATCACATCTATGCAATGTCTCAACAAAACCTGTAAATAGTCATCCACATTTAACTAACTCAATTAATGAGATTTAACCAACTTCGCCTTTTTTACACAACTTCATTGCAACACACATGACAATCTTGAAACCTTGTTTGTAACTACTATAATGCCAAATGACGTTAGCGAGTGAACAAATGAGCTCTTGAAACCTCATTTGTAACTACTGCACAAGGATGCCAGTGGGTGAGTAAATGAACAAGAAGGAATCTTTGAAAATATTTCATGCTATGTCATGGAATATTTTTAATATATTTGTTTGCCACATGGAAATACTATGTGAAATAGAATTTTTTTCCAAAACAAGTCATAGAATATTTTGCCACATCACATGCCTAGTTTGTTTTAGGATTAACAATGGTTTATTGACTCTAAACATGAGTTTAGCCAACAAAATTGTCAAATGTAGCACCATGTGAGGGTTTAAAGGCAAAAAAATAGAAGGATGCATTTCATCATCCCTATTGCAACCAATACTTGAAACGTTTAAGGTTTTTGGACAATAATTACAATATTATCAAAAATGTTGAAATGGGTGGAAACCGCGTGCTTGAGAAATATTTGATGAAATTAAATTTTATAGTAATTATTTGACAAACATGTGTTGAAATGGCCAAGTATGGCAATATTATACATAAATAGAGAATATACATGGAAGCACGTTATGATTGTCAAAGGTTTTATTATTAATATTGGCCATGATGGCCTAAATGGAAATAAACTTATGAAGCTAGGTACTTTTATGCCCCACCATTAATGTATATTCACCACAACAAAAAGAATATA
Source organism: Sphagnum tenellum (assembly GCA_963921925.1). NCBI lineage: Eukaryota > Viridiplantae > Streptophyta > Sphagnopsida > Sphagnales > Sphagnaceae > Sphagnum > Sphagnum tenellum. Next base: position 7,584,338 of record OY998152.1, on the reverse strand, counting down.
CATATGTCTAGAATGATTAAATTAATACACAATAAAAAAAAAACCTTTAAGCTGTAATTGGAATCTAAACTTCCTACATAACTAGCTAGCTACAATAAGATTTATGAGTGAAAAAATCACAGTTGATTTGATGGAGATGCAATTGTGATGTATTATCACTAGAATCCAAAAGCTTTAGAATGCATTGAAACAAATGTTAAATTTCATCCCACCTCCACATGCAATCATGAATGAACTTTTGCATGAGCCCACAAAACATAATTGTTTACAAGACATGATACACATGTTTACATTGCACATATGCCCCATGGCTACCCAAAGAAGTTGCCAACATCATGATAAAAAAATGTAAATTCATTCATGTCCAAGTGGCGAGACATCAATAGTGCATTGGATAAATAATTTGTCGGCCTCCCATTGTTGGTGTGTTCATGTTGTGTTAATTTGAAGATAAAAGGTTATTTCACCTTCTTGCCACCACAAGTTGTAGGCCAACAACTTGCATCGGATGGCTTCATAAGGTTGTGGCAACTCATACAAGGCATATGGGAATTGAATGAACTAGAATATTGGAAACCAAATAAACTTCAAACATTGTTTCTACATAAGAGGTCAAAGGAAAACCCTGCTTCTTTTCAAATTGTTACCTCCTTTTGAATTAAACTAATACCTTATTCGATGGGCCATACAATTGGAATGAGAGGCCTAACAATTACACATTTTCACGTTATCTCACTAATACAACAATTCAAGTCATCGGACAAAACAAATTTTTTATGTTCTTCAAATGATTTGCTTCAATATTATACCCATAAACCTAAATAACATGGAGTACGAGTTCCACTTACAAATCTATGAATGTTAGTCTTTAATTTGAATTTGGGTCTAATGGTTTTTTGGATTATTAAACATTGAATTGCATAATTGGGTGTGTAACATTTAAGATGTCGCTAACCATCAACACAATTGATTTCCTTCGACTCCAATCCACTTTGAAAGAACAAAAGCTATAAATTATTAAAATCAAAAGGCGATAGCTACATGCATACATCCTCGACAATATTGGGTTTAACAATGAAAATGATTAATCATGGACAAGATAAATTCACACGGTCAAAGACGATGGGAATCATTCTTTGCATTAGGAGGACAATCAATAAGTTGCTTGGTAGACTCAAAAACCTCTTCACCCTCAAGGTGCAGAAGGCAATTTGTGAAGGATGACTTGAACGTGTAATTTGTCATGATCGTTGTAAATCTAATAAAATCACTAAACCCTCAAGCCTTCCTCAACAACGATTCATTCCTATCAAGTCTATGACCAAGTGGACCACCTTGCAAGTACTATATATATAATGTAGATTGTTTTAAAGCACAAATGTAGTTGTCAAACATTGTTGTGTGCAAACAAGTGTTACATTTTCCCCGTTAAATGCAATCAATTGTTATGCATAATTTCTATTAGATTACAAGTGGGCATGTCCGCCAATTCCTCATCATTGAGCTTCTACATATCAAAGGAAAAGAAACATTAGCAAAATCTAAGATCTCACAACGGAAATGAAAGTAGAATGCAAATGGAACTCCGGTTTTCAATGCACAAAAAAGAAAGGAAATCATAGAAAGTTTGCAAAAAAAATACTCACATGGACCATGGAACCTCCTCCCCATTGTCTGACACAAAAATGCCAAAAGTTAAGCCAATTGCCAAACTCATGGACACTTGCTTCATAAGTAACCCCATATGAGAACCACCAACAATGAATTAAAGCATACAAATTGTTAACCTCCCCAAGGGATGTTGCATTCTTGTAATCATGGTAAAGAAACTTATGTTGATATTACCACTCAAGTTTAATTAGTTGTTTAATGTGCTTATCAAGTGACTAAGTCCAATGGAATAAATAGGTGCATTCCTTATCAACCATCTTCACATAGGGGTCGCCCGAACCACAAACAATTCTTACTATGTTCCAATTGGCTTGTGCATTATCGACCATGGATCCTTTAAAATACGATTTTGGAAACATGTGCCCTAACATTATTTCATTAAGCTTTGTCCACATGATTTGTTGAGCTTTGGTGCCCTCAAATTACATGTAACAAATTATTATGGTCATCACTTTACAATAGGTAAGATCATACACATGACAAACCATAATTGTCTAGCCAACAACATGTTTCACATAATCAAACATGATCCAAATATTTTACAAATCCCTTGCATGCTACATTTGTATGATGAAGCTCTCTCCACTCCCCACACCATTTATCAACATTTTGAAAATGAACACCTTTTGTCCTAGAACTTGTTTAGGGAAATAACATTCTTGGATGTACATAATCATAACGATTATTAGACTTCAATTCAAGAATGTTATCAATATAGCCACCCCCTAAATGATGCTTGAAAGAAGCAACAAGGTTACAAATGTTGGGAGAACTCTAAGGGCCGCCAATGCAAGACTACAACGAATAGATGTAAATTCTGCGACCGACACAAAAGTTTTGTTGTAATCCACTTCGTAGGTTTGGGTAAAACCTCTTGCCACTAATTTGACCTTATAGTGTTCCACTTCCCCATTTGCGCCTTGTTTGATTTTGAATTCCCATTTACAAGAAACGGGTTTCCTACCGGCGGGAAGTGGTAGTCCATGTGTTGTTTGTCATGAGGGAGTCATATTCTTCTTGCATCGCACACTCCCACTCCTTGGAATTTTCATATGTCAATGCTTCTTCAATATTTTGGGGCTCTTCCAAAAATGCAACGGTGGCGCACTCCACCTCCTTGGTAGCAATCCACCAATCCCGAGGCCATTCCCTTCATTGCCTTTGAGGTATTTCGCTCGGCACATCTTGTGAAGGTTCATTAGACGAGTTATCATTTGAAACAACAAATTATTCTTCCAATGAAGAACTTGGTGTGGATTCACTTTGGACACCTTCCATTCTTGTTTCATTCAAAGGTGTATCTCGACTAAAGGTCAATGGTTCTTCTCCTTCAACTTCTTCATGCACAACTACATTTTCTTCTTTCTTGGGACGGAGCACACCACCTATTTCCTTTGACCCTTCAATGAACACGACATCTCTACTTTTGATGATTTTATTGGTATCTACACACATCAAGCGATACGCTTTGGTGCCTTCATAATATCCAAAAAACACACAAGGCATGGACTTGGACTCTAATTTGGTCCTTTTCTCATCGAGGACATGTGCAAGGGCTTTACAACCAAAAACTCTCAAATGAGACACACCGGGTTTCCTACCACTCCACGCTTCTCGAGGGGTCTTGGAATCAAGAGCCTTGGTTGGACATCGCTTTTTGATGTACATTGCTATCGCAACCCCACTTTGAGGCAAGTGTCACAACCCCACACTTGAAAAACTTACAACATTTTGAAGAAATTTCTTCCACACTTACCACTCACTTGGAAAGACTATTACTCTCTTTGCAACCTTGCAATCTAAAAGCCTTCCCTCAAAAGGATTCTCCCTTTCTATGTTGTACAAGGAAATATTTTCAAAAACTTAAAAACGAGTTTTCCACATTTGAAAAAACTTTTAACACTTTGAAGAAATCTCTTCCACACCTCCCACTCACTTGGAAAGACTATTATTTTTTTTGCAACCTTGCAAACTAAAAGCCTTCCCTCAAAAGGATTCTCCCTTTTTATGTTGTACAAGCAAATACTTTCAAAAACTTAAAAAACAAGTTTTCCACACTTGAAAAACTTACAACATTTTGAAGAAATCTCTTCCACACCTCCCACTCACTTGGAAAGACTATTACTCTCTTTGCAACCTTGTAAACTCAAAGCCTTTCCTCAAAACGATTCTCCTTTTCTATGTTATACAAGCTAAACCCTTAATTACTTCTTATTATAATACAATGTCCTTTCTCTTGCTTAGTGTGGGCCCATAACCTATTGGAAAGAACTTGAAAGCAAGCAAGAAATGAAACACTCAAGGTTCATGAAATGAAACAATTGTATTCACTAATAAAAAGATCACATTATTAAAAATTCTGTCATATGCAACCACACCCTTTGCAACTGGGATGCAACTGCTTGTCGCATGCAACTATTTTTGCAACTATGCCCCCTTTTTGGGTGTGTATGCAACTATGGTGCAACTATGATCACCTTCATCCTAACCTTTGGATGATATCGGTGATATATCATTGTATATATTTGATATGCATATACTCATAATTACATGTGCAACCAAAATATGGTCTTTTGGTAAGCTAGGTACACATTTTTTGTAGGCATGTCTAGGATTAGGGTTGCATACAAATGACAATTCCATTGATAAGGTTTAGGATATAGGTGAAAAATAACCTAATCTATTTTGCCACACCTAAAATAGTGTATCTATCCCCAACTTTTAGTAGCTTGCTCCACAAACATTTAGAAGACAATCATTACTAGGAAAATGTGGTGTAGTTCACTAGGCTATTTCACTGTGTAACCATAAAAGTGAATTAAGTTCACTATAATTTCACTACCCTTACCTTTATTGGTGAAAATGGTTCACTATACAATGTAAATGTTTACTAAAGGTGAAGTTTGTTTACTAGGTCTATTTTTTTAATATTATTAAAATAATTGAATGGATTCATTTTGTGAAAATTCAATTTTATTCGACTAAAAATAATAAATGAAATTGCATGCAACTTGAATTGAATTGAATTGAGTTCAAATTCACGAAACCCATGTGTAACGTATTTTGAAAATACATGAATTTAATCGCACACTAGGTACTTAGATTGTTTATCACATTTCAAACCCAAAACTTGTTTGGTGAAAACATAGCATTATTTCCAAACATGATTAACCGGTCTAGTTCAATTGTGCCGAAATTCAAACTCCGATTGAGCTTCACAATCACGTTGGTTCAAAGCGGGGTACAAAGGCATAGGGAACATGGAAATCGTTCGCATTAGAACGTAGAGAACGGCTAGCACAATGAGGGTTTTTCCTGCGCACGTACGTAGCGGTGGGAATTACATTAGCTCAAAACGCATTGGGAACGTGGCCTTCATCTTTAAGGCGACAAAAGCAGCGTGCGGAGAGTCCATTCTTCTTCCTCTTCAAGCTCTTTCCGCCATTTCGCTCGTGTTTCATGGTGTTTTCTCCGAGACGTTCTGTGTTCTGGGGTTGCGTTCACAGGTTGTGACTGAATTGTAGTTATTGAAAATTGGAACAAAGCAAAACAGACTGAGGAGGAGGAGGAGGAGGAGGAGCAATGGGTCAAGGATAGTCGGGCAGGTTGCCGAGCAAGCAAGGAGGTACAAGGGATCGGAAAGGCGATGCTGACAATAAGAAGGAGAAGAAGTACGAGCATGCGGCACCACCGACCCATGTCGGCAAGAAGCAGCGGAAGCAGAAGGGACCCGAAGCAGCCGCTCGCTTGCCCGTGGTCACGCCTGCCACCAAGTGCAAGCTTCGGCTTCTAAAGCTGGATCGCGTGAAGGATTACCTATTGATGGAGGAGGACTTTGTGGCGGGTTAGGAACATTTGAAGCCATAGGAAGATAAAAACGAAGAGGATCGGTCCAAGGTGGACGACCCGAGGAGATCTCCCATGAGCGTGGGTAATTTGGAGGAAATAATTGACGAGAATCACGCCATTGTGTCCTCGTCGGTGGGGCCTGAGTTTTATGTCAACATCCTATCGTTCGTGGACAAGGTCCAATTGGAACCAAGCTGTGCTATTCTGATGCACAACAAGGTATTCTTCTCTTTTTATCTGGTTCACATTGCTTTCGAAAAGGAGCAATGGTGGCCTGACATGTTTGCACGCACGTTTTTGTCTCTGCCTTTCTATTGTTGCAACTGTGCTGGCTCCTGTCCACATGACGGGCAACGTAAGTGCTTGGGCGCTATGGAATCCAGTACTCTAGTGCTATAAGCTCATCTTTTCTTATTGTAGGGGGGAATTATCTAGGATGTTATTTACTGGAAGCTAGGGGCCAATGGACATTTTAGGGTTCAAGCATAGGGTACTGAATATCCTGGAAGTTGGTCCATTATGTAGCAAGATTCTCAATCGTAGGGTTCAACAAGCAAGAAGGAGTTCACCTTGAGTTGCAGCTGTGGATGAATTGTTCAAGTTGTACCCTGATATTGAAGTGTGGAGATTAAGCAGTCACTTGCCCGGGTGAAGCATGAACCCCTCCTCATCCTGGGCTTCTCCTCATCCTGGGCTTAGTCAATGAACCTCTGACCTCTGATTGTGGTGGCATTTGATGGCAAGGATCAATGACTGGAAAGTCATTTCTACTCCTTGGTCATACCAATTATTGTTCTTTCCTTCCAGTTTTGTTTCTCTTCACATTTTATGTAGTTCCCTTCTTTCTACTAGAAGCTAATCAAGTGCTGCATATGACCTCCAACCAACCCTCTGTAACAATGGAGAAAAACCAAACTCTATCTTTGACAGGGAACTAGTAGTTCAGAGGAGGGAAGTGTTAGCATCTTCAGGGTAGAAAGTTCTACAACTTCAGTCTATCACCATGCATATATGTAGCATCGTTTCTTGAGATACATGGTCTAAGCCATCATAAATGCCCAAGTGACACTTAAATAAGTGATTTCTTGTTGTATTCCGTGTGCTGTCAGTGGTAGGACTGTTGCAAGATGAAGTGGACCCCATGGTATCTGTTATGAAGGTGGAGAAGACCCCTTTGGAGTCATATGCAGATATCGGAGGTGTGGATGCACAGATTCAAGAGATTAAGGAGGCAATGGAGCTGCCTCTCACACATCCAGAGCTTTATGAGGACATTGGTATCAAGCCTCCTAAGGGTGTTATCCTTTACGGGGAAGCTAGGACTGGAAAGACATTGCTTGCCAAGGTGAGCTTTGTGAGTGCAGGATAGACTACTCAAGATTGAGGGATTTTGTTGTTTTGGGTTGTTATTGCCAAGCCGATTTGTGCTAGTCCTGCAATGCATTGCACCAAGGAATAAATTGAGCAAGACCTGGCACCCCCACACGTACTTGAAAACTATGGTTTGGAGTCATTGGGTACAAGTGTTAGTGTGGAGTTTGATTTGGACTCCAGAGAGGGAGCTAGTTCTTCTACACTTTGTCAGTGTCTGTAGCACACTCTTAGGTGTGAAGACTTTGTAGTTGATTGCCATGCAATTCAGGCAAATGTTATCAGAAGGATTTGAAATTAGTGTGCTACGGATTTTGGTTCTTATAGGAGTATGAAGTCGTGCAGCTTCACTGGCCCAATTCTAGCATCTCTGTCAAATGTGTTCTTCTGCACTTTCTTGTGAGTTTCATTGTTGCCCTAGTCACCCTATTATCAGTTTATTATAAGACCTATGAGAAAAGATTATGTGTTGCTTCTTCTATTGGCCACTGAAAAGAGGCAACATTGTTTTGTGTCTGACTCACTGTGTACAGAGTTCTAAATGGAAATCAACTGACTGGTTCCATCCCTCCAGGAATGGGTCAACTTTCAAAGCTAGTCTGGTTTGATCTGAGTGTCAATAATCTTTCTGACCCACTACTTATCTCAAATGCAACTCAGCCCGGCCTTGACCAAATGAAGTCTGCTCAGCACTTGTGAGTGTTGTTTTAGATGTGTTGTAGCCCTCGTGAAATGTTCTATTTGTGACTGAGGATTTGTGAGTGCTGGCCAAATTGTGTAGGAGCAGCGACGAAAGTAAGAATTTCTTCATTGACCATTTTATTTGGCTGATGCACTGTCTGTTGTTCCCGTTGAGATATTCAGGTGTCTCTCAGGAAGTACCTTTGCAATCTTGCAACAGTGCTGATCTATTATTGAACAATGGGTGGTACTTTGATGTGAATTTTATTGGTGGTTGTAGTGCTGCACCTACTTCGCTGATGGGTATCTCAAGGAAAATATACCCACAACACTATCTCTTAAGCCATATCAAGGAAACTGGACAATAAAAGTGCGAGTGACCAGTATAGGACCTCTGCGCTCCTTCAAGAATGCACGAGAGGCAGGCAATGTGTTCAACGTGGAGCTCACTAATGAAGATGTATGCCCCTATGTCATTCTTTTTCGTGTCTTTTGTCACTATGTGCAATCTCTATTATCTCCCTGTAACTAAGGCCCAAGCTTTATGTTTTTGTCAAATGAAACTTTTCTTCAGGGAACACAGATTCTGGCAACCATGTTCAAAGAGGCAGCTGACAAGTTCTTTGACAAACTGCAATTAGGAAAGGTGTAGCATACATACAACCATTTCTTTTAGTGGACATTGTAGTGTGGTGCTTTCTACTTTTTGGAAATGGTTGTGACTGCGCTCATTCTTGTCGTGTTAGTTTTGGTTTCACTGCTGAATTTATGAAGTGGTGTGTTTGTAGACTACGATGACAAGGCTTCCTCATTTCCTTTGTAGACATGTGCTCAAGCTAACCTAATTTGTGTAATCTGGCCTGAAGTGCAGGTGTACTTCATATCCAAAGGCAGCTTTCGAGTTGCAAACAAGCAGTTTTCAAATGTGAATAATGACTATGAGACATTGAATGCCAACTCCAAGGTTGAAGAAGTTCCTGAGGATGCAGCCTCCATCTAGATGCTTGCCATGAAGTATAAATTTGTGAAGACTAATGCATTGGGACTATACGTCAATGGCAGGGAATTTGTAGGTATGTCTAATTATATTCAACTGCCTAGGTTTACAAGTTGTTTTGTCCAAGTTAGAGTATACAAAATGCTATGGATTGTTCAATTGTGGGAATACTCTTGCAGTGTATATCAAATGTAACATATGTGTGGGATGTTGGGAATTGCACCAATTACATGGCTAAAATAGGACATAAGTTAGATTGTGGAAGTTAGATTTGTTGTTCTTTCTGTTACAATCTAAAGATTAAGAACATACCCACATTGTTTGGGGTCTAGGTGCATATAAGCTTCAAGGGAAATCATTGACATGGTTTCACATTTGTATTCATTGATGGATTTGGTGTGGCATAAAGTGCAAAAAAAGGCAGCAATTATGCTAGCACCTGAAAGAGGTGTGAACAGTTGGCTACGTTCGAATATTGGTGCAAGGGTGGGGAATGTAGGAGAGAATGCAAGGCAACATGTAAGTTAATACCAACATGCTCTTGAGTTTCTATGATTCATAACTAGGGAACACAAATGCCATGTTTGACACAATCTTATAACAAAAATTCCATTTTCCTAAATTGGTTGCTCATGGTAAATTGAATGACAATTCTTTATTGGTTGATGTGAAGTTTAAATGACGCACTCCCAAGTCCCGGGTTGAACCCACTTGAGGGTTCAACTATGTGTAGTTGCGAAAAGTTGGAACTCGGAAGGCGTTCCCAACTTCCAGCATTATAGAGGGGTAGAAGGGCGTGCTAGAAGTCCCGGGATTAGACTAGGAAGAGGGACTAGAAGATCAAGCTTGAATTTGCATCCAAAACCAACCACACGCGGTTAGTTTCACATTTCGGGACACCCTTGGGTGTTGGGACAAGCCACGGGCACTTTGGACCACAAGACTCACCACAGCCCGAACTCGGGGGAAGCCACCACCTTCCCCCATATTGTATTCTCTGCAATTCTCCGCAGAGGCTACATCCAAATGGCTCTTTTTCTCGGGACTCCCAAGCTGGAGTCCCGAAATTGTCCCGAAAGTGTTCTGGTTGGAGTCTTGGGACTTTGGGAGCTCATAACTCCTGACTGCCAAGTCTGATTGCAACAAGGTTGAAACCAAAGTTGTAGCCCTCGTTGAGATCTTTTCAACGTTGTGTTGCACTTTCAATTTGAAGGTCAGAAAGATGTCAATTCTTGACTTTTAGTGGTTAAGAGTCAAATTGCCATAACTTGGGCTACAGATGTCCAAATGACCAATGCGAGGGCATTTTAGACATCTACGTTTCAAGACCTTTCTAATGACACCAAGAACACCTCAATGTAAGGTGTTTTGGGCCTTGCTGTTGAACTCTAAACATTCGGGAGTCCCAGAGGACTCCAAGTCCCCAACTTTGGGAATGTTGGGCTTCACCCCCACACTTGGCCAAAGTGGGGTTACGACATTAAAGCAAGGGAAGCAATTGTCTTATGTAATCTTGATGCGGAGGTTGTAGCAAAGGGGTTGATAACAGGTGTTGGAGGACAAGGATGTGTCCACCATGGGGTGCCAGTCAAAGAGTCATGGTTTCGAGTCCAATTAAGTGAAATTGTGGCAGGTAAAAGCAACACCCCGTTGTTGGTGCCAAATGAGAATGATGATCCCCCACAATGTGTGTTAAAGGATGTAATAGGTTCAAGCACTGTATGGGAAGGTCGACTAATGCGAAAACATGCTTAAGTTAGGGGCATTATAGGTCGGGAGCTAATTGATTTTTGAATTCTAAAACCCTAATGAGTAGTTATGGCCTTTTTTGGGTGTCAATGATATTTTAGACATTGTAATGTATAATAGACATGATAGAGTGATGGATTCTTGGTTGCTGTAATTGGAACAATGGCCATAAATCCCATTAGATGGAATTTCAATGTTATGACAAAGGGTAATTTGTTGATTAAGTAACTGCAGATTTTTTACATGCAAAATTGCAAATCACATATCTATGTGTGTAATATTTATTGGTTGATTTTTCAGCACTAGAGGAATATAATATAGACCTGATATGTATAATGTACATTAGTTAAAGTAGGTGTAGGTGTGCTACTAGTGCTAATGCGGCAATGGTTAATGCTACTAATTCTGATACATCATAACCCTAACCCTAACCCTAACCCTAACCCTAAAACATGTTTAACATGTATGATGGAAAACCCTAACCTTAACCCTAAAACATGGGCCAGCAGTTGCATTTGCAACTAAATCTAACAGTTGTTGTGCTGCCATGTGGCGCATTATAAAATGTACGATGAAAAACCCTAACCCTAACCCTAACCCTAATCTTCCCCACGTGCACAATGACATAGCACGGTTGATCCAACACGTGTCCGCACCCCAACGGCTACGACTTGGACGGTCTAGATTAATTAAAATATTCTTAAAACTGAATATTTAATTACAAAATAAAAGTACACGTGTTCGCATACAATTGGGTTAACTAGTTCAATGGGAATGTAAACCTTGTAGTTGCATGCAATCGCACGACCAACTGCTAGTATAAAGTATGGGTGGATGAAATCGTATAACCCAACCGTATGTACTTGTATTATACGACTGTCGCAAGCAACTGCAAATTTCATGCAACTTGTCATACGCAACTAGGCAAATTTCCAGTTGCACATGTCGCATGCAACTAAAAACCAATTGCATAAGACAGTTGCAAAATGCCAAATTTTTAGTAGTGTTACAAAGGTTGTATGTTTCAAATACTACAATCACAAAACTATGACTTGCAATATTTAACAACGCTTGAAGGTTCTATGTGCACTCAAAACAATGAAAGGAAAGAATGAAAGTCAATTCAAAAACCACACCATTATATACTATCTCCTAACCCTAAAGTAGCCACCACTTAACCCTAACCTAGCCGCCACCAAACCCTAACCCTAGCTGCCGCCTAACCCTAACCCTAGTCGTCGCTTAACCCTAGTCGCCACCAAATCCTAACCCTAGCTATCGCAACCCTAACTGTCGCAACCCTAGCTTTGGGCTCGCGACCAAAGCAAAGGGGTTGCAAAGGTGTGGGCCAAGAGGAAGCCTGGGAGTCACATCACATATTCCCAGGAGTGTAGGAAAGTGTGAGGGAGTGAACCCTCACACTCCCAAGGCAACTCCCACTTTGGGAGAGGGAGTCCCGGTGGACTCCCAAAATTTTAGAGAGTAATTTGAAAGGTCAAAACGTAATGACTTGTGACATTTTTTATATCATTGGAAAGTTCTTTGAGCGTAGATTTCTAAAATGAGGTCGAATTGCTCATTTGGACATTTGAAACATAAGTTATGGCCAAAAGAAGGGCCAGGAGTCAAATTGCCTATTTGACTCCCGACCAAAAAAAGTCAAGAATCGACCCGATTTACTTGGCTGCAGAAAACTTGTCACATAACGTTGGAAAGCTCTTAACGAAAGCTACAACTTTAGTTTAAATTGCACTTCAATCTGAGGTTTGCTCGCAAAGTTATGGGGCTCCAAAGTCGTAGGAGTCCCGGCTCGCGCGATTTCGGGAATCCCACGCAAGAGTCGCGGGAGAGAAAAGCCATTTGGATGTGGGCCCTGTGGAAAGGTCCAGAGTATATTATAAGGGGGAAGGTGATGGCTTCCCCCAAGTCCGGGCCGTGGTGAGTCTTGTGTGTCCGTGTTGCCCGTGGCTCGTCCTAGCACCAAAGGTGCTCCAACTTTGCACTAACCACTTTGTGTGGCTTGTGTGCAGGCCCGTGTGAGTGAATAAGCTTGTCAACTCTTCCTAGTCCCATCCCGGAGCTCCAACACGCCCCTCTACCCCTCAAAGTGTTGTGAGCAAGGGAGCGCGTCCCGAGTCCTCCCTCTTCCGCTGTCTTTCACTAAGACTCACATTTGAGTCCTTTAAGGGGTTGGGAGTGCGTCACTAGCTACCGCCAAGCCCTAAGTAGTTTCCACAACCTTAACCTAATTACTACAAGGATGTGAATATTATTCATCCTTTTGATGAATTTTGACACATTCATCAACATTGGAATTAGAAACGAATAATATTTCTAACAATATTGATTATTAATCCTTGATTTATTTGTCTATATTTTATTCATTAAATAATTAATAATTTTATTAATTAATTAGTTAGTTAGTTGTCACTTACCTACTAAATTATATACTTTTCAAGATGAGAATGAAAACCAAACTATATGGGATAAACATTTTAATCACAAATGATTTATAACTAAAAAATTTATACCACATGTTTTAACTTTCATTTTCATCTTGAAAAATATATAAACAAGGTGTTTTTTTTACATTTTCATATCTAAAAACATTGACATATGGGATGAGTGAATGAAAATGACTTAACCTGAAATAAACTATAAACATTCATGTACTTAGACCTAATTACCTACTTCCCTAACTTACCTACTTATTTTTCTACCTACCTATTTACTTAAATACACATTTGGCCTAGGTAGGTAAATAGGTCTTATCTAGATAGGTGTTTAGCCTAGATGGGTAGGTAGGGTGTGATTAGCCATGGGGCCTACACCCAAATGTCATTTTGTCCCAAAAATTTTGAAATTGGGATTCTCAGAGTTTTGGAGGCCTATAACTTCTTTTATGTACCTTTGATTACAATGAAGTTTAAAGCAAATTTGTATCCCTAATCAAGATCTTTTCAACAATATATGGCATGACACTTAGACACATGTATTTTAGGGCGATTCTTGATTTTTAGTGGTTTGGAGTCAAATTGACACTTTAGTTCTTAGCCTTTTTTTGGCCATAATTTGTGTTTTAAGCATTCAAATGGGTCATGCAAGCCCATTTTAGACATTTACATCTCAAAAACTTTCCAATGGTATATGGAACTCTTCAATCTAATGAGTTTTGACCCTTAAAATTGTACTCTAAAAATTTGGAACTCCAACTTCTAAAGTGGAAATTCAATTGGAAGTGTGTGGGTTCATTCCCTCACATTCTCTCGCACTTTTGGGAGTGTGAATGTGACTTCTAGGTTGCATTTTTAGCTCACACCTTTCCATGCCCTTGCCTTGGTCAAGAGCACAAAATTAGGGTCGTGACATTGGTTAATGAGAAAAAAATAGATTAGGATGAACATTTGTTTACAATTTTGTTTTCACATAGGATTGCTTACAAGGTGCCAACATGGTATACATTGTACTGGTTAGTCTATGGGTTGCACCCTCTAATGCCAACAAAATATGTTTTGTCGATTATTAATGGAGACCACATAAATGTAAAACTAACCAAAATGTTAACATCCAAAATTACAAAATTGGAAAAGTTACAAGAGAACATATTGGAAGCTCAAAACAATGTGGGGGCCAACTAGTGGAATAGATTTGTATGGAATCAATAGAAAAATATTTTTAAAAACTTCCAATTTCAAAATTATATTTTATGGTTTCCCAAAAGAAAAAAAACACATCCGAACAAATTCAAAAAAAGATGGTTTGGTCCATTCAAAGTATAATATTGTTTACTTAATAATATTATTATTGTTTGTTTTTATTAACAATTTTGAACTAAATTTAATACTGGGTTTGTGACCAAAGCAAGGGCTTGCGAAGGTGCGAGCCAAGAATAAAGCTCATGAGTCACATTTCATGCTGAGGGAATGAACCCCACACTCCCAAATGAGCTCCCACTTTGGGAATTAGAGTCTCGATGGATTCCTGAATCTTCATAGAGCTAGTGCAAGGGTCAAAACCCATTAGATTGAAGAGTTCCTTATATCATTGGAAAGTTCTTGGAACCTAGATGTCTAAAATGGGCTCGCATGAACCATTTGGGGTATTTAAAACATAAGTTATGGCCAAAAGAAGGGCCAGGAATCAAATTGCCAATTTAATTCCAAACTATTAAAAGTCGAAAATTGCTTTGACTTTCTTGTGTGCATGTGGCTTGCCACAGATCGTTGGAAAGCTTTCGATGAGGGCTACAACTTTGGTTTAGACTTGACCTCAATTAGAGGTCCCAGGAAAAAATGACATTTGGGTGCTGGCCTCATGGCCAAACATAGATAATACTATAAGAGGGAAGGTGGTAGCTTCCCCCAAGTCCGGGTCGTGATGAGTCTTGTGAATCCGTGTTTGGCTTTGGCTCATCCGTGCACCAAAAATGTTCCAATTACGCATTAACCAACTTGTTGTTTGGTTTGTGCAAGTCCGTGTGAGTAATTGATTTACTTGTTAAGTTTCGTATTCCCCATCTCAGAGCTCTAGCATGCCCCTCTACCCTTAAAGTGCTGTAAGTTGGGGAGCACATCCCAACTCCTCCTTTTGTTGTCTTCACCTTTAGACTCGCAGTTGAGTCCATCAAAGAACTTAAGGGTGCGTCATTAAGCTTGTGTCAAAGCTATAACAACAATATTATATTCAAATAACATCATATTTGTAATCAAATCAACATTTATAAGTTACAATAAAGCTACAACAACAGGGTCAAAATTAGATCACATCAAATTTGCAATCAAATCAACAATAGCTACAAGTGACAATAAAATTATAGTCACAAAAACAGAGAGCAACCTATCAACAAACAACTATACAATTGTCAACATAAGCATAAAAAAAACAACAATAAACTCTATGTATAATAGAAAATTAGATAGTGCTTCAATATGAAGTACAAGCAAAACGAATAGTAATATAGAGAGAACAAAATGTTATACCAACAGATTGGATTTTTGAATCACAAGACCATAAACAATAAAACATTTAATTTGTTTAACACATTTTCTATCTAAAATTTTGGGACCTAATTCAAAGTATGGGTGGGGTAATGTTAAAGGAGTAATTACTTGTGGTAATTATTAGTTAGTATATTTTTATTTACGTAGTTATTATTTTAAAAATTATTAATTAGATTACATAATTTTTATCACCATTTGAATTTGAATAGAACATAGGACTATTTTTTGTGGAGGAATATCTTGAAATAACATGAAGAGATGAATACCATTGTATCATTGTAGAATATGGAACTTTAATGGAGTATGAAAGAAATATACTATGATTTTTGGAAAAACTTTGTTTCCATAGTTAGAGTTTGTTGTTGATGCTTTTATCATACTTTCATTACTAGATTTTAACCTTCAAACTAGTTCTAAATAGATTTGAATGAGTAGATTTTGTTAGTATTAGTTTTATTGCATTTCAATTTATATTTTAAACTAGAATATAGAATTAGAGATTTTGTATTTATCACCCAATTATTGTTTTGGTACATGGAATGAAATGAACCATTTTTATAAAACAGTCCACCACCAACAAGATGGAATCATAAAAACTAGACGGTGGAAGGTCTTTGATGAAGTCCACGGAAATTAAAAACCACGAGGATACGGGGATTAATAATGGTTGAAGGAGACCATGAGGGTGATGACAAGGATTCTTTGCTCGAACACAAACATCACAAGGTTCAACAAACTCCTTCACACACTTCCAAAGTTATGGCCACCAATAATTTCGAGACATTAATTCCAAGGTCTTGTTGAATCCAAAATGGTTTGCAGCCAAAGCATCGTGCTTAGCTTGGAAAACTTGAAATCGTGCAGGGCCATTAGGAACATACAAAAGACCATCTTGAAACTCAAATTTAACATGATCATTAATAAATCCTGGACTTAACAATGACTCTTTAATTGGCCTTGGATGCCAATAGCAAGAGGGTCCTTTTTCAAATCTTCATGAATTTGACAAAAAAAAGTTGTGTCATTGGGAATTACTAATAATGCCTAAATTCAAAGATGTTTAGGTCTGATAATGACATCACATTGTTGCTCATAGGCTACATCTCCCACTTTAGGAACAAAGTACAAACAACGAGATAACACATCATGTTTCCCTTGTTGGCACCTAAGGCGATATGTGATGACAAACTGGAGTCAAGACAAGGACAATGCCCACTGAGCTTGGTGTCGATTTAAAACATGAATTGTAATGAAACACTGTAATTTTTTATGGCCTGAATACATAATGGTTTCATGTTGAGCTCTTTCAAACAAATGATGCCATTCTTCAAAGGCATCCACAATGGCTATAAGTTTTTTTTATCATGAATATTGTAATTAATCTGTGCAACAAAAAACTTATGAAAATGGAAGATGACATGATGAAGGAGATTGTTTCTCCTAAGTTGTAAGAGCATGGCGCCCATTGTAAAGTCAAAAACGTCTATTTTTAAAACAAAAGGTTTGGAAAGGTCTGTGTGAATCAAAAGTGGGGTAGAAAGAAACTTTCAAATATTGAAATGCATTATGATTAGCTTCAATTCCCCAAGAAAAAGGTTGATCCTTGTTAGTCAATTGAATAAAAGGGGCCATTATTAAAGAATAATGGGCAGTGAAATGTTGATAAAAGTTAGCAAATCCAAAAAAACATTGGACATTTCAATTAGAAGCTAGGGTAGCCCAATGAACAATGGTTTGAACCTTATGAGGATCCATGTGAATGCCATTTCCAAAAATGATGTAACCCAAAAATTCCACTTCAAATTGATGAAATTCACACTTCTCCAATTTGGTGTAAAGTTCAACCTCCCAAAACTTCTCCAAAACTAAACATATATGGTGCTCACGATCCTCCATGTTTTTTTGAGAAATGAGGATGACATTGATGTAACAAACCATGAAATCATCCAAATATTCACAAAAGGCATTGTTCATTAAATGTTAAAAAACAACATGTGCATTAATAAGGCCAAATGACATCACAACATATTCAAAATGACCATAATGGGTTTTGAATGTTGTCTTCCATTCATCACCTTCTCGAATGTGCAATGAGTTGTATGTTCCATATAGATTAATCTTGGTGTACACCTTGGTATGACTAAACTGGTCCAACAACCTAGAGATTAGGGGCAAAGGGTATGATGGTGAATTAGTTCAATCCACTATAGTCAACACACATTTGTAAAAAACCATTTTTTTTTAACAAAAAGGATAGGGGTGCCGGTTAGAAACTTTGAATGTCGAATGAACCCCTTTTCAACGTTTTCATTGAGGTATTCACAAAGTGCTACAAATTTGTATTGTGACAAATTATAGATGGGTTTGAATAGAGGTTGCAGTCCTTCCATAAGACCAATGATGTAGTCATATGGTCGATGCTTGGGCAAGGTGTCTACATTTCTCTTTTCAAACACATCCTTGAATTATTGGTATTGAAAAGGAATTTCATGTGGACGTGGTTCAACACCTAGTGAGGGAAGAATGTAAATCAAGAGTGCATATCCTCTTGTGCCAACCTTCATGAAGGCTTTTGCTCCAACAAACAAAGGCTTGGGGCACTTAAGCCTTCTTGTACCATCTAGGTCTTCCTTTTACTTCAAATTTTGCATGTTTTTTATAAGGGTTTCACACTCTAGGGCCTTGTGGTGTGGTGTTTCAAATTGAAGACTCCTCATATGCCAATCCATGTGTAGATTATGTAGAACAAGCCAAGATAATCCAACGATGATAAGATTTTTTGAAAATGAAATGACATTGAAGACAACCTTGTTGGTGTGGGAACTAATGGTAACATCTAATGGTTGGGTTTTGAGCAAACCAAGCTTGTGATGCTACTAGCTAGGTTTGCTCAATTGAATGTTGTATATTTATGACTGAAATGGAGTTTGCCAATCTTAGATTGGATTCTGAATACATATGTGTACCTAGGGTATGTAGGCTAATGACATGGGTTTCATGTTATAGTTTTGGAAAACATCAACAATTGCTCAAATTCTTTTGTAGAAAACATTCATGCAATAGGAATGAATTAAGAGATCTAGCCGAAGACTCATCGTTGTTTCTCTTATAGGGATGTAATGTGTAAGAGTGGATATTTTGCTCACCAATAGTGATGAAGCAACGGTGCATCCAACCCATCTACTTAGACACCTAGATATGTGTCCATCCCTGGAACTCTTCAACATAATTTCAAAGTTGGAACATACTTGGAAACTTGGAGATGGAAATGCAAAATTGGCAACACCTTTTAACCGATTGGTAATAATAATAATAATCTTGTGCCATTGTTATCACAAACTATCCACTTTGGCAACACTCACATGTTTTTTACCAAGCTTTCTTTGTGCAAAAAATATTGGTTTGGGTTGATGTGATGGGTGTTGGAAATAAGGTTTTTCTTTTGGGTGATAAGGACAGATTTGGTGAAGATGGTTCCTTGGATGATAATGTGGAGCCATTTTTGTCTAACAAAAAAACAAGCCCTCATGAGTCTCTATTTAGTGGCATCACATGAAGTCTACCATGACACAATATGGATGTCTCTAAAGGTGTTCATTTCTTTGTTATTTTTGTAGGCTTTCACTTTTTGTGACTTGAACTGGAAATTTGTAAAGTAGCATGGTAATGGCAATGTTTATGTACAAAGTCTCACAATATTTTATAGAATGAAATGCATATTCATAGTTTTCTCTTTCAATGACATATGGGCCAATACTAACAAAGTAATTTGTTGTCATTTTCCTTCAAATGGAAAAATGTTAACCAGTGTGCCATGATAAGAAGGTAGAATATACTTTATTAGCTTATCAATTGGTGATTGTCTATGCACTTCCTGGGATATCTCCATCACTTTATTTTGTTACATGTCTTTGTTGAAAAGATACATGATGAAGAAGCCAAATAACTTTTGCAGGTGACAAATAATTTTTAAAATTCAATTTTCAGATATTGAGTTATTAAATGCTAAGTTTTCAAATTTTCAGTACATTTCAATTTGGTTTTTAAGTTGAATTCTCAATTTTTTCCCCCCCTCTTACTTGATCAACAAAATACAACAATATATGGTTCACAACTTATCATATTTGGTACTTAACCATGTCACACAATTTCATGATTGTTCTTGAACATGTAACAAAAGGCAAAGTCATTATCTGATGACCTACTTGTTCATTTTAACCTCGTTTTTTTTGCCTTCATGGATGAGATAGTCACACAAGGTGTTTCAATATTTTGGAACACAATAATGTGGTTCCAAAGGTTTTGATTTTGAAAAGTTTTGTTTCCATTCTAGACTTTAATACATAATTTTCTCTTAATAATCCATTTTAATTTCCCAAGTAAATCTTGGTTTGTGTGAATTGTGGGTTCTCAAGCACCCAAAAAGGGTTCTTTACACCCACAACATGATTTTAGGGTTACACCAAAATTAAGAAATGTAAATACTATGGTAATGTTGAGCATTAGTGTACTATGCTTTATTGTAGATCTATAGTGTGTTAAAAATTAAAATTAATAATTATGCTCATTGAAGATTCATGGAATGAAAAATCTAATTGTTGTGGAGTGTTGTGCAAGCATACCATGACTTAAACTTTAGTTCAACATTAAAGAGATGTATCAACTTCATGCATACATGTATGCATTGCAAGGTTTAGTGTTGTCCCACAAGAACAATAGAACATGTCTTGGGTAAACAATTGTTTTCTACCCATGGATAAGTTCAATTCTTCAATTTTTGGTGTTTAATGTGTTCAATGTCCTTGTGTTTTTGGTTGTCATTATTTAATTGTGTTTTCAAGTTGTCTTATCTTTTTGGAACATTGGTGTTGTGACAAATCATACATTAGTCTTTAGTTTGTGAGATGTTTCATTAAAACTTTGTTATAGATTAAAACTCAAAATTGAACAACAATTGCATTTGCATGAAGGGAAAATAATTCATTCCCCAAGTGCTTACATGTAGGGATATTTTACTTAGGAGGTTGTTAATTTTGACGAAGCTTCAGAATATGAATGAGCCATTAGGAGTTCAAAAATTTCCAAAGGCACATGAGCAACATCCACAAAGCATAGGTAAACCAAATGTTTATTTACAAAATGCAGGTGTAATTCTTCGTGGGTTCCAACATAAGTAGAAGTCAAGTAGTAACAGCCCCAATTGTAATGTCAAGTTCAGCCATAAAAAATGGCCTTGTTCTCATTTATGTAACATGACTTGGATCCAAACATGTTATTATCTACCAAAACAATTATAACCAGGAAAATAGAAGCCAATGATGGCCTATTAAGTTGCTATAACTAGTCCTAACAAGTTAATGTGCCAACATGGGATTGGTTGAAAAAACTTGAAACATCATTGAACAACAATGTTTAAATATTATTTTTACATTATTAATGTTGAAAAGCATTGGGTTATGATTTTTAAATGTGTTGAGAGGTATTTAATATTCATTGAATTACTTTCAAACTATCTAAATGCTAGATTGATGTATTAAAAAGATGTATCATAAATATTTAACACACATTTTCAACAATAATTTGATATATTAAATTTGCAAACATGTTAAATAATCATCTGTTATGATAACATTGGCTCCTTTTACCATGATTTGGTCCACCACAATTAATTAATATATTATATTTTTAACTAATAATCTAATTTGGTGTTGAGATTTTTGAATTTACTTCTTGATCATGCTAATTTATTTATACAAGTGAGGTTTCAAGACTCCAATTATGCTTTAATTAGGTTTGACCAATGGCCATTATGTGACATAATTGGCATTTGAAAAAGATTTTTCCATGCATCATATTAGGAACTTTGTGGAATGATTGCTAATCTCACCATGTTTTATGCCATTGATTGTGTTTTATGTTTATAAGATTAATTTTCCGTTAGAAACTTAAGGTGAAGGGCAAAACCCCTCCTTAATGACAATTATGTAAAATGATATAAACTATTGTTGTTTTGCTAGCTTGTGTGTAAATGTCAAAACTTTTGTGGATGTCAAGTTATTGAAATTGAAAATTTTAATTGCCACCTTAAAATGACAGTGTACATTCATGAATTAAAAAGCCACATGAAATGTTTAATTAGTGTTCATTATACATTATTAGAATCATATTTAAATCCTAAGCCTCATGAACGCTTAATACATTTACACCACAATATTTATAATATATTAATGTAACATGTAGATGAAATAATAAAAAAATTAATAAATATAAAACCCCTTATTTTTGTTAACATTATTAGCATTGTGTTTTTATTTGATCTAATATGTTCAAAAGATACTTATGCATTATATTAAATTATATATACATATATAGCTTTCTTGTGTTCATGCATTCATGCATTAATTATGGCACACCATAATGTATATACTTTGGAAATTTTGGCTTTTCAAGTTGGCATGGTGGAATGGTGAGATCATTCATATTGACCTATGGGTCCAAGTATGATTGGGGTACCCCATTTGAAACATGACTCATTCTTTGGACTTCAAAATTTTACTTTATTTTTCATTTTTCCTATGACTTGTCTTATATTTCACCTTTTTTTTTTCATGTCAAATAAAATAATTTTGTTCCAAATTTTATGTAGGCTTTTATTATATATTGTTTTCACTTGTGAAAATGAAAATAATAAAAATTTATCCAATGTGAGCCATGATCTATCAATGGCCCAAAATTCGTAAAATTTTGACATTTTGAAAAAATTTGCATTGCAATAGGGCAATTGGTTCTTGTCACATTCATACATTTTATACATGTTAGCACATTAGGCGTTTGTGATAAAATCTTGGGCAAAAAAAAGGTAGTTTAAACCCTTATAAATCCTTGAACTTTTTTTTTCATGAAACAAAGTCTTTGATTTTTTCCAAAAACTTAGTAGGAATCCTTAAACTTATTCAAATTTAATATTCTATGCATAGAATAATACCTTTGTAATGCATTTATCCATGAATAAAATCAAACTATCAACATGATTATGTCATTAAGTTTCAACAACATGTTTAAGTGAAGGGGTTTAATGAATATAAACTGATATGGTCCTTTTGGGTACCCCAACCATACTTTGACCTCAATCTACAAACCTACATAAGTCAATTTGCAAGCACCAAGCTCTTTTTTTAAATAAAAAAATTTAGACTTTACATTGCTATGCATTATTAGTGACAATGAATTGATCAAAATGAGTTGATTTTGTAAAAATTAAGTTCCATTTGAATGATTAAACATTAAATGAATTTGCATAATGCAATTTGAATTGAATTTGAATTCTTCAATTGAAGGGAATTTGACTAAACACAATATTATTCTTGTTTGGATTCAACATGGTTATTGTCCTTAGTATTTGAATTTGAATATAAATTGGTGAATTCAAACAAAACAAAATCTAATTGAAATCAAATTAAATTTTTGAATTGGTTTCAATTGAATTATTTTCATAATTTTGTTGAGGTCAAGTCAACCAAATCATGAAAATTCAATTATAAGAAACCACATGTTAATTTTCTTTCTCATATCCATGTAGGTGAGTTCATGAAAGGAATAAAATAATTACATAGTTATAATGGAATTGTTACTTGAAGTTGATGAAAGGAGTGAATTATTTAAGTAGTTATGAAATGTTTTCATAATTTTCAAGTGGACATCATCCAAAAATTGTCATAGTGATGACCACTAATAAACCCTATACTTGTTTCAATTAAACTAATTCAAATTGTCATTATCATTAAAATATTAAATAATTGTTGCAAATTAATATACAAGGTACCTAGAAATGAATATTGAACTTAGGATAAACACATACTTTGATCCATACTCAATGTTTTAATTTAATATCTTTCAAAAATATTAATATCATGTTCAAAAATAAACTAGATCAATTTAACCTGAAATTTTTAAAACGTACTTAGCCATGCAATACCTTAGTCAATTTAATTTAAATATATTCTAAAATCTGAAAATATCATGATAACAAAATTAAATGTAATCAAACTAATTTTTTGATCTTTTTGCAACTAATACTCATGTAAATGCGAGTGGTTATGAAGATACTCATAATCAATAGTTGTAATTAACGAGCTATTGGAATAATAACACCATAATATGCAAGGAAGAGTGTGAGTACTCCTTGTAGTTGATATTCACTAGCTTTATTTTTCTCAGTGCTTCCCCACTGATCTCCATAATATTTTTGTACTACAAAGAAATCTAGTTGTGATAATCAATGGGTTAATTAAGGGAAATATCTTGTCACCCACAATCCTCCAAAACTTTTAGGGAATTCTTTGAAGTACTTTCCCTTTCATGGGTGAAACCATTTCCAAAAGTAAACTCATAAGCTTCCAATAAATCATGGTCTAATAGCAAGCAAAAATATTAGAGGTCAATCACTCAAGTATTGAAAATGCTATTTGGTATATTTCAGTTTTTGTAGCAATCAATTCCTCCTTCATTTGATAAGCTCATCCCTTGCTTAGTATAGGTACATTACATTTGCAAATCAACAAAATTATGATATTTATCATTAGTAACAAATCTTTTTCAACTTTTCCCACACATTGTTTGATGGGGAAGAGAAAACCTCCACACCTAAAGTTGATCGATGAAGTAACTATGAGGTCAAACAACTTTCTGCATATAACACAATTGTAGACCAAAACATTGCATCATAATTAATAGATCAAATTAGATAAAGACAAAAAAAATTTTTAAATCACCTCCCCTTCTATGTCAAGTGCATCTCCCTTTTCACTATTTGTATTATTGTTATTCCCAAGGTCAACAAATTCTATGAAGAGAGAATATCATATAGTGGATCCACCCACTATTGTCAAGATGATCTTAAAATAATTTAGTTTGACAAGTTTTTTAAAATGCATAAATTGAAATGCAATGTAAGCATGATACAACTTTGAAACTTGGGTTCCATGTTATTGCACATTACCAATGACAATGAAATGGTGAAACAAATTTGGTTTTGTAAAAACTAAGTTCCATTTGAATGAAATATTGGATGACATTGCATGCCACTTGAATTGAATTTGAATGAAATTTAGTTCAATACGAAGCATGATCAAATTTGTGTACTTCACAAATGATGGTGATACCAAGGGTCCTAGGCCCCCAAGACCTAGAATCTTATGAATTATTTGTAATTGAGAATTGTGGATATAATAATGACCTCTGAAATGGCTAGCAAGGAGACCCCAATCGAGCAAGTATTGCTACTACACATAAAACTCCAAGGGTGGGTATAATGGTGAAAATAGACTATTTGGAAGAAGGAAAGAGGCAATGTTCATGAGTAGGTTAGCAATTGAATACACTTGTAATATGTGCCCTAAGTATTTGGATACACTTTCATTTTTATTTCCTTCATTTTGTAATTTATAGGTCCCAATCTTGAATAGGCTAATCATATTTTGGCAATTTACAAATGCTAAAATGATTGTACACCAAATTGAATATGGTAACACTATTAGAAGCCCAAATAGTGGGTGTGGGTCAAATTGTTACAACAAGTTGTTATGTGCATTTGAACATGGAAGCCTTTTATTTTCATCAACTCTATGTATAGAATCTTTTCCTAAGGAACAAGTATTCATTTCGAGTATCTTGCCCTTGAACATTTATAACAATTATTTGATGTTGTCCTAATTCTAAATATCTTAAAATCAAAATATTCTAGGAAAAAAATGGCGAAATTATAATGTATGCATTTTAACAATTGTGTTTGTCACATGACTTATCTACTTTATTTTACGTAGGGAAGGGAAATAGTAGCGAGTTCTTACATAATGATTCACCTTAGTTGCATCTATTTGTATGGCCATAAGTTGTTACTTGGGCTCTATGTTGTTGCGCAATACCAATGACAATGAAATGATGAAAAAAGAAAGTTGATTTTTGTGAAAACTGTTGCATTTGAATGAGAATATTAAATGACATTTCATGCAATTTGAATTGATTTAAAATTCAATTAAAAAGCAACATGATGAAAATTAGTGCACAAGGTATTGAAAATATGCTTGTCACTTTTGTCATCCATGACTATGGTGTTGAAAAGACACGGACCTGGAAAAAAGACAGCTTTCCATTCTCTTCACAACAGACTCTAAACTAAAGTCTATTTTGATAGGATGAGACTACTAGTGAACCCTAAACCGTCTACCCTATATCAAATCTGATGAGGACCGGAGGACATTAAATCAGCAATGGATCCTTATTGCGGACAATGCAAAAGTACCATTTGCTTATTTTTTCCCTGACTGCCCAATTATCTAACCAAGAAGTTTTTTGAATGATGACCAAACACAACTTGAAACTGCCCAGACACAAATTTTGTGTCTTATTGTATAGGCATTGGGCTTGTTATAGACACTAAGAGCCATAATATGCCTCCAATTATGCCTCTGAATGTCTATTACATAGCCAAGGTGTGCATAACAGGATGCAAAATTTGTGTGTGGGCATCATCCATCTTTTTCTCAAAAAGATGAGAGCAGACAAGGCAAAACAAAACCATCCAATACTTTTGTACTGTCTGCAATAAGGACCCATTTCTGATTTAACAACCTCCCTCTCATGTTACCATCAACAGTGGAACTCATGTAAGGGTTTAGGGTTTAAACCCTAAATTTTAAATTTTCTTTTGGGTGAACTTGCTCTGCTAAAGAGGCAATGTGTTGCAAGAAGCTTTAGCAAAATTTTGGCTATATGTGTATGTTATTCTGGCTATTCAAAAAAGAATTTAAAGACTTTGCAGAATTATAATTTCTTGGTGTAATTCTTGTCATGCTTTTGAAACAATTTAGTTGAAATAAGTAAGAAGGTCTTTTTTTAAAAAAAGAATCAGAAGTAAATAAGAAAGACGAGAAATTTGAATTTTATAATTTAAATTTCAAAGAAAGCCAGCAAAGAAATGAAGTGAAACATATGAGTTGTGAGTAAAAGAGATAAAAAAAAGTTAAGTTAAAAAAAAAGAGATGTAAAAGAGGATTAAAACAAAAACAGTACCTTCCAAACTTAGATGTACTGTGGTCTTCCAGTTCAGAAGGTATTACCTTACCCTAAGGTCAGTTTCATCATTAAATGATCCTCAAAATAGTGAAATGAAATTTTGTGAAAAATATGAAGTTGACATGTTGAAAATCATCATCATAATTATCATAGGCTACACTCTGAATAACTTCACTACACATATCACAATATTGTAGTAGATGGTGGAAAATTATATAATTTCCAATTAAAAAAAATATTCATTTTTTGAAAAATAATAATTATTCATTTTCTCAATGTGGAGACTGACCCTAGGTTAGGGTGCTAAGTCATGGACCCTCAAAAGGGGTAAAAATCAGGTAGGTGGGGGGAGCTGCTTTACAAAGGAAAAAACATCTAACTGAACTTTCTATAAAGGTCAAGCAAGCGCATGAGCAACTTCTTCTGTAATGTAATCCCTTGGGCCATGGCCCGTGCATGGTGGAGGAAGTAGATGAGAAAATCCATTGGTCTACATGTTGCATCATTTGAAACTTTCTTTGCAAAATGTTTCTTCCAAGATTCTTGAGCCCAGCCTTGGAGCCTCAAAGTGGCTGGTTTTGTTGGCCTTGCCTACCACAAGGCACAGATATTGTGTTTAGATTCATTATAGAGTATACTAGCTTAAGGGATTTTGGTCCCTAGGTAATAAGTCTATTTTTATATGAGGATTTCTGAAGATGATATTTTGGCTTTTGTTGAAACTTGAGATTAGTTACAGTTATTATATCTTGAAGGAGTTTGGTTTCTTTTAGAGGGTTTTTTGAAGCTTATATTTTTGCATGATGAAATATTTGAGTTTTCATAATTCTTCTTTTGCCTTAAGATACTTTTTAATGTAAATGACAAGGCCACAGTGTGACACACCCCTTGTTTAGTGTTATAGGAAGCCCCTTATCTCGTGCAAGATTGCCTCGGGTCATGCATGAAGGCTGATCACCTTAGTACCTTGACCAATTCGACACTAATTATATCATTTTCAGAAACATTAAAAATTTCAAAAATGTGTTTCTTCCAAATCAAAAACTATTGTGAAGGATAATAGAGACTATATAGGAATACTCCATTTGTTGAAATGAAAATTTCAAAATTAATTAATTATTCTACGAACATGTGTTGAAACGGCCAAGGTACTACAGTATCCAACATAAAATATGGGACATTCCCAAGCAAGCAAGCTGTAGCTAATACTGTCCGCTCACATTTTGGGAATCCCTTCACTCCTGGGCCCTTCCATTAAGTGTGAAAACCTACAAGATTCTTCTTAGTGTATTTGGAGCTATGCTTATAGAGCGTAAAATCTCACAAGGGCATTTTGGAAAATGGAATGCTTGTAGGCGTCTATTTTAGGAATAGGCACGTGTGTCATTTAAAAAACTTGTTTCCATTATACGTAATGTGTACCCACCAAGTGTCATGGAAAGAATAAAGAATCATGTTAGTTTTTTAGCTTATAAAAATGCTCTTGGACGGGGGATTTTTAGAAGTAAATGGCCCTTGGCTCTGCCTCAGGGCGGCACTTTTTTCTAGAACTCCCTGCCTCCTCAGCAGTACCCTACACAAAACTTTCTTCAACACAGGAAGTCAAAAGATGATGACAACCTTGCTGCGGTGACATGCGGATATAGATATCTTGTTATGTGGGAACAGAAACTTAGGTGTGTAGGTGAGACATTGTAGTAGTAGCATATTAACATGCTTTGAAAAAAACATGACCAAAACAAGAACCCTATAAAATTTCATCTAAACCAAGGATTTCAAATTTTTCAACAGATTTCAAAACAATTGTCGTAACATTTAAATTTGAGCCCTCATTTTTAACATAGGCCATATTGATCAAGTATTTTTGTCAAATTTGTGGGCTTATGTTTGCCTAGTAGTTTCTATTGTTTCAAACAAACTAATAGTTACCTATTCAAATTGCCAATCAAATCCCAAAAAGTTTATAACAAGAACAAATATATCATCTGCACCCTTTGACACCCACAAATCAAAGCTTGCCATGGTAGAAATACAATCTATTAATTTTGGCAAAACATATACTTGTTTTGTTTTTTCCACCAAGTTAGGTAATATTTCATATAAAAAAAATTTAATGAAAGAAACACAACTGTGGAAACAAATGTAATATTAATGCTTAAACCATACACTTTCAACAAACTGCAATGGTAAGTTATTTTTCACAATCAAAAGGCCAAGGTCTTGCAAAAAGTCTTTTTGCTACACATCATCCTTTTTGAAAAGTTCTTTTACACAACAAGAAAACAAATATTACACTTGTTGGGACATTTGGCCTTTTTTACAAATTGTCTTTCAACACTTGTTATTTCATTATTAATTTTGTTCTTCAAACACTAGAAAAAGTCTTGTATTTTGCAACTACCTTTTGCAACTAGTTTTTCATTTATGTAATTAATAAGTAGTTGCATAAACCAAAAACTAGTTGCAAAAATTGGTTATAGAAAAGAAGATTTCTACTAGTGAAGTTTCTTTACAATTCTAAAATGATTTGCATCTACATCTTTCTTCAAAGTGGTTATACCATAAGTTTTTTAATAGGTTATTAAACATGTTCTTTCTTTAGTTCTTGGTTTAGGAATATTTACAACATTATCATAACATAAAATTCATCTCATGACTTGATGGGATCCAACTTCAACCTTTTTCCCATCATTCACACAATAGAATGCCCAACATAAAGAATTTATGTTATGGCCTCTCAAAAAAATTCTTTGCACATGTAATTTTTGCAAATATTTTTTCACTATTTGTTCCCCATTTTGTTCAATTATGTTTTTTGTGTTTTCACATTTTCACTTTCTACTCTTTCCACGTGTTCTTCAATGTTCATTTAATTGTCATTGGTCCCATTTTCTTTCATCAAAATTAAAATTTCAATTTGATTTTATTGCTTCATTTTCTACTAGAATATTACCTATCTTGAAGGAGAAATAAAAAATAAATATGTTTTTTGCTAAAATAAGATTATGCCAACTATTTGAAAATTAACTTAAACATTTACAAGCCATCGACAGAAAAATAAATAAGATGAAATATGTATAATTAAACGTACAATGTCCAAATAATTCGTGCACACAACAAAAAAACAAATTGTCAACCAACATTTCCCAAAAACATGGATAATTTAAAAAATTCATCAATAAACAAAGATTGAAAAAAAAATCTCACCTTCCAAGTTTGGCCCCAAGAACTTGAATTTGGATAACAACTTTCATATTTACAAAAAACTAAGGAAGGGGAGTACCAATCTAAAACAAGAAGAACAAGAGTAACAACATCACAAGTGTAACAAAAAAAAAACCTAAACAAACCCATTGAGGAGGAAAAAACATAGTAGTAGTAGGATCGAAAAAAAGGAGCAACAATGTTAAACAAGGAACAAAATCATTAAGCAAAAAGCAATATCATCAAGTAAGAAAAGTAACAACAACGAACAAGAGGAGCAACAACATTGAGTAAGAAGAACAATAAGAACTTGAAAATAGCAAGAGCTTGAGCAAGGATTAAAACAAACCAACTATTAAGCAAACCAAATTAATCAAACAAATTAGTCCAAGCAACAATCAAAGAAGATAACAAAACAAATTCACACACAATGAAAAAAATGTTTACAAGCATTTGTTTTATGTAAAACATCAAGCAGCACCACCTACTTGCTAAACCCTAAACCTACCTAAACCCTAAACTAACTGTTAACTATTAATTAAACATTAAACCCTACTGACTACTAACTACTTAATTAATTTAAAACCCTTAAACCCTAACCTTGAATTTTTTTAATACCTTGTCATGGTTTTAATAAATTTAAATATACATTTGATTAGAGTTTCAAAAGCCCAATTCTCACACTATATAAAACCTTCTAATTGAATTTCATGAAGGGCATCACTCAATGTGATACCATGAAGGTTTCAAATTGAAAATCAACTTGAAACCTTGTCCGGGTTTCACATTTTTTCTAATACCCGCCCAACATTAATATAAACTTTAAACCTTAAACTCTAAATCGACTTTTCCCATTTTTCCTCCTTCCCCTTATTCAAGAGAAGGCCTTGGTGCCTTCCAAAAATATTGGATATTTTGGTGAGGTCATGTCACCTTGTCTATATTTGAAATTATACATGAGATTTTAAAACTTGAATTGGTGGGGGTTATAGGAATATTTTTTTTGGTTAGAATCTTACCTATAAATAGTTTTTACACATTTTGATTGTTGGTTCATCGAAGATAATTTTTTTAAAAAAATCAAATTACCAAATTTAGTAATCCCATTGGTATGAAAATGTCACCATATCTTTATTTGAAATCTCAAATGAGATCTTCAAAATAAAGTGCACAAGTATTCTACTAACATTTTATTTGTAAATAACAATCACACATTTTGATTATTATTTTATTCAAGATTTGTTTTTAAAAACTCATCAAGTTCAATAATGCCATTGGTTTGAAAACAAATCTTTAGGCCTACATGTAACCCTATTTTATTGAACATTGAAAAAAATGGTCATTTTCTAGTAATTTCATTGGTCCTCTAAAAAATCTCACAAACCTATCAAACCTTACTAAACATGGTTAATGAAAATACTTATAGACTTTTGTGGTATGTTAGAGTTTTCATTGCATCATTAACTTGAAAGTAGCAAAAATCTAATATTTCATCTATTTGCAACTTATTTTGTAAGTTATGACTTTTGCTTATATTTGAATGAATTTTACTTATACCTCTTTTAAACATGTGGTTGTTAAATACAATTGTAACAAAGTAAAAGAATTGTTCATATTAAACATTATCCTCAATAATATTTTTAAGTTCAATACATCGAAGTTTACTTGATGGCTACTTTCCATTTATGTTGCAAGCACCATGAGTAGTTTAATTTACCATGCTTGGACCCATCATACTATTATGTAAAGATATGTACAAATAATCTCTTCCAAAATATGTCACATTAAAACACTCTCTCCAAAAGCAAAAGTCCTTATAGATTGTAATGTTTAGTGAATGTTTTTGAGTATTCTATTTTTATTTTATGCATTCCAAATCATACCACATGTTTCCATAATATATTACAAAATCATATTATCATTTTTTGACCACTAAAATTCTAAATTGCATCACTATCATCCATTTTGTGTCTCTACATGGTCAAATAGGAGTAGGCAAACGAGTACAAAAAAGGGAGACATTTTGACAAAATTTTTGTGCACCATAAATTTTTTGAACCCAATTGTGAATCATACCAAAATATGCTAACTACTTTATATTTTTGTTTTTTTTTATCGTAAACTATAACTTTGTTTTATATATCATGTACATTGCACTTCATTTACATGTGATAAAGGATTCTTAAAATTTTGAAACATACTTTGAATTTTAAAATTTTCAAATTCCATAGTTTTTAAATTATGAATGTTTTTTGATTGGGGATAATAGGTTATTATCATTTTTTTTTTCTTCATTTAAAATTTTTCCATCAAAAGAGTCCTTTACCCTAGTCCTTTGCAAAATTAACTACTTATGAAAAAAATATTGATTAAGTTCCAGAGTTTGTCATTGAAACCAAAACCAAAAATTTAGTTTAATGAATTTTTAATTTGAGTTCCTAAACACTCAAATTAGTCATTTAACACAACTTCAAATGATTAACATAATTATAAAATGTCAAAACATAAAAAATGTCAAAACATTTATAGTTTTCATCTTTATATGACATGGTTTCTAGCTCCTTTGAATCACATCTAATCACAAATGTGAATGAGTTATAAATCTCATTCCATGATTTTATAATTATGGTCATGTCAAACACATGATTACATATATGACTAGGCATACAACTATACATGTAACTACACATGATGAACATGTAATTATAGATATGGCACATGGCCTCTAGGTAACCTAGTTTAATTATTTAACTTACACCCCACCTACTTTAGTTGCCTAGCCTAACTCAGCTTAGGTATTTAACCTAGCCTAACCTAGTCACCTAATTTTACTATTTAACCTAACTTAGACTACCTAATGTTGACCTACCTACCAACCTACCCACCCACCCACCCTACCTTACTCTACAATACTCTATTTTAGCTAGTTCATTAATTTAAACTAACATTAAGTGTAATTAACCCCCAAAACATGTATATAGGTTGCATGTATGAAAACTTGAACCTTTCACTTATGTAATAAGAAATTAAATCTTTAACTAATGATCACACATTCAAAAGATAATACAAATTTGTCAACCTATATAATCATGAACATGTGTGTTTATTTCACATTTTCTAACATGTGAGGTGACTCTTTGTCCCTTTACTCTCAATTCTATCAGGTGATTATATTCGAAAGTACATATGTTATTAGTGAAGGAAAAATGCAAAGTGTATTATTAGATTATATTTGTAGTTGAAAACAAATAATTTGCTTCCTATGCATCATTTATGATTTGGAATTGATAGATATGTTTTATAATTCAAAACATTGTTCCCATCATGTACGTTATCCAAATCTAACTTAAATTAGTTCATTAAAAAGATAGTTACAAGGCACACACGTCTACCAAATCTCAAGCTTTGCACTTAAGTTAGTAAAAAATTGTGCTATAAAACTCGAGAGGGTGTCACAAAAACAAAAAGTTCAACTTGACAGTAGACATCTAATCATTTAAAACATTGTTGCCGTCACATATTCTATTCAAGTTTAGCTTGCATTCGTTCATTGGAAAGTTAATTACAAGACGCACCTACCTACCAAATTTCAAGCTCTACACTTCAATCAAGAAAAAATTATGCTACAAAACCCGAGAAGTCTTATGGAATTTCTCTAAGATTTCAAGCTCCAAAACTACCCATACTCATTTCCATTATTTCAAAGGTACTACTATCATCCGATCTATTTTCTCTCTTTCCACCATCTACTAAGATTAATCATTCTTCTCTTCCCAAGGAAAATTGTAGGAACAAGTTTTCAAATATTCAAATTGGAAATTATGTCCGAAAAAAGAGAGTTAAATGATCCAAATTCACACCTTTAAAGAGAAGGAGAGAGAAGGAGAGAGAAGGAGGCAAGGGAAGACCTTAACTTGGTGGCCAATGGAAGGTTCCAAGCTTTTGGCCCTTGGAAGGTGAAGGAGAAGCATCATTTTCACATTTTTTCATTTTCCCCCCAACAAATTTTACTTAAACATTTTTTTGATTGATTTTAAAGTTTTACTTTACCATGGTTTTAAATCGTTACTTTACGTTTGTCCCCCCTTTTCCTTGACTTATAAACTATAATCACGCATCTTAATGTACCAAGTTTTCCATGCGAAATTGATTTTGATTGAAGATTTTTCCTTTCCTTGAATTCATGGCATTACGCATGACCACATCTTATAGGCTTCAACTCACACAAGTGAATGAAGAACCGCCCTAAGAGTCGTCCTTAGATTTGACATTAACCCAACACCCTCATGATGAAGATCTTGAACCGGGAAAAATGCGCCCTCATCTCAAAGTTGAACCCCCTTGAACTTAGTATTATCACATTTTTCCAAACTTTAGTACCTTGGTACTTTTGTTACAAATTGACCCCACTTCTAATGATGAACCTAAAACTATCTACGAAGATTTTTACAAAATTGAAAACACCTCCATCTTTGCATGGTATTCAATTCCCAACGTTGGACACTATTGTTGGTTGCACGGTCGGATTCGTTGATTACTTCCTAAAAGCAAGGTGGATTACTTAGTTCACGCCATCTAACACATCTTAGACTTCCTACAATTATGAACTATCATTGTGGCATAGCCTAGGACTGAACATGTATTTGTAGTTCTTCATTGAGTTTATCCATAAGTTGAATAAAAGTTTCATTCATCATGAAATCCATGTTACCATTTCCACCCTACCACATTACTTATTTGAATTGTTATGTTCTATAGAATTAATCCTACACGCTATAATGCTTGAAGATCACTCTATATCCATTAGGCCCTTCATTGACACCCCTTAACTGCTTCAAGAATCTCAAATCATCTTTGCTTACACGACTATCCACCAAATATTAAAACAAGACCAACATTTTGTTGAACATTACGAATTTTGGTGTTTATTTTTAACCCCAACCTTTTACAAACCCCCAATAGACAATTGAAGTTCTAAAACTATAATTACTAGCTTTTGTTGAAGAAAATAATCAAATTTCGAAAAAATAAAAGTAAAATCTCCCACATAACCATGTGCACCCATCATTCCTCAATCTAACATGAAATTGCTAAAAACCCCTAATAGCCTTAACACACCCCAATAACCTTGATGCAATTTTTGAAAATTGAGACCACCACACATGGCTATTGGTAGGGTTCACATAACACCACTAATAATATAGGAAAATAAGTAATAAGTATGTAGGTAAATAGGTTGTAGGTAGGTGAATAGGAATGAACTTGTATGTAAAAAGATACCATCTACCCACATAATATTACTTACCAACATACCTACATTGACCAATGCCTAGCCTAGCCTAGCCTAGCTACCCACTTAACCCAAATTAACCAACTAACCTATATAGTTAGTTTAATCACCTACCTAGTGTAGCTTAGTTTAATTACCTACCCACCTAGCATGGCTTAGCCTAGGTAGGTATGTTAGGCTAGGTAGGTACATTAGTTTAGGTAGGTATGCCAAGAAAAATAAATACATTAGGTTAAGTAGGTATAACCTATGTTGACCAATCCTTAGCCTAGCTTAACCAACTAACTTATATAACTAGTTTAACTACCTACATGATCTAGTTTAGTTTAGTTTAGTTACCTACCCACTTGGCCTAGCCTAATGTAGGTAGGTATGCTAAGTGAGGTAAGTAATTTAATTTATAAGGACTTGTGCAAATGTTTATGAGTAATGAACTGGCTAATTAAACTGATGCGGCAAAAATATTGGATTGGTTATTTAAAAGGAATGTCCTTAGAATCATGATTTACAAGTTGACATAAACATCTTATTATTTATTTTAAAGTCATTATATTATTATGTAGAAATACATTTAAAGTTTTCCCATAAATATGTCATTTTCAAATAATTTTAAGTCTTTTGAAAAGTTTGTTAAACAACAAATGCACTATTTGTTACATATTTTAAAAGTGCTTTTGAATGTTACATATTGATCATTATATTGATCTTCATACATTATAAACATTATTGTCTAAATGCATATAAAAAAATCAATGTTAATTTGATGTACCATTTAAAACCATTATGAAAAAATAAGGTGTTTTGGAATGGAGGCTTGCAACTTAAGGTATTTCTATGGCATGAGTCCAATATCAAACGAGTTGCAAAGTTGCACCAAATAAAACTTGTCATATATAAAACCATATGTTTATTAAAAATATGTGCAACTAGGTGCAACTATGTTGCAACTAGGGTGTTTAAATAAGTTTTTTATACAAATGTTTGAAATGTTTATGTGATTTTTCATTCATATGTCAATGAACAAATTTATTGATGTTCATTGCAATTAATTTGCAATTAAAGGTGCAAAAAGAAAAGAAGGATTAAAGCAACTAAGTATCAACTCACTAAAAACTAACAAGCATGTATATTTGAGCATTGTTCCATAACTACATTCCCATGCTTGGACACCCTCTCATAACTAGAGATGTTTGGAAATTGGGCACAAAACTAGCAAGTATTTCATATCTTTTCACTATAATACTCTTCAATAAATACATTACATTTGTGATGCTAACTTGCAACTATTTGTGATTAAAAATGAACCACTAAACAATTAACAAACTATTTTTTATAATCAAAACTACTAATTTGGAATATAATTTGCAACTTTTTAACAACTACAGATTTGCAATGGATATATAATGTTTATGGAATGGAACTCATATAACACTATATATATATTACTAATTTTATAATTATTGTGATGCCATGACACAATTATTCATCATCATGTCCAACACACCTTGCACACACATCATAGTTGTCCAAATTGTAATACACAATGCATAAGTGCATTCCATCACTATCAATAAACAACAAAAAATTGATTTGAAAAAATATGCGTTGACATTCAAGGTTGGAAAACACATAACATGAACATTTAAAAAGTTGTTCCTTCCTATTGAAATTCAATTTGATTATAAATCTATATTGCCCAAACTACTTATGGCAAATATTTTCCTCTTCTCATACAAAGGGTCATCACACAGTGGATGAACTGCAATAATCAAATATTATTATCTAGAACACTTAAATCATATTTCCATTTTATGAAATGTCTTCTATTTTGTTAGATCAAACAAGTCACAATTTCTTCATTCCACCTTGTCTACTTTTGATATTCAATGTCACATGTGGTTTACAAGATATCTAGATGTCCATACTTTCAACCTAAATAAAATTATTTTACAAGTTATGCCACTAATTTTGTTCCAACAAACAACATACATAGATTGTTATAACTAACTTAATCATTCAAATGCAACATACATAGAAACTTTAAATTAATTTATCACTAAAATCCAATGTACACTTAACACATTATGAATTACTATAAATTAAACAACAACCTACATTTGCACACAATGATGATTATCAAAATAAAATGCATCACATAATTGGAGCATTGAAATTAAACTTCACCATATTTGGTTTCTTACTTCACTAAGTTGTTATTTTGGCATTTGTTTTCTTGCATAGTTTATTTTGGTTCATTACACAACAAACAACAGCACACTTAGTGAAATGGTTATTGACAACCTAACAAAATTATATAACACCACATGCATTTTCTTTATAGGCTATAATTTTCAAGCACAAACACCATTTTCCTTTTTGTGAAAGCTTTATTTTGTATGTACAACTTTGATTTTGATGTATTCAAAGATTATCAACAAGGTCCTATAGCACAAAAACAATGAAAGTTATCAATAACTGTACAAAGTGACATGTGTGTTTTAAACAAATTAGTTTTATTTCAACTCTACCTTTCTCCCCAAAATCCAAATCTTCAAACACACTAACACAAACTAGAACATGAACTTGTCATCATCAATTTTAGTTCACCCTTTCCAAATCCTTCATCATTATAAATTACATCTTACAAGTCAACCTCTAAACAAAATGGATGTTTTCCTCACATCAAATCCTTCATGTTGTCCTTGTGGTTAAATGGTTCACATTCAACATTACTTCTTTAGACATGGGCAAAGTTTGAATTTGGTTGCCCACAAGTTATATTATAATGGTTTGATCCGATTTTTGAAAATTTTGACATAAAATGCTGAAATTTTCTCAAAAATTAGACAAAATGAAAAATAGTTTAATTTATGCTAAAGTTGTTCAAGTATTATGGTACATCACAAAGCAATCAAAAAGTGCACAAAATGTTTTGAAAAATAAATCCTTTCTTTTTTAGTTCATCTTGAATTTTTGGAGACCAAACATAGGCAGTGAGGGTCATTGATGCAAAGGGGAGATCTATAACTTACTACTAGGTCCAATTTGGCTAATAGGAGCCATTTTGACCAAGGACTATGTTTTTAAAAGTATAATATTTTACAAAATATGATTTGCAATTTGATTTTTAAATTATTTAAATTATTATGTACCAAAAAAATGTTGAATTCTACTATAATTTGAAGGAGTATGTATACAAATTTTTTGATAAAAAGTCATTTTCACATCATTTGAAGTCTTTTAAAAAGTCCTTGTAGCAACAAAAAAACACTAGTTACATTGTTTTAAAAGTGATTTTGGGCACTAAATATTCATTGTAAATTTCATTTCAAAAATTTCTAAGTGTTCCCATAACACATTAAGATCATTGTTGTACAAGTTCATTAAATCTTTCAATGTCAATTTAAGTAATCATTACCACAATAGAAGTTAAATAGGGGTTATGCACCAAAGTGACTCCTATTAGACAAATTAGTACCAAAGTGACTCCTACCACATTGCTTACTTTTGCATATCTTACTCAAATATCAAATTGAAATTTACTTGCATACCAATATAATTATGTAGTTGAAAACTAGTTGTCAAAAAATTGTTTATAATCACCTCATGAATGACATGGCAATGGGTGTGCTAGCTAGTGATTGCCATGATGGCAATGCACAAACATGGCACGATTGTATAGTCCAAGGCCATAAGTCAATTGCAAGATAGTTGTTTAGTGCAACTCTTGTGCAACTTACATTAAGTCAAAATACATTGACCACAATTGTATATGTGGGGCATATTTCAATTGTATAGGGGTACCTCTTACAACTAATAGGTTATTACAATCAAAATTTATGAATTTTAGATGTGGCCTTATATTTTTAAATGCAATATATTTCCATTAAAAGATGTAGTATAGTTGCACATGAGTTGTAAAGACATTTAGTTGCAAGGTAGTGAGGTTTTTATTAACTTGATTTCTCATAATGAACATATAATTTTAACAATGGCTAAACACATTCCATGGCTAAATTTAACATGGACCTACTCCTATTTTGAATCTCAACATGACTATTGCATTAAGAACTAAATTAAAACCTTTAAAAACATGAAGTTCATTTATCACATAATTTTTGGTAATGAGGACATGTTTATGGAAAGTAAACTACTTAAGGAAAGGAATGATTGAGTGTTTATTTTAGTGGGAAATTCATGAAGTACCTAGTAATAATTGGATGTGAATTGATCATATATACCATTTCAATTCACTCATGTAATTTCACAAAAATCATTTGGATGAGGTTTTTCATTCAAACAAGTGTAAGTGTGTGAAAAAT
The DNA here is from genome assembly GCA_963921925.1 of Sphagnum tenellum. Lineage (NCBI taxonomy): Eukaryota > Viridiplantae > Streptophyta > Sphagnopsida > Sphagnales > Sphagnaceae > Sphagnum > Sphagnum tenellum. The sequence continues at coordinate 7,545,131 of OY998152.1, read as the reverse complement.
AATAATTTGTTAAACATTTGTTCTCTTTTGAAAAGTAACAAGAATTGTGTTAAAGGCCTTGTGTAAAAGAAATCCATTTTATGTGTTTATCAAAACACTAGATGAAATGAAAGAAAAATTGCCCCTAAAATAATTAATTAAAAAACAAATTCTTGCCCAAGTCAACCCCCCCCCCCCCCCAATGTGCTTTCACCCTATTGGATGCCTTAAAGGCGGTTGCAAGATATGGTGGACCATTTTTTGTTTATCATGCGTTAACATGTTTGTGAAATCATCATTATACCAAATTTGCCATTGAATTGAAATTCTCAACTTGAATAAGAAAAGATCTACAAAGATAATTATAACATATATCCTCTAAATATAGCTCGTATTGGACATTTGAAGTTGAAAAATATGAATTGGTCTTTACTATATAACTTTATACAAATACGTTTTTGTTTATCAATTTTGTTTGGGTTATCTTATAGGGATTCAATATATGATATATATTATTAAAAAGTAACATAAAGAGAAAAAAATTGTTAGAAAAATCTTAACCCAAAAATAGATACGAATTTTTAAATGCCTTAAAATGGACCTTATTTTCAAAATCCCATCTCATATTCATTATTTAATGGATTTTAATGTTTTTTTCTCTTAACATTCATATAAAATAGTCATCTAGTTGGTCTTTTATTCACATAATCTTTATTTTTTTATTAACCACTTTTAATCCCCCATGTAAACAATGATATCACAATAGATAAAAATTATAACATTACCGAATGGACTTTTTATGGACTATTTATCCACATGAATTGGTCCACCTTATCTTGCAACCACCTTTAATGGCTAGGAGTTGAATTATTAATTTAACTTCCAACCAATCATTTGGCCATAATTTTTGTTTTGAATCTCCAAATTGGGAATAATTTCTTAAAAATATACATATTTCAAGACCTTTCTAATCAAGGTTTTTCTTTTTAGTTTTGTGAAATAGGTGGGTTCGTGATCTTCAAAAAAAATTCTTAACCAAATTTGGCTATAGGTCAAAGAGGATGTTTAAGGAAATTAGGTATCATGTTATTTGTTAGCGATGTATTGGAACATTTTATTTAAACATGGCAATTTAAAAAAATTCCCCTCAAAATATGGCAACTTCATTGGATTTTTCCCAAAACAAACCTTTGTATGAATTGTGCTACCTTGTTTTGTGTTGGTAAGTGGCAAAAGTTTTCCAAAAAAAGGGGATATTCTTCCAACAATTTAAAGGTGCCCAATTTGGAGAAATTTTGATCTTTGAAACCATGTTCCAAACTTGGCAATAACCCCAAGCTTCCAAAGTCTAAATTTCCACAAATGGCAATGCCTTTAAGAGTCTTGGGGACTCCTTACACTCCCAACATTTCCCTTTTCACAAGGGGTTCGTGTTTGGGTGTTTCCCTTACCTTAACTTATTTTCAACAAGTCATTTAAAAAAAAAATGTCTGTACTTAAATTTGGTCATGAGCCCAAAGCTAAGATTGCAATAGGTTGGTTAGGTGGATACCAATGTTGGTCAAATTATTGGTTTTTTTTCATAACCATTGGGTAGATTTTTTTTCCCCATTTTTTTTGTTTTATATCATAGACAATGTTAAATGTTTTAGGGTTGAAAACCTTTTTAGATGATAACCAAGTCATTCAGGTAAGTTATTATATTTTGAAATACTAATATTAGTTAGTTAGGTTATTAACCAATTATCAAAACAATTAAGTAAGTTATTAATAACCAAAATAATAACATGATTGATAACCTAATTGATAACCGAATCGAAATTCAATAATTGGCCAATACATGTGGATACCTTCCAAAAGTTATTTTGTTTTTCAATATTTTTTTTGATAACACAACTTGACGTTGCAAGTCAAGGGTTTTCGTGTTCATTTGGTTTTTGAACATAGGATTATTGTTGAACAAAAACTCAAAATCAATCACCTATTATTGGTATTTTAGTGGAAATGGGTGGTTCAAAATTGAAAAATGAAGCATTGAGTTCACAAAAGACTTTCCTTTTAAAAAAGGCATTGTTTTCCTCAGTCAAATACATGTAAAAGGTGTGACTTGTTCATTTTGAATTAATCAAACAATATTTTTAAAAAGATTTTGTTTTTGTCTAATGTATGGTGCAAAACCCTTTATCTCAATATTGATCCCTATAAGGTTGTTGCTAGTTGCATTCCTTTATACATTGCCCTTTGACTTGAATCTAAAGACGCATAATACAAATTTTCTTAAAGAACAATGACGCCATTGAAATGTTGAGTAGGTGCGTTGCAAATCAATCAACATTGGAAACACATTTTAGGTCATTTTCATGTTTTATAGTTAGGTAGATTGATAATTTGAAACTATATGTGAGGAGAGTTTGTAGACAATGTAGACATGTGGGGTATCTTTTTAAATTAAAATCAGCATTGGAACTTAATAAAAAAATCATAAAACAATAGTTTAAATTGCAACATGAATCACAAGGTTATCCTTATATGTAACTACCTTCCACCTTTAGTTCAGTGATTAGATCATATCATAATGATGAATAATGTTAAGTAAGTTCAAATGAAATTTCCTTGAACTTTTCATTAGTGTTTTTTGTCCTAATAAGGTACTATATATTTTTTGCCCATTCATCATAATTTGCAAAACCAATCAATGAGACAAATGGTGTGACAAATTTTCCCACCCATTGTTTTTTTCTTAGTGCAACAATGTTGTATACTAATTGTAAGAGTTCAAGCCTACTAAAGTATGTTAGAAAAATAATCCCAAAAATATTCATGTTCAATTTTATTTTATTTTTGAAATAAACATAGTTTTTTTTATTCACAACCTTTTTATGTTTCATTATGAAACCATATTAATGCCCTCCATGAAGTTTATGGTAAGTTGAACATAAAGTTTGAGAAATTTTAATATAAGAGTAATGCACAAAAAGTAGGTGATGAATTGGTTGATTTTTCAAAATTTTCAACATATTTTTACATTAAAACTATGTTACATTAATATGATTATAATATGAAAAAGTTGAAAGTACATTGTGCAATAATATATATTAGGGCTCTATTGACCTAAATGTGCTATTTTCATATATTTGAAACCCTATTTTGCATAAAGGGGACATATACTTACTTATCCTTGCATCCTTAAAAATGTATTTAAATACATTTTAGAACATGTGTTTTTTGAATATTATGCAATGAAATCAAAAACATCTTCTTATTGATCATTGAAATAAATAAAATTAAAAAATTCAATAGATTATGACTTGATTTACGGCTATTTTACAAGAGAAAACCTCAAGTACATTGGACTAACGTACTTTAACATGTTTGGACCCACAAACCAATTAAAACCCACAAAATTTTGACCTAATCAACCTTTCATTATCCATTGTAACTTTAATGCAACAAACCATCAAAGGGTGTTATTCTAAATGTTAGACCCTACTCTACATGTACTTTAAACCCTGAACCCTCTTTTGCATGAACTTCAAATATTAAACCTTAAACCTCATTTACAATATCTTATTAGTTATAAATTGTTGTGATGCAAATCCTGTTGTTATTTTATTTTTTAAACACATGCATGATCCAAATAATCACTACAAAATACTGTTTTTCATACTACTTGGATGTGTAACCATACATATTACATGAATGTCAAATTATGAAAAACAACATCACATATCTATGTTTAAGCAAAGTAACTAAGTTTGTTTGTTTTATTTGTCATATTGAGATCCCTCACACCTTGGCACCTCTTGCTATGCTCTTGGTACCATTGGAGAGCTATTGATGAGTAGGGGTGCACCAAAATGTTTTTGCAATGTTTAGGCCTATGGTGCAAGAGCTATTGAATATTGAACAATTTTGTCAAAGAAAATTCAACAACATGAAAACTGAAATTTAAGAAAATTGTGATAGGTTCTTATTATTGTTAGAAATCTCTTTATGAGTGGGTATTCTTGGAGGCAATTTCATAATTTTCAGACCTAAGGTCAGGGTGATATTGAATTATGATTTATTTTTGTCACTAAAAATTGATTTTAAATTTTAAATAGTTTTTCCACAGTTGGTCTCCATTGTCAAGGTCATGTTCACACTTGGGCTAGAGGAACATGCCACACTAGTATAAAACTTATATAAAGAACTAGATGAAACCACAAAGTTGTATATCATTGAATATGGGCTTCTTCTTAACCATGAATATGCCATGTGTCACAAATCAATGTAAGGTAATCTTAATCTCTTTGTGGTTGTAGACCTAATAATGCCTATGTTAATGTCCAAGGCAACATTGTTGAATGGGACTGCCTAAGAAAATTAGACATGGATTTATGATTAGCTCATTGTATAACAGCATTAAGCCTAATAAATTGAGTTGACAAAAAACTTTCCTTTCTAAAAAGGCATTGTTTTTCCTCACTCAAGTACATGTTAAAGGTGCCTACGACAAAGCCAATATGCCATAGCTATGACTAACATTTCAAATTTTTTGGGTCAAATAATTATTAATTTTAGAAAATGAGGTTCAGTAGTTTCAAATTGAATTTCCCAGAATTTCAACAATTGAGGATTAACTATGCAAAATACACATTGTGTCATGTATTTGTAATGGTAGCCCGATGGTTGGGCCAATAAATGCTTTTTATCAAACCTTGCTAGCCATGCAACAACATCCCCAATGTGCATTCATGTGTCCCTCCATCTACTTTGTAATTCCCTCTTTACAAGAAAGGCAAGAACATCAATTGAAGGATTTGGGTCTTCATCTGCTGATGTGCCTTCAAATCTGAAATCCTTATTATTGGGTCATTTCTCAATTCTTTGCAGGTCCTTCGAATCTGAGATCTCTTTATCTTCATCGATGGGTAGTTTTTCAATTCTATTCACATTTGCCTTCAATCAGAAATATGGTCAAATCCCAAATCTCAATATATATTCTTATTACTGGGTCATTTCCCAATTCTATTCAAGGTGCATTAAATCATAAGTTTCTCAATTACCTGTGAAGATTTTCTTCACCATGCCTCATTCATGTGCCTCCTAAATGTTTTGTCTTCATAAAATTCTCACTTGGCTTCCCTGTAGAGTCGCTCATGTTTGTATGATGTTCACTTGGATTGAGATCATCATCTAATTGTTTTAGTAATGCTACTAGGTGGGTTGTATGTGCATGCACTTGTCTGTGCAATGTGTAATGTTCACTGGCAGCAGAGAATCTGAATTGCAATTGTGTCTTAGATCCTTAACCCAGATGGAGTAGGTTGGCAATTGAAGATTTGGAAGCAAGTTTATGAGTAGTCTGGGGAATAATCAAGCATTAGTATTCCACCATTTTCAAGATAACAACATTTTCAGAATGAAGCTGTTTGCACTAATGCTTTTGGTGACTGCAGTAGCCAGTTCTTTGTAAAAAATGTGCATCTGCCAGAGGAATTGGCAAGTGTCTATGGAACATGTTTGTAGGGTGATCTTATCAGATAAGACTTCCAAAAATTTACAGGAACCCAGTTGTTGCCCCAAATCAGAGATTCTCCAAAACTGTGTAGGGAAGTTTTGAGCTCCTTGGCCAATTTTGGAAGGGCATTTAGTGACAATTCTAACTAAAAATCTGCTCTAACACAGTCCTTATACAATTGTGATGCTTGAGAGGATTGGCAAATGCTGTGGAGAACATCACACATGATATTGTTGCCACCACTCATCAACCCTGATTTTTCAAAGTTTGATCTTGTGTAACCTTGGATGATAGCATATGGTGCACCACCTGCCTTTTTCCTCCAAAAGATATGAGGTTGCTGGGATCCCAGAAGTGAGTGAACACTGGACTCTTGATTTTGGACCAGTTTTAAGTGACCCAGAACCCTTTTCCCAAGCACACTACTCTTGTGTACCAAGAGATTCATGATAGCTTTGTCATGGAATGTTCTGCGACTTCTTCTCTCCACTGCTACTCTCACAATCTCGGTGCTCATTTTGTTGGCGAGTCCTCGGACATAGGGTAGTGCACCCATTACAACCTCACTGTTCACCACCAACTTCTTCCTGTCCTCTGCATCCAGAGTATGCCATAATTGTAGTCCATACACACTTTGCATCAAGCCTCCAGCTTGCCTCCACGTACTGGCCTTCTTTTTCACTCCACTCAGACTTGTTGGGTCTGCCTCCACAGCTTCCATTTCCACACTTTCTAAGGTATCCTCCTCCACTTGTGAATCAGCAGCTACTTCTTCCTGCTCTGACTGTATCTCATCTCCTTCATCACCCTGATCCTTATCCTCTAGAGAAGCAAACTTCCTTTGTCTCTTGTCCATCAGAAGCTGTCGCCTCTTTCCCTTCCACGCTCCACCCTTGACTCCCTTGAGCACTGCAATGGTCGATGTCAAACTGTCACCATTTTGACTTCCTTGCAGTTCCATTGCACTTGCGTCCATCACTGGCTCCTTTTCAGCTGTGCTCCAAGTCTGGTCTTCAGCAGTAAGATATAGTGTTTGCTTTTTGCGCACTGACGCTAGGGCATCCCCTAATACAAGCACTCCCTGTACTGGAGTCAAGAGCACATTTTGGAACTTTGACTTCACCATACCCAGCAGCATGTCATAGCAAACCCAACGACGGAGCTGCGCTGGGGGAGTATCAAAGAAGCCTTCCAAAGAATTGTGGGGATCAAGCTCCTGCATGTCAAATGCCACAATGCTTCCCCAAGCAGCCCAATCTGGTGCTGAGTCCTCAAGGATATTACTGTACTTCCCCCACTCCATGATCTCGTCATCAAGATGTGGCTCCAAGGCAGCAAGCTTGAATGACATTGTATTGAATGGTGACAGTGTTGTAGGCTGTGGTAAAGAACTCGCTGGCTGTGTTTGGACTACTGCTGATGGATCAACAACTGTTGCAATAAGTCGCCGAAAGCTTTCCTCCTCCTCCTCAATGATATCTAGCATAGACAAAGGCAGTGGACTGAAAGGGAAAAGAAGTACAAGATCAGCCTTGGCTGTTGCCCCACTTCTATGCAAAGTTCTTAAAAACATTTGCAATTCATCACCGCTGGTACTCTCTGTAACATGTGCCACTATCATCTCCTCCATTGCTCGTGTGCCCTTTCTCAACAAACTTCCAAGGCCATGGAGCGCTGTTAGATTGCTGTTTGCCATATTCTTCGTCCCATCATCAAATTGGGCCTCAGAACTTCTGCTTGAAGCTGGTGTCGTCCTTCTCAAACTTGATTGTAAACTGCCATGAGAAACAACAAGCTCTTGTGTAAAATAGACATCCACTACTGTACCCACCACTCACATTCAGCAAATTCTGCCAATAGATGGGATCCAGCAACCCCAGTTTATTATTTTAGAATTTCTACTATCAAGAGTAAGTACAAAAGGTGTAATCTTGTGGCTTAATGAACTACATTTTAGGAGTTTGGTTCCCAAATTTTCCTGCACTTTTGCTTCTGAATTTTTTTGCTTGGTCAACTTTTCACTCTAGGAATTGTTAAACATCAAACCATGGTGGCAGGTATGGCATTCTTGCCTCTGAACAAGATAGCATCAGTGACTACACCAACTGGGCGTAAAAGAAGCTTTAAAATCTCATACAGCCATGTTACTAAAACTAGACAATCTGCGAAAAATTAGAGAAATCTGCAACCATCCCAGCAGCAGTTCCAAGGTTGGTAAGCTTCAAGGGCATTTGAATGGGTACCTGATAAACTCCACCTGATGTGGGGGATCCAAAGAGAGCCATAGCTGGACGCGTTTGGAGTCGGAGACCTCCGGCGCTGTCTCCAGGAGAAAGAAGATCATGACAGACATCAGCGTCAGCCCCGTACACACGCACAATATCACCCAGCTCTGATTTCTTGTGGCTTTCAAACCGGTGCTTAGTCTATCTAATGCGGAGTCCGACCTACTACTAGACAAGCAACCCATGCTGCTGCGATTCCTCGCTTTTGCAGTCTTCTCCTTCTCTTCTGTCTGTGCCTGCAATCCTCCAATCCTCAGCTGTTACAAGAGCACCCGCCGTCGCACAAGTACTGGCGAGGGGATTTGAGACTCATCCGAATTCCGACTGATCGGCAAACAGCTTATCATCTCCATTTTTTTCATGCGAAACCTCGTCTCTTCCTCTTTTTGTGGGTTTTCTGCCCTTCTTCTTCTTCTTCGTCTTCTTCTTGAGTTCCACATGACCAAATCTTCAAGGCTCAATTCCAATACTTTCCATTTTCCTACTTAGCACGAAAACTTAAACCTCTCCGACATTGGTCCTGAGCCTCAATCTAACATCACCTTACTCTTCTTCCTGAATCCTTTGTACGACACACAACTCGAAGAGAGAGAGAGAGAGAGAGAGAGAGAACCTTCCGACGAAAACAAAGACCTGCTGGATCACAGTTGCAGCAAGTTTAGCATCTACGAATTATTGGGTCCTTCCGAATCACGATATCCATGGTCTCAACAGAAGCAGAAAGTGAATAGATCACGAGAAAAACAACAATAACAACAACAAACAGATGCTGCCAAGAATCAACCGCGAACTAGTGCAACAAGTGTGAAGTTTGTTTTGTTTTGTTCAAAATCAAACTACCTACTAACTAAATAGGATTGGTAGGGGTGTTCTCTATTAGTCCAGGCCAAAAATAGTGGCAGCCAATATTAGGAATAGAATTTCCATGCAACCAATCCGAAGGTACATCATGGAGCGAAGATGCTTCCCATTTTTTTCTTGTGCGTGGGCGTGAGAGGGCTAAAGTAAAATGAAAGGTTGGGTGGGTATTAGCGTAAAGCAAAACTAAAACCCCACTCCATACCCAAAAGTTTGAAGAATCCCCGTTTTTTAAAAATAGAATCAAAGCAAATGGCCATGGTCCATTGGCGACCCAGGTTTGCGCTGGAATTCACGTGGACCCCATTAACCACCCACATTGAATAGGAGAAGATAAATCTGTAGTACTACCTAATAATGAAAAATATAACTACGTGACTAGAGGTTCTCATTACATCAGCATATCATTAATTTGTGCCGCATTTAATTCCTTGCTCGTTTACTAACTTTGTGAGCTTGCCCAATGCCTAATGTATTTAGTTTAAGTAAACATGTGTTAATTTAATTTAATTGGTTTTTATGTTTTATGGAATGGAAATTTGGAAGGCCTCGAAATTGTAGCCAACATTAGTTCAAAATTTTAATTCATAACTTCTTTTTGGAATTGCATTTCAATTTGTTTTTCGAAAATGTCATTTTTAAACACATCTAGAAAATATTGTACTGCCCTAAGCTTTTAGGGGTTAATAGTAATCTGCAAATTCTGAGCTTTGGGACTCACCTACATAGTTTTCCTCATTTTTCCTCATAGTATGGAGTCTGGACCATTTGGAGGAGCTAGCTGAGCAGGCCTGGTCAGTAATAACCAATAAGCCAGGTCTGACCAATGGCCATCATGTGCCCTAATTGGCACTCATGAGAGATTCTCCCACATCATTAGGAACTTTGTAGACTATTTGCTAAGCTTTGTCATCTTCTAACTTACTTCGATGTGCTGGTCATTGTACTTTGGGAAAACCTAAACAAATCTACCAAGGAGGCGGGCAGACATTGGCTGAGAGATATGGGAAGAGGTTTGAATTTGGGCAAACTTTAGTTCATTTGGACTCCGTTAATTGGCACAGTGCAAAGCTTCTCTTTCAAAACACCCAAACAATGAACCCAAGTGTTCATGAAATCAGCTTCAAGAGTTTGATGTTGTAAACAGAAGGTTGCTTTCAAAATCAAGAACCAGAGGACACTTGAAAAGACCCTTGCTCATCCCACCCAAAACCTCACCTATGTTTTGAAACCAAATTGAAATTCCACATTGGCTCCAGGCCGACCATTAATATCACCACATAGTAGTAACTGGGGATATGAGTCCAACAGTTGAACCAAGTTACATGCAAAACAGGTGGGCATTTGGAACATAGCTAGGTCAAATATTACTTGCTTTAAAATGATTCCTTTCATTATTCATCGCGAATATTCATGAAGAGTTAAATTGTATTACACATTGTTCCCAGAATTCACTCCAAGATTGGAGCCTTTCTGGAATTATTTTGACATCTATATATAATTAAATGTATTTCTGCATGCCATGTTTTCAATGCTCAATTTTATTTTTCTTTGTGGTTTTCATATCTTTCACTCATTCTTCATGTGCACACAAATTCGAACATGGCATCATGACATTCAAAATTCAGGCAGGAACTACTAACCTTCAAGAAGTTAAGTCAATTTCTACATCCTTTTTCAACCTGAGTGTCTTGTGACACTTTGATAAAGCCCTATAGGGCCTTTTCAACTGGATGCCAATCTAAATTGCCCAACTCATATTTTGACCTTTTAAAACCAATTAGCAAGTGCCACTTCCAAATTGACAAACCCATTCATGTGTCTTTACTCCCGTCAACATTTTGGGTGGCTAGGAGTCCTTAAACTCTGTGGAAACTAAGCTGGTGAAGTGAAAGGATGAAAACTTCACACATATTATCAACCAAGGTGTGTAATATGTGCCATCAAATTTCTATAGCAAGGTAATGGCATTTCATTGGTGAAGTGCCAAAGGTGAAGTTTTCTACATCTTTGGGCCAAATAATAAGTGCCACGGCTTATGGTATTTCAAAGTGTTTGCCTTAATTAGGATGGTTGTAAAGTTGCCTTGCCTGATTGTTCAAGCTAATGCAACACCCACTCTTTCAACCCAAGGGAAATTGTCATGTAAATGAAAACTTTCTTTTATAATCTCAAAATCACAACAACACACATTGCAAACCAGTAGTATCTTATATATAAATTCACTACATCTGTCTGTTTGTGACGGAGCTCAATCCGTCACAGACGGCCGATCAGGCCCGGCCCGGCAAAAACGGGAGAGGGGCTGACTGGCTGTGACGGTGGCCAGCAGGGGCGGGCTGGGCACGGGAGAGTCCCTGCAGGTCCTGTGCGTGCTGGGCACGGGAGAGGGGCTGACTGGCTGTGTCGGTGGCCAGTAGGGGTGGGCTGGGCACGGGAGAGTCCCTGCAGGTCCTGTGCGTGCTGGGCACGGGAGAGGGGCTGACTGGCTGTGTCGGTGGCCAGCACGGGCGGGCTAGGCACGGGAGAGTCCCTGCAGGTCCGCTGAAGCCGGACGAACAGAAGAATTTCGGCCCATGGGAAGGCCCAAGGTGCCCTGCTATTATTCCTTTTAAGTTTGGGGGGCGGGAAGGATTTTTTTCCATTTTTCCCTGGTTCCCAATGTGTTCTCACGATGTTCCCTCTAAGTTCCTAATTGGTTCCCAATATGTTCCCCAAGTTCACAATGCGTTCCTCAACATGTTTTGCATATAAGCACCTCACTTTTATCCCATATGCTTTGGCAAATGTTGTGGAGGATGAGGGGGACTTCACAGTGGCCCAAGGTCACGGGCACCCACTAGTTTCCATAAAGTCAGGAAAACACAGCACCAGAACCCCTGAATTTGGTCCAACCCTGGGTGAGATTAAAAATAACCTGAAATATTACATGCACCTTGTGTTTTTTTCTTGTTTGTGTTTATGTTTTTCTTTTTTTCCTCTTGGTCTTCTTCAGCCTCCTTTCCTTTAGCTTATTCTGCGGCCTCTTCTTCTGTGTTTTTTCCTTCATTTCTTTTTTTTTCTTTTCTTTTTTTGTACTTTTAACATCGTCTTCTTCTGTTTTATTTTAATTTTAAAGTTTTTTCTTCATCTTCTTGTCTTTTTCAGCATTGTCTTTCTCCTTGCTTGTCTTTACCTCCTCCTTCTGTTGTTTTGCTTTGCCTTGGCTTCTTCTTAGCTAAACCCTCCTTTTCTAATTTGTTCCCTTCTCTTTACAGCCGTCATCCTCTTTCTTGTCTTCTTGTATTTTTTTAATTTTGTGGTAGGGTGCAAGCAATGCATCCTCTTTCTTGTCTTGTTATTTTTTTTATTGTGTGCGAGGGTGCAAGCAATGCTCAAGGGCCAGGGCAAAATAACATCCATATTGGGAAGCTACATCCCTTGTGTGATGAATGAAAGTCCTCATTCGATCCAGTCCTTTTCCCCTCTTCCCTGGCGGGGGTTTCATTTTTTGGAAACTCCCACTGTTCACAAAACCAAAAGTTAAAAGTTCAGTTACGCTGAGAAACATGCCCTCTGACTGCACTAAACAAAACAAATGAGATCTTGAGACTCGCAGAGAATCCTTCCTTACACTAGATGAGGATGGACCTTCTTGGCTAGAAGGGAACCTGACCATAGATGAGGATGGAAGTTGTTACACCAGGTAACGCTATGGCATTATGGCTTTCCCCTATACATGAAGCATCCTTGTATTTTTTCCTCTGTAAATTTGAATTTTGATGCATGAGGTTTAATTCTGAACAATTTGACAGGTAGTAAATATTGTTACTAAACAGACCATTATGCTAATGTTCTTACTGTCTTTGTGGTTAGCTGGTTCAAAAATAGTGCAATTGCTATGCTATGCAATTAGGCCAGGGTTCAATTCTTTTTGTCAATAAATTTAAATTTTTGAAAATTTCAATATAGTGCTCATTTTTTAAAGATTTGTTTAATAAAATATAATTTAATTTATACAGAAGCTGCCCATGTACTAGGATATATTACCTCCAAGATTACAATCAAACAAGGCCCATAAGAACACTCCAACGATTATTATTTTTCCCTTGTATATGAAATCACCTCCCACACAAAAGATGCTTTCATCAATTGAAGGGACATTTCACTGATAACATGCAAGCCAGATCCACCATTCTAATAAAAAAAACCTTTGGTACTTTATGCTGGGAAGGCCTTCACGAAGGTTTGCCTAATTTTTGGGACCTTGCTCTCAAGCAATCACCCTTGAGGCTCCAACCCTCAAATTAGGGGGGAGGCAATCTGTGTGTTTGTGTGTGTCTTTGGGAAGTGGGGAATTCACCTATGCTAATAACTCTCCCTTGATTTGTGCACCAAAATCCAGGAGCAAATAAGGGAAAGAGGGGGAGGAGAATAATATTAAGTCCCCATGGATTAGTTAGGAATGTTGTCAGGCATTTGGTTGAGGGCCAAGAATGCCATTTTGCCAGGCAGATGGTGTAAAGGCAATGTGCAAGGTAACTGGCCTTCCATTCATTGTGTGTGTCAAAAATCCAGAACAAGTAAGGTAGCTCATTGTGTAATAGTTGTTGCCCAAAACTGGCTACGTTTCACCTCACCTATTAATTAGATAAGGTCTCTCCCCAAGTTCAATTTTTTTTATTTTTGCAACGAGCCAATTTGATCCATCACCCAAAAGAAAGCAAAACTTATGGAGGCTCCCCAAAATAGGACGTCCTATTTAAAGTATAGAGTTCCTCCCCTTTGGCCCACCCAAATAGGTGAAAGGAGCACAACATTTGCCAAAGCATGTGGAATAAAAATGAGATGCTATGAAGAATATGTTGGGGAACTTAAAGGGAACATAGTGGGAACCAGGGAAAAATGAAAAAAAAATCCTTTCCCTGGCAAACTTAAAGGGGGGAAAACCAAGGCACCACGAGTGCATGCCTGGGCCTTCCCATTGGCTGCATGAAATTTGTCTTCCCAAAGAGTTTGTCACCAATTTTGGCCTGGGCTAATACCCGTTGCAAACAACACCCTCCTATTGGCAGATCCAAAACAAATCATGAGAAAAAGAATGTAATTGTGTAATATAGATAGGTGGATTTGGACCCAGGAGGATTTTTTTTTATTCAAAATTCAAAAAAAAATGGGTCCCTTATTTATCACCTTTTGCAATGAAATTCATTCTTACTGCAACAAAACAAAACCAAACCAAAGCATTCAAACCAAAATTGTGTCCTTTAATTTAGGGTCTGTTCCTTGGGTACATGTTCAAGTTCTCCCCATTGGTCCAACCCTGAAATTAGTTCCCAACCTCAATCAAGCCCCTCTAGGTCCATTTGCTCCTGATGGGAACCTCTCTCAAGTCTTGAGCGATCCACCAATTTACAACATCAAGTTCTGCCTTTGGTCCACACCCCCGACCCCCAGGATTCCAGGCCTTGATCAATCAAGCCCCACTTACTCTTTTTGCTTAAACTGGACACTCGGAGTACAGGTTGCATCTGTTGGTGGCGGGATCCTATAATAGGAATTGAAATAGCATCACAACAAACAACATTAGAAAATGCAACAATAACCATTGAGCTGGTTTCTCTAGTAGTAAATCTCTAGTGGTGTGGCCCATGCCATTGGCCAAGTGTTACCATGTCCACAACAGATTTTTCCTTCCAATACCCGATTTTTCAAATTTTATTTGAATTTTCAGCAGCAGAAATAACTTTAAAACAATATCTCCTACATTCTAAATCCACATTTTACCAAATGAATCCCATAAATCCTGCTCATCAAGATCTTTCCAACAGCACCAAAGGCACATTCAAATTCCTCCGAAAATTTCAGTTATGATTTAATTTAATTTTCAGTGAAAAAATCATTCAATATCCAAGAACTTTTGCACCACAAGTCCTAACATCATGGAACCAAGCCCATGCACCCCTCCTCGAGGGCTTTCCAAAGACACCAAGAACATGATCTGAAGCATCCGAGTTTGGTGGATCTCATACTTAAATTACAAAACAAAACAAACTGCCTTTCCTTCATAGATAGATTGGGGTCAATCTGAACATAAGTCTCAATTTTGATAATAATGCCCATGCCCACCATTTTCTCCATTCACAATTGGAGAACACCCTATGAAATCCTTTAAGTTCGTATTTTGGGTCGCACTGACCCTATAGATATAACCAAGTAAATGTAGGGCAATAGGTAGGTTATTAAAATATGCATAAAATGTGTACAAGGATAGCACCTTGGCCAATGAGGAGACAATAAGTTATGCAATTAGAATTGGAAACATGAGCACATAACATTTTAGATATTTAAAGGAGATACTGATAAACACATAAGGAACAGTGTTTTTTGGTGATGAAATTTCACCATTTCTCAACAAAGAAATTGGGAATTTTTGGGGAATTTTTGGGTTTTTTTAGTGTAGATTTGACTAATTTTTTAATATATTTCGCCAAGTTTTCAATATCAATTTTTAAAGAATTAATTTATAAAAATACTGACAAAATACTGATATGGAAGCCCCTGGACACCAATAACAAATTCAAGGCACTCCTTGATAGCATAGTCAAAAGCAGTATAAAATATTAGCCTTGTTCCTGGTGATTATCCTAGTCCCCAATTAATTATTATTGCCCATGCCAAAAAAAATGCAAAATACCTGCTATGCCAAAATCTGAAAAAAACTCTCGAGCACACTAGCTTCATTATCTGGTATATTGCCTGATTGTAAAAATATTATTAACTTTACTGCCACAAAGCAAATGTCAAAAAAAATATTATTATTAGGCAACTTGCTGCTGAACACTGTCCAGGTACTATGCGCAAAGAACAAAGGAAAAAGTAAAAAACCAAAAGGGTTTACCTGTAAAATCCAAATAGGGATATTAAATATACATAATATTACCTATAATTTTTAGGATAAATCTTGGATATAGAAGCTTCTAGAAGCTCCCATATTGATCAAGATCCTAAGGGGCATTTTTCCATGATGTCATCACAATTTTTCTTTCCATTAACATGCTGTCAAAACAGGCATTTGTTTTGAAAGTGTGTGTTATTAATGTTGAGAACTGTAATTGGGGGCTTGTAGTTGCACTCCAAACTCATCATCATGTCCAGTTTAGAGTGTCCATGTGTAGAATAAGAAACTTGTGAATCAATTGCTTTATAATTGTTTGATCAGAACCTGATGAGTGAGTGTGGCACCCATGGAGAGTCTGGTGTTTGCAACTTGATTTACTCAGCAACAGGTGTGAGGTGTATTGAACAGGAGGGAGGCTGAGGGAGGCTGTATGTCTGCTTCCAAAGTGAGAGTACACACCTGGTCCCCTTTTGCAATGGTTCATACCATCTATCAATCTAATATATTAATTCAGTTAGTCTGTCGAGGTCTTAAAACCCAGATCACTTTTAATAAAACTGTCCCCCTAAACTCGAGGGCCCAAAAATTATTCAAGACCTCAAGTTTTTACTTTTTATTTTGATTTTTACGTTCGTTTTCGCGCAGCAACTGTTGTCGTCGATTGGGGGAGATATTTTTGAGATTTGGAGGGTGGGTGAAGAGATTTGGGTGCGTTTTTTTTTGGCTAAAAGTTTAGGAGGGTCATGATTTATTTTTTTCGTGAAGGGGGGGAGGGGGTGGGGGTGAGGTTTTCTAAGGGTCTTAATAGGTGGAAGTGAACCAAAGTGGGAAATGCAAAGGACTGGGTGGGAGGGATCGACGGGGTGCATTATGCACCGGGTTCACGCTGGTTCCCATAACTCTAACAAGTCTGTCAGAAACAAATGCCCTCAGAAATGTTCAGGCTGGATTTTCCACATATCTATCATTTACCAACTATAAACCTCAAATGTGACCAACCAAATTAGTCAAATGTTGATTCAATACTTGAGCTAATGGATATACCTGCCCAACATGTTGACACACTATTATAGTTACATACTAGCCAAACTCTTATGAATATCATCATATCAGTTCCATACTAAACAAACCCTGCATTCTGTGTAGGGATGCAGCCCAGATGGGGGCACCTTCCCAAATTA
The DNA here is from genome assembly GCA_963921925.1 of Sphagnum tenellum. Taxonomy (NCBI): domain Eukaryota; kingdom Viridiplantae; phylum Streptophyta; class Sphagnopsida; order Sphagnales; family Sphagnaceae; genus Sphagnum; species Sphagnum tenellum. The sequence goes on along the minus strand of OY998152.1, from coordinate 7,528,445 downwards.
AGGGGCCTACAGAAGGCAACATGTAGTCTAGCCTAGCCCCACATATGGGCCTCAATACTTCATCAAGATTAGTGACACAGTGTGGTCACTAGTAAGCTCACAAGCTCAAGGGAGAAAGATAATACTACCATTGTTTGCACAATAAGACGAGGATTCTATAGTGAAAACACACCTGTTCACCATCCCAAACGAAGGTATTGTAATGTGTAGGAGCCCTCGAGCAAACACTGCTAACATACTGGAAGAAGATTTTCAATGCCCAATCAACAATGTCAAAGGTTGGTGCATATACCTACAATGCTAAAAAATCATTCTACTTCAATCTGAGAACCAACAATCCTTAGAATTTGTTGGGTTACAAACCCAACATATGAAAATTGCATTTCATGCATTCAATAGAAGAAAACTCCATCAAATGGAGACACCTAGAAAGTGACAAAGGAAAAGCTCACCTTCTTTCTCATTTGTCTTCCGTCCTCACTTTTCCTTGTGCGTTCTTTCGCTTCAGCCACTAAGTATAGATGTCCAGAGAGGCCAAGTTTCTATTTCACAGTTAAGTGATCCACAGGTAACGGATGAAAATGACTGCTATAGATGCTGCAATTTTTGGATTGACCCACCATGCAACAGCCCCTGCTGAAAACAAAACTCTAGAGCCTGGATTTAATGCTCTTACTAAAGTATAAGCAAAAAACTCTGAAAAATTTCACACTATAGGGCCATGCAATAGTTCCCACTACACATGTGTACTGCTCTGAGGTGACCTTCATTCATCTGCTCATGAAGAGAGTTCGCATCAAAAGCTTTCACCAATCCATCCATTTTATCTCCCTCCACTTCAAAGATCCACCAAGTTTCAGAGCCATTAAAAGTCTCCACTGCCAACTAATCTTTTTCAGGCAATGCTCGAAGTCTACCTTTGGCAAATTAGACAGCTAACCAATCCCAAGGTTCACAAATTTATCATATTCACACACTGATACGACATGTCCAAAATACAATAGAGCACTGAGAAAAAGCATTGAAGCAGCATCTTGGAACAACTTAGAAGGTCAGCACTAGTAGGACAAGCAAAATGAGTTTGCAAGTCATGAAAAGTATGCACCAGTTGCGACAAACACATAAGAAGTTCCAAGCACAGCCTATAGATTCATCAAACACTCACAAGTTGCACCAGAAAAACTCCCATCTTGATCTTGTCAATGGATGAAACTTACTTTCCAAAGGCCTGCATATGAAACAAAGCCCAGAATTAGCAAGACAATTGGGACAATTGTCTGGTAGTTGATACCAGACATTACAAACTAGGAGCACATGTTCTCCCATTAACATAACAGCGGTAAAGAAACATCTGAAGTACAGAAGAGAGAGGGAAATTGACTTACAGCAAAGATGGTGTTGTGGCCAGGGTCAGCAGGTGGGCTAATAAGTTATCAGTGGGGCCAGTGCCAGAGTAAAAATCCTGGAATGCAGCACCCAGCACCAGAAGCATTGTTAACCTTCCATTTTTTATCTCCCTCGTCCTAAGATCCTTGACATTCTTAGGTGAGGCTGAGCCCCAGTCAAGGGGGTCAAACCATAAACCCCCAGGGTAACCAACATCTGTGCCAGTGAGCTTGTTGTTGGGGAATATTGCATCAGTGTTGACAGAGCCAGGCTTCAAGATATCAGCCCATCTCCTTCACTCAGCCCATGCAAAGAGAATAAGCTCCACCACAAACAGTGTTGTAGAATCTGTGAAATATTTAGCCTCTCCTGCAGTGAACCATGATGGGTGTTGAGAATTTCACCCTTTGTAAGAGGCTCAGGAATGAAGATACCAGCCAATCCAAGCATAGTCCATCGGCAGTGCACAATCTCTGATGGCAGAATGCATTTGAGCAGCTCTGGCTCAGATCCTGCATTTCAAGAGATGAAATCACTTCTAGAACAAGAGAATCTCATTTCTCCCCACATAATCAAAAGTAGTGAACATGCAGGCTCATTCCAAGACATCATCCCAATAATCAATGGATGTTGTCATGACGTCCAAAAGACTCAAACATACTATGAATTTCACATTTCTAAAGATTTCAAGGTTTTGCATGCTGAGTGATTATTGTATACAGAATTTAGTTGTGGAAGTCAAACTTACACCAACAGACAATGTGTAGCAAGCAGGTTTAGAATGAGGCATGCTTAACAACGTGTTTGGAGTGAAGGGTCCAGTATTAGGTGACGGGTGAATTAAAACAGATTAGGATTTTGAGGTTAAAATCTTTGAGCATTGCATCTTTGCCTCTGGAATAGAAAGAAATTGTATAAAATGGACATCATCAAGTTTCAAATCACTCAAAACGGACTAAAGTAACATATGGGGCTGCAACTAGAGAGGGGTCTAGAGCTACTTTTTCAACACCTTTGAAACAAACTATCATTCATCCTCTTCTGCCTGTGTTTTCTGCATTGCTCCTTTACTTCTAAGGCTCAAAGAACATTTGTAGCCCTCCAGTTTGGGTGTCCAATGACATAAAAATTGCTTAATTTGGTTTATTAATGAGGAAAATATTGAAGAGTGTTCAGTGATGATCAGTTCTACCCTAATCTCTGACGCTTCTCCCATTGGCTGGTTCACCATTCTATGGCTTTTTATTTCATCCACTCTGCTTTTATATCAACTTCCACGTACAACCAGATTTTTCTTCCACGATCCCAGTTTGGGTCATTGTCAATTTGCTGATGTTTCTTCAAGCATCCCTATATGTTTTCATCCCATCCGCAATTAGCTCATGTTTGTTCAAACATGTATGTTTTCATCCCACTATTTTTCTCATCCCCCTCCCCCCCCTCCCAACCTACCCTCTATCAACTTTGCCAGCCAATCCAAAAGATCATCAATCGAACACCAAAGACCTTTAAAAAAAGATCAACCATTGAAATCAACAACACCTTTTTAGAAAAATCATCAACTACTGAAACCCACAAGACTAAATTGAAAAATGACATTATTTGTGGCGTGCAACATTAAGATTTTTTCAACTATGATCATCAGCATTTAAAACCCACAATGCTAAAGGGGAAAAAAAGATCATCATGAATTGAAACCCATGAGAGGTATTTTTAAAAAGATTGTCATCATTTGTAAGCAACAACAATAAATTAAACAGATCATCAATTTGAGAAGAAGCTCAAATGAGAATCCACAGCAATCCTATCCAAGAAATGAACCTCTGTAGTGACCACATGCCTGTCTACTCCCTCTTGCATAGATTTGTCATGGTCTGCTGACACTCACAGTTGGCCAAAGGATCTCAAAAGTTACAATGTTGATGAAATCAATGTATTAGGTGTACAAAAGCACAGATCAAAATAAGAACTCAAACATGAGTCCAAAAGATTCAGCCCCTTACCACAAACTTGAATTCAGGCAGTGAGTTCACGCCAAGAAGTGGTACCAGATTTGCAACAAGTGCCACAATTTGAATGCCCTTATGTCCCTGTTCAACATCTCTGACAGAACACTCAACTTGACATGATTTCAAATAATGTCAATTGCAATTCAAGACAATTAAGGGCACGGAGAACACCAACCAGATGCATGTTATTAATTGTTCTCACCTTAAAAGATGAGCGTACTTTGGATGTCCTGCCCAAATCAGGCATCACAAAAATGTTCTCCAAAGGAGAATACAAAGAATACTCTACGCTATATTAGCAACCAACTGCTTGTCTAATATGGAGGTGATAAGGTCAACCTTATTGGGGCACTTTTCCTTGTATTGCTTCACAATAACTGAACCAGCCAATGAAAGAAGGTCAACACTGTCCTTTTCATCTCGGCCACGGCCTTTGGTCTGAGTGATGGCAGTTCCACACTGCAACAACAAAGGTCATCCAAACTTTATTTAAACCACTAGAAGAAGTCCCACATGGTCCAAAAACGAATATCACATGCAGCCAAGGCTATGCATACCAGCTGTCCCAAAAGAATCACTGACAAATCCCACTGGAAATTCAGAGCATTAGATAGGAAGGAAGAGAAAATGTAAGCGACAAACACTTTACCATGCAAATCCCAAACAGTGCCCGCATGTTCTGTCCCCCACTCATCTCAATTGCAGCTGCATAATACTTCCGAGCTGCCCGCAAGTTGTCCAAACCTCCCATTGTATACAACAACTGCAACCACACCAAAAAACTCTCATAAAACAAAAATTGGGGAACCTGCAACCAATGATTGGAACAAAAAATTTGTAGCCTCATCAAATCCATGACTACATAACAGAAACATTAGTTCACTAACCTCAGCATAGCCCAAATGATAAAGTGCATTTGTGGGTTGTGATAATATAAGCTCTTCGAAGCAAAATGCAGCCTGCTTGTACCTGTTCCAAAGCAAAAGAGACATTAAGAATCTACTTTCCCTGTATCAAGAAAATTAATTCAACAGAGGCCTGGTAAATGAGGTAGGTATACAGGACCCTGTTTTTCAGTGCACTTACATCTGCAGTAAGATGTACATATCTGCAAGTTCTCTCCATGCATCATGGTCAGCCATAAATCTGCACAACAGGAGAGAAATACTCACAGAACTTGAGATAATTTCAAGCAACAACTCCTCATCTATGTTTATCATATCCCTCAAGATTGGAATTACTGCTGAATGTGACCTACCTAAGAGGTCCACAAGTTGTCAAGCTCATGAGAACATACATGACACAACAAGACACAGCAGCACTAGAAAAGGACATTGAACTGAATAAAGCCTTAAGACATACGTTTCAAGGTACTTATTGGTGGCCTCCACAGCACCAATCAAATTGCCCTGCGCCTTGGCCATTGCAATCCTTCTTTTATGCAATGCCTGCAGATGAAATTTCTTCATAAATATTGAGAACTTAACAATACTCACATTAAGTCAACCTGAATAGAATCAAGAGACACAATGATAAGGTGACAGAGACTGGAGATCCAACGATATATCACGAAATGGGAAAAAGAGACTTCTTCAGCTTCCAGTTGTGGGTGGAGGTCAATCTGTTACATTAACCAATATAATGAATTTCTGTCACAAGACCCACAGTAAGATGAAGACTCAGCCACTATATGCTGGCGACATCTACAGATTGTAATAGAGCCAAGGAAACCAAGAAGAAAGGGAGCCAGAAAAAAATAAGGAAAAAGGAGAAACAGCATGGAGAACTTTGAAGAGGATGGATGATCTTTCAAGGAAAAAGTCAGCTTTGAAATTGAAAATAGTTGCAAAACAAACTCACTGAAGAACTCTAAAAAACTCATCTTCCTTCACTGTCTGTCTGCCTTTCTTTGCTTCTGACACCACACAAAAACACTGAACAAAGAGAAGAAAAGCTTTAAGAGAAGGAAGAAGCAGCCTGACAGAGTCAGAGGGACTGAAACCACAGAAAAACACCAACCAAAGGGAAAACAAACTTTAAGAGAAGGAAGAAGCAGCCTGACAGAGTCAGAGGGACTGAAACCACAGAAAAACACCAACCAAAGGGAAAACAAACTTTAAGAGAAGGAAGAAGCAGCCTGACAGAGTCAGAGGGACTGAAACCACAGAAAAACACCAACCAAGGGGAACATAAACTGTAAGAGAAGGAAGAAGCAGCCTGACAGAGTCAGAGGGATTGTCTGCAAGTAGGTCTGAGTATAAACTCTCTGCTTGTTGCCATGCACCTTTGGCCTCCCACCACATTCCCTCCAACCGTGCTGCACATGTTGTAAAAGACCACCATGTCATTGTTGACACAATGTTTGATTCAGGTGAACAAAAAATGCACTGAACTTGCCATAGTAAGACCCTTCAGCACCCTATTCTAAGAACAATCAAGACAGCACAACCAGTTGAATTCTAGCAGGACTACAAAGCACCTATACTGATTGATTCTACCACATGACAACACCAGGGAGATACCCACTCCACTGTCCAGAGCACATATTTTTTGCATCACATCTCAGCACAAAAACTCTCTCACCTATCTCTGTCAATTCTTCACCCAATTGCCAACGTAAAGTTGACAAGAAACATACTCTAGAACTAGTATCATTTGCAGCTTTCAGGTGCTTTTGAGATTTCAACCCTTCCAGAGACAATGGTCATGTATTTCATGTCTGCTAATAGGGTGGCACTGCCACAGAAGAGTTGAGAGCAGCAAGATAAGTGGCTCTCCTGTTATTCTTGAAATTGCACTGCAATGTGGTTGATGAGAGGGGACAGAGGTACACAAAGATACATACCAACACGCATGCTCTCAGGAAACTTTGTCCTCAATGCTCCTATGCATTCCTGTCACAGATGACTCCTTATCATTATTCGGTTTCACTCAGTGAATGCTACCAAAAAAACAAGTGCCGTCTCTGGTCACCTTAGTCTTGTGGGCTTTTCTGGACTTTTGCAAGGGCTATTATATAGGGAGCATTCACCATGTGTCTTGTTGACACAGGTCCAAGTGGATTCTGATCAATTCAATGCTTCCCTACATACTTAGGAGAACTTCAATCTCCAGAAAAATCAGCAGTTTACATATCTACTGACAAGCTGATCATGGCTGAATTGACAACAAATGTCCTATGCATTTTTTCACGTCATCAAACTGACAAAAGGCAGCCAGTTGGAAGTACCTTGGCAGCTTCAAGCGCATGACAATCCAGAGCTGCAATTGCCACTTGTTCATAAATTGTCCAAACTGCATGATCATCACAGAAAGGTCAACTCTCAGTACACTTTAAATTGGTTTCCAATGTCTGTGAGTTCCTGAAGAAGCAAAAAACATACTGGACATATCAGCAGTTACTCTGGATGGTTGTTTTTAGACCTCCTCTGTTCCTGATGTATCCAACAAGCTATCTGAGTTATGTCTGATGGCCCCCCCCCAAAAAAAATGTCATCCTGTCTCTCCATGTAATGCATAAACCCTGCCTTTTGCGAACTTGAGAGTCAAGAATTCCCCCTTCCTCCATGACCTAAAGACCTAGGCTTAAAAGAGGAATGAAACCCCTCATGAACCAACCAAAAAACTGATTCACCTTCCATAAAATGGTCACAAAACAAGCACGAGAAACAGGGAACGTTGAAACCCTCATACCATCAGCTCCAAGCTTCGATCTTGCAGAAGAGTTGTTGAGAAGGGCTAAGCCATGACGAGCAACGGTGCTTGATCTTCTGACGCGAAGTTTGCGTACTAGAGCTAAGTATTGTGCAACATCTCCCCCGCCTCCTTCCACATCCCTCTCCAACTTCTGCAGCTCCATTTCCTCCGTCGCTCCCACCATCTCTCTTTGTCTGTCTCCTATCCTTCCCCCCACCCCCCCCCCCTCTCTCTCTCTCTCTCTTCCCTTGCCTCCTTGTCTTCCTTTCTTGCACCTTCAGATCCACTCCGTCCTCCAAAAAGTCAAATCCTTCACACCCAAATTGCTCAGATCCACGCAATCAAAAACGCTGATGCGAAAACAACGTCGCCCTAAAACATGCTCAGAAGAAGAGCGAAAACCCCAAGTGCGTTACGGAACCTGCCAAGAAAACGACGAAGTTCATCCGGGTCATCCACCATAACCGGGGGGGGGGGAGCGAGCTCACCCGGGGCGGTTATTATTAGTTTTACAATGTATTCTGTCTTCTTTTATAGAATGAGTTAGGCTCCCACAAGATGTACCATACTTCTTCTTTTTTCTTTCTTTGATTACGTCCCCAGAAAATATAGATTATGTCGTGGTTGCAAAGTTGCAGCTTGTAAGGAAATGGCAATACTTATACCTTGAAAGTTTGTGCAAAATGTTAATTGATTTTTAGAGCATATGCTTTATCAGTAGGGAGCTGGTGTTATATATATATATATATATGTATGTATGTATGTATGTATATTCCAGTTTTGTGATGTAGCTAAGATGGTGAACATCCATAAGCCAATTTAGCCAAGTTTGGCTATTAACAAAATATGAAAGGAAATGTTTTTTTATGTCCTTAATATATTTTGAGCTAGCTACTTGAAACGATGTGTGTGGGGGACGGGGGGCGGGTTTTTTTTTTTTTCTAATTTGTGCAATTATTTTTCCAAAAAAATATTGAATTTGCAACAATTATTTTCCAAATTTTCAAAACAGTATGATATTTTGCACCCAAAAAAAGGTTGGTAATGAGTAGCATTTAAGGTTAATAAGTAATTAATTTATATAGCATCAAGTTTTAGCCTTCATTTCCATTGAATTACACTGTTGGTGACTTCATCCATAAGACAATAATATGTACTATAAGGCCCGCTTTACACTAGGAGTCAGGGCCAATGTTCAACCCAAGTCCAGCATTCCTATTGATGCAAAAGTTGAAATCAGCCCCACGGTCTTTACACTAGGAATCCAGGCTCAAATAGAAAAAAACTTTTCAATCTGCCCCCAGTACAAATAAATGCTGAACTTTATGGTCTCGTATTGGCCCCAAGGCTGGAAAAGGGATACCATCAAATTTGGGAGGCCAATTTGCAACCCAAAAATGCCCAAAGTTGGCCTAAAGTTTTTTTTGGCCCTGACTCCTAGTGTAAAGGGGGCCTAATTCTAAGGATTGAATCTGTTTCTGTTGTAAAGAGTACTGGGGAAATTTTGTGTAGGAGTAGGGTTTGTGTTTAGTAGACCCTTCCCCATTTGAAGATCCCCTCAAAAGGCTCATAGGCCAAGTGGAGGGGCTGAAAATCTGAATGGGTCTGACATAGAGCATTCTCGGGCATGAAGAAAAGCTAGTTTTTTTTTGGGGGGCCGTCTTTCAGCATGTTTCCGGATTTTCTTTTCTTTTGCTTATAAGGTATATATGCATCATCTTTGTGGTGCCTGCATTTTGATACTTTTTTCTTCTTTTTTTTCTTTTTGTGGGCTTTCACCTTTCATGATGTTCTTCTTGTGTGTGTTTGTGCCCTTGCAAGAACATGATGATTTATTTTGTTGTGTTTAAGCTTTCATGATCTTTGTTGGCATTATTATCCTGTGCTCTTCTTCCAATTTCATGTTTGCTTTGCTTTTGCTTTCTTTTCTTCTTTTTTTTGTGTGCATCTATTGATGACATGTAACCAAAAGAGGAGGATACTAAAACTGGAATACAAAAGTAAAAACTCTAGAAATTATATGGGTCACTTTTGGCATATTCATTGAATATTTCCTCACATCAAGTGACTCTTATGCTACAATCACCTTAATATCTAGATTATAGTCTCCAATGAATCACAACATTGCCTTATGCTACTTCTATGTTTTTTCAACATTCATAGTATGAATCAACAATGCATGTAGATCTACTTCCTCGATCTTGCACAACTCAAGGATTTGTTGCGTCTAATATAGCTCAAGCCAAAGAAAGGAACTACTATAATTGACACCCCACCAATTGATTTCTCCCTCTAGCAATTGAAGTATTTGGATGTTTACACAAAGAAGTCAATGTGGTCTTACATGAGTGTGCCAATGTTATTTGGAACCTAAAACGGTTCTAGAGGGCCCTCCCTTCTTTTGTTTTGGGTACTTTTCTCCATCAAAGAATTTCAATTACATTGGAAAGGATGCAAGCATCCTCCATTTTAAGTCATGCAGTAATAGTAGGTCTAACTACTTTTTAACTTCCACCCCTTCATGACACACCCCCCATTGCCACTATTGACCTATTACAAGCCATTGGTTGTTGAAATGGAAAGTTTTTGACATCTAGTTTGTACTAATTTTACACCCTTTAAATTATCCTTTATTTTTAATATCTATGTACATTTTTGAATATGCAATGTGTTTTATAAATAAATCTTTACAAGGTTTTGATGATTAGATTCTCCATGTGTTCAAGCATTTCTTAGAATTTCTATCCCCTATTTTACATGTAATGCAAATCAACTATAACATTTTTTCCCTTGTTCTATAGATGTCAATTAAGTTGGGCACATGATAGTTTATTTTTAGCTTGGAACTCAAATAGACAATGGGCTTCCAAGCAAAAAAAGGCTAACCATTAGCTTGCGTAAGGCACAAGCATGATCACATTTTTTTGTTCCTAAAAATTAGAAGAAAGTACTATAATGGTAAGTGTCGCAGGTGAAGCATAGGTTTAATGAACTTGAAGTTAATGGGCTAACTAAGGATTCATTTGTAAACGAGAAGCCCAAGAGCTTGTTAACAATATCTTTGACATAAGATGTTAACTATTTAATGATAACTCATAAGCTTAGGATTGTGCTTATGTGCCGAGCTCAAATGAATCACATAAATGCATGAAGTTTAAGCCACCCAATTGAATGACTATTTGTTTAAATGTTGCCCAATTGATTAATTGTCAAATGATTTCAAATGATTAATTGCCCAATTGCTTTGGATCTCATCTTATCCCATTTGCCCACTAACGTGTTTGGCATTCCTTATGATGTTCATTAGCCCCATTCACTCATTCATTGCATGTAGTAATAACAATGGCCATGCTTCTTCTTATTGCATTTTGTGCCAAATTTTGTTTGTTTTATGGTTAGTTTTTTTTTTTTTCCTCCTACACAAAGTTCAATCTATTCTATATTTTGTCAATGCAACAATTGATCATTATGCATAGAATTTCTTTCTTTTTCATTCAATCATTTTGATAAATGTAATGACATGTTAGAGATTTCTTAATGTATTGAGAAGGTGCCTAAAATCCATAAGATTCCCTACTAACGTGGGAGGTCATTTAAAATTTCTGGGCAACTTGTATACATTTCATAAAGGCCCACCATTTTTTTTTTCACACACACAATAGGTCATTACACATTATAAGGCCTTTAAATAGGGGCAAAAATTCTACATTACCCTTGGTTATTGCCTTGGGTGGGCACCTTCTAACACCCCTATCCATGGGCCTTACCTACCATTTAACTTATTTTGCCTTATCTAGTTTTTTGTTCAAGTGAATGGTTGATGGTATTGCTACCAACTATGCATGTAGTATGTACACACTACCTATCCATGGGCCTTACCTACAATTTAACTTATTTTGGTTATCTAACTTTTTGTTCAAGCTAATGGTTGATGGTATTGCTACCAACTATCCATGTAATATGTACACACTAGAGAAAGGGATGAACTTCCTTTATTATGTAGAATCAAAATAGATGTAATGTAGTTTATAAATAACATTTTTTTAATGTAAAAGAAATGAAAAGAAAAATATGCAATTTATAAATTTAAAAAAAGGTAGCTTCCAAACTATGGAAGGTATTTTTCCAACCTATCACATATTGTAGTATTTGAAGGAATTTAGCAATTTAGTGTCGAATAATTTATTTATTTATCAAAATTTTCATTTCGGCACATTATTATCTAAAAATATTTTGATTTAAATTGTTAAAAATATTTATACTTTCAACATGGATCAATTTAAAAATCATTTTCCATCCACTTGGAATTATGTTTAGTTGTTATGTTTCTTGATTAAATTATTTGCCTTCATAATTTTGATTCTTGTTTCCTTCGTAATTTCCCTTTCAACAAACTTAGAAAGTAACAAGTTTAAGAAAATATGGTGAAAGCCTATTCATGAGAGTTTTTAAAAGTGATGTTGAAGGTTTTGGTGGGGACTTTCCTTTGTGATTTGCAAAACTTTTGGTAGAGGTTTGAAACGTCCAAAATGGGCAAAGAAAAACTACTTACCACAATGTTTGAAAGCATTACAAGTGAGGAGAGAGAAGCAAAATTGAAGTGTGACATACAAATTATCAATGAACAAGTTGTTCAAAAGTAATTGGTTGTCAACAAACTAGATAAATGTCATGTTGGCAAGCCAAGAACAGTTGTAGCTACAATATTATTTTCACAAGAGATATAGAGAGAGGATGAAGAACCTACTAAGGACAAGAAGCATCAAAAGAGGAAAAGATTATCACCTACAAAGGATGATGGGAAGCAGTCAAAGAAGAGAAGACCTTACACAAACTTGTTTCAACCTCATTTGTGGCCTCCCATTTAGCTACAATAAAAAAACATGGTAATAGTTCGAAGCATTACACTTTCTAGAAACAACATTCAAGAGGCCTAACATGCCAAATCCTTGTGAAAAATTGAGTAGGGCATGCTTATGGGAATGGTTCACAACAAGTTGTGAATTAAAACCAAACTATAAACATGCATTGGAAGTTGGGACAACAATGAAATCCCATAAATAATCTATGCATGTATTAAAGGGCTACTGAAAAGTTCATCACTCACTTGTTGTCATGTTACGAAAGATGAGAAAAGCTAGACAATCGCTTTCAACCGACATTGTGCAACCTATTATTCATGGAATGATAAAATCTACAACATCTGAAAGCTTGCAAGGCCTTGGAAGGTTTACAATCACAAGAAAATGGACCTGTCAATTCAAGAAACAATACATGAATTGATCTTTCAGAATGGACACAACAACAACAAGTAGACTACCACCTCACTGGTCTGAACAAGGATGCAACATGGCTTATTGAATAACTTACTTGGTGAAGGATTATAACATTCCTCTAACCCTAGTTGTTATTTGTGACTAGACAAGTGTTCATCTTGTCCCAATAGCAAGAGAAAAAACTTGGGAGAATAAAAGATCAAAACACATTTAAGTTTAAGAAGTTGAAGACAAATGACAAATTACAATGGTTATAGTTTTAATTACAAATGATTTTTTACTTCACCCTTAGATTGTGTTCACAAGCACTATTCATCATTGTTTACCACCATTTAATGAAGGAAAAAACAAATGCATGAGTTCATGTTGGGATCTTACATTCAATGAAAACCATTGGTCAACATTGGAAACAACAAAGCAATTCATCTATAAGATTTTGTTGCCATACATGTACATTCAAATTTGCCACTTAGAATTGCAAGAAAGTTAGAAGATGGTGTGGTTGTTGGATTGTTCGTATGTGCATAAGGGCCGTGATTTTTTAGATTGGATGAAAGAAACACACCCAAATATTTTTGTGATATTTATTCCAACTAATTACATTAATGTGCTCCAGCCAATAGATGTCATTTTGCAATGGCTTGCTAAAACATGCATTCAAGGTACAATTCAATTCTTGGACTACTATAGTCATCAAACAACAAATTGAGGATGGTTAAAATCCATAGATTGATTTCAAAATGAATAACCTAAAACCTCACATTTGTGGCTTTTTTCATGCTCAATAGGATCTATAATGTTTTTGAATGGTCATTAGGATGATGATTTTTAACATTTTTAATTTCAAAGGTAAATGTCTAAAGTAGGAGTAGATTGTTGCATACCATAAAAGGTGGTACTTAACCTTTCAATTACATTATGAACATGAAAACTATGGGCAATTATGCCCATTGTCATGTTTATTGTTGAAGCTTTCACAAGTACTCAACTCAAAATCAACTCCAATTTGTACTAAAGCTCTAAAATATGAATGTCAAATTGAAGATTGAAATATTTCTTTTTAGGTTCTCTTTTTGCAAGCCTAATTAACTAAGAAACATGTCCTAATTAATCATGTGTGCTTATTGAATAACTCTAATGAATATTGAAAAAATTCCATACACATGATTAACCAAGACTAAGCAAAACCTTTTTAATTTTAACTTGAAAAAAACTTGAGCTTTACATAGAAGAAGGGTTTTTGATGGCAAGTCCTAGTTGTACTTTGTCGCAACCCTAGCTTTAGGCACGCGACTAAAGCAAAAGGGGTTGCAAGGGTGTGGGCCAAGAGAAAGCCCAGAAGTCACATCACATACTCCCGGGAGTGTAAGAAAGTGTGAGGGAATGAACCCTCACACTCCCAAGGCAACTCCCACTTTGAGAAATGGATTCCCAATGGACTTCTGAAACTTCAAAGAGCAATTTCAAGGGGTCAAAACTCAATGACTTGTGGTGTTTTTTATATCATTGAAAAGATTTTGAAACTTCGATGTTTGAAATGGTCTCGCATTGTTCATTTGGACATCTGAAACACAAGTTATGGCCAAAAGAAGGGTCAGGAGTTAAATTGCCAATTTGACTCCCGACCAGAAAAAGTCGGGAATCGACTCAATTTATTTGTCTACAGACAGGATGCAACATATCGTTGGAAAGCTCTCGATGAGAGTTACAACTTTTCTTTAGACCGCATCTCGATCCAAGGTCTACTCGCGAAGTTATGGGGCTCCAAAGTTGCGAGAGTCCCAACTTGGGCGATTTCGGGACTCCCACTTAGGAGTCCCGAGACAAGAAACCATTTGGATGTGGGCCCCGTGGAGAGCTGCAGAGTATACTATAAGGGGGAAAGTAGTGGCTTCCCTCAAGTTCGGGTTGTGGTGAGTTTTGACTGTCCGTGTTACCCGTGGCTCGTTTTAACACCAAAAGTGTTTCAACTACGCACTAACCACCTTGTGTGGGTTTTGTGTAGGCTCATGTGAGTGAGTGAAGCTTGTCAACGCTTCCTAGTCCCATCTCAGAGCTTTAGCACGCCCTTCTGCTCCTCAAAGTGCTGTGAGCTAGGGAGTGTGCCCTGATTCCTCCTTCTTCCGTTGTTTTCTACTTGGATTCTCATTTGAGTCTTTCAAAGAGTTGGGAGTGCGTCAACTTGGTAAAAAATATTCTCTATTGTTGCCATTGTTGTTGATGTCACTAGTGTTGCTACTGCTTGTGTTGTTCATGCTGCCAATGTTGTTGCCACTGTGGTTATTACCACTAGTGTTACTACCACTAGTGTCGTTGTTACCATTGTTGTTGCCACCTTTGTTACATCCATTGACTACCCAATTTTTACACTATAGAACAAACATAGATCCAAGTTTTCTTATGAAATTTTTAATCTTCATTCCCCATGTGACGAAATCATTCCACTTGTAGCCATGACCACTAATTGCAATTTTTGCACAAAAAAATGTGTAGTTTTGAAGTTATTCCACCTTAAAAAGAGATTATCACAATAACCATGCCATCCTCAAACATACACAAGTAGTCTATGTAGGAAAATGAAGCAAAAAAGATCATTCTTCACTATTCCAATGCAATTCTCTCATTAAACCGTCTCTAAAACATCAAAAGCAAATCTCCAAAGATGAATCTATATTTGTTGTGCTTATACTAGGAACAAGTTTCAAGCATTAGTCAAAACATGCTACAAACTAAAAGAATGACTATAAGTGAGTTGTAGAAGAAAACACACCTTTGTAACAATGTTGAATCTAATGTTTGTGAATCTAAGAAAGATTGAATAATATTCCACAACAACATTCAAGACATGTAGCTATGTGTAGTGTGTAAAAATGCAACAACAATCATAAGTTTGATCATGAAAGGATGCACGTTAAGAATATGCAATGCCCTGGATCACTCATAAATAATCCCAACCCATCCACCTAAGAACAAAAACTCACAACTTTTTTTATGTTCACCACCCATAATAAAAGTAAAAAGCTTAGCAAAAATAGACGTTGGTTGCTTCTGGATCAAAAATGGCTTATGCATGAACGTGAAGCCTAAGCTTGGAGCCTTTGAACTCAGAACTTAAAGTTTAATGTGATTTTACTCTACCTACATGGATGAATATGTCCATAGACGAATGATTTCATATGGATAAACTTCATTTATGATTTGGATTATATAAATAAATCATTGGATGAAATTCATCCATGATTGGAAAATAAATAAATTCAAAATTATTTTATCCATCTTCATTTTTTGTCCAAATATAATATTTCAAACTTGAATGTCATTTAATAACAATGGATAATGAAATTGTGTGATGATATGAAAAAATATGATGATGAGACCAAAATTAATTAAAATTTTTTTTAACAAATAATTTTCATGAAAAATGTTAAGTATTTAGGAGATATTGTCATGGAATGAGTGTCACCCTCCTTCCCCCCTGGGCCAATTGTTGTCAACAACATTATATATTTACTTCTAGAAAACTAAGGTGCCTTGAAAATAAATAATTATTAAAAAAAACCCAATGTCATTTATGATAATGAAGAAAGTTAATTGAGGTGCTTAAAACTGAATTCTAATTTATTTCAAAAACCCATTATCAGTCATGATGTTACATAGTTTAAAAATAACTAAAACATTCAAAATACATTGTTGTCAACAACATTAGTTAATTTTTTTAAAAGTCATGGCACCTTTGACAAATAATGAAAAAAAAACCCTCATTGTTGCCAATGATAGTTATAAATAGGTTTGAAAAAAATTATGGCACCTTAAGAGGAGGGAGAGGAAATAACCCATTATTGTCAATGACATTGGGTTAATTTGCCATTGAAAATTAAAAATAAAACAATAATGACCATGGGGTGGATGTTAGCATAGTAATGATAATATAGTTAAGACATTTTCAAAATAATGGCATTTAAAACCATAGCCATGAAATACATCTATAATGGAATTTACATTATATTATTCAACAAATGTTATATCATATACAATTAGATTGTGTTTCATGAAGCTCTAATTAATTAAAATCATGGAAAAAAATTTATCCTGTGAAAATTTAACGATAAAATAAAACGTTCATCCATAATTTTGATGGAAGTTCTATTTATAAAAAACATGTACTAAATGCAAAAAAAAATTCATCCATACATTAAATGAATGAAAAAAAACATTCATCCATAATGAAGATGAATGTTTACATCCATCCCCATGTTTACTTCTAGGTTTACTAGTACAACATTCATTTTGTAGTTAAATTCTTGTGTTTTACTTGCATGTGTATAGTAAAAAAGACATTTTACCATCCCAAGTTCCAACTCTAAGCCCTAGGCTCATGCTCTAGGTTTGCCCCCTTCTAGATCCAAATTTGCAAAGGTTATTTTGTTTGATCTTCATGGCTTGGACATTCTCTTCAAAACAATAGTGATTGACTATACTTATTGTTCTTTTAGCTGTTTGATGCAACATGGTTGAACGATTGCAAGCTTGAGGTTCTCTTGGGTGGTTGATATGCCAAAAAGTGTGATGCATCGACATGAGTGTTGAACCTATGCACATACTTGTTAGACAAGTTGGACTTGCAAATGATGGAGGATGGGATTGATTACTTAGCAATGGCAATTTTAAGCAAGGTGACAATTATGGGCAAATGACGTATTTTGGAGACTTTGAAATTAAAATTGAATGGTGATGATGATTGATCCCCTCAATTGTGAAGAAATTGCATGGTGGATGTTCCAATGGTGGTGGTGATGATGATGGCGAAAGGGTGTGAATTGAGTCGAATACGCATGGGTATGATGTTGCAAGTGATTTTCAACACTAGGAAGAAAAAGAAGAAGAAGGGAAGAAGGATCTCATGGGACTCAATGTTAACATAGTGATCAATTGAGTCCTATAGCTAAAACCGGAAATTGATCTTTACTGGTAGCAACTAGTGAGTCAGCAACTCATGACTCTAGTTGCTTGGAATGCACTTTGATTATTATCAGTTGCTTCACATGCACATTGGTTGTCGAAGATACTAGTGGAAGGACCACCTTGGGATTCACATAGGAATAATCGCTGATGCTTAAAGCCCTTTTGGGTGGAGTCTGATTAATATGTGGAGGAGTCGAACCTAGCTTCTTATGCAGCACTTCTGTTGACCCAAATTGACTACCATTCATTTGGTTTTTTTTTGAGATCCATATCAAGTGCAGTTGCTTTTTATAGCTTCCCATTCAATGCCCAAACTTGTGCAACAAAAGGTAGGAATGACATTGAGAAAGTCTTAAAAGAGCTCTTAAAAAATCACTAGAATCCATGCCAACATCAATTTTTGCATTAGCATTTCGCCTCTGTGAAGGGCTTCTTGATTCACCTTGCTAAGGTTTTGCTCAAAAGGATGTTTAGATAGGAACTTTCATGGGATGTTGTGGTAAACTATTGTGGGTATTCTACTTTGGTTTTAAAAGCTTATGAGACATGATTTCTTGTCGAACAAAGTGGCAATTTGCAACGGTCCCATTAAGTTTCTTGAATTTTCAGCAATGGACATTTTGAAAATTCGAAATTTCAACATTTTAGGCCAATAAATTTCTAACAATTTTGACAATTTAAGAAATAATATAATTAACATCGAATCCATTCAAGTACTACAATATTTTACATTTAGGTAAAGCCACCCCCCAAGGGTTTTGTTTAACATAAAACTACCATAGGTTTTGTTTTTCTTGTGAGACCCAATGGGTACCTCTTGAGTATCTTGGGAAAAAAAAATTTAAAAATTGGTAAATTTAAAGAAAATGTAATGCCTATTTCCCCCAACATTACATTTTATAAAATCCCATCATCATATTACACTCTATAAACTAGAGGTAATCCCAAAATAAGGCCTTCCCATGTGGTAACCAAGGGAGGGATGTCACCTTGAAACAAATTTGCATGGGATTGCCCTCGTCTAAAAACATTATCCCACATAATAACCTAGTAAGGAAAAAATTTAAACATTCCCTATAATATGAAAAATCATGGTCTTTTCAAACAAAAAGTTTAGTAAAAAAGAGGTTGCATTTTGCACATTACCAACTTGACTCATTAATTATTATTAAAAATTGATTTGAACATGTCTAATTTGACCATTCGTCAAAGTTGACAATGTGTCCAAATTGACTAATGATTTTTTTATATTGATAGTTATATTAGGTAATTCAACTAATTAATCAATTTGTGCTATTGTGTCACCTAAATTAAGCCTAGAGTTAAAGAAACTAGTTTAAATGAACACATGATACTTAGGCTACACCACCTATGCATGGATTAGACATGTACATAGGCCATTTAAACATATGTTAGGTTAGGTCACATGGCATTTAGGCCACTTAGGTTAAGCCTACAACTAGGTAGCCTGAGTTATGACACATGGCTCCTAAGTTAAATTAGGCCATGTGGCATGTAGTCTAGGCCTATAAGACCATATGGCATTTAGGTTATAAGGCCTAAGCCCTAATAGTCTATGTGGCACCTAAACTAGACTTAGGTCACATGGCATTTAGATTAAACCTGGACCTAAACCACATGGAACATACATAGGTTAAACACATACATAAACCACCTAGTGGCAATTTAAACTTAATCACATCGCATTTAATTAAAAAAATCTTTTTTCATTTTGAGTTTAGCTTTTAAGGTTGAGCCTCTTTGATTGGCTCATCAATGATATCCCAAATGGCATTTGTTTTTGGAATATTTCTTATGTTTTTTGAATGTGTGTAATACACCCACTTATATTGTTTACAAATTTAAGAGGATAACAAACAATATGAGATAAACTTTTGGAAAGGAAAAATGTTCCTTTCGTGCCATACAACATTACTTATAATTAATTAGGTAGGTAAGTAAAGAAATAGATTAGATGTGGTTATTTTTCTACATTTTGTGAAACATTGCCATTTCAAGTTTTTAAATGTTGACTAGTGAATACCAACTACTTGTTTCGTAAAAAACAATTATTTATTCACTTGTAACTTTTGCGTGGAAGGGTTGAAACATGCATACCATTTTTGTTCCAAGGAATATTTCATGAAAATGTTTTTTTGTGTGTTTATGGACCCAACTTTGTTTTTATTTTCATGAAGGAGATGCAAATATGCAATGAAAAATTAAATATTTTAAAAATTATATATTGAATCATATTTAGGAATTTTCACTACATCATTACTTGTAACTATTTTTTATTATTATTGATCAACAACATTCAACTCTAATATTTAAAAGAAATTAAAAAAACATAATTTGCTAAAGAAAAGTATAAAGTTTCTATAAGATAGTTTAAGACATTAAAATAATCATTAAGTTAACTTTAATTTAAGTCACTTATTTTTTTCTCAAATCCACTTGAAATAAATCTTTTAAATATTTTGTTTGTCCATCTTGCACAAATAATAGTTCACCTTGTCAATTTGTGTAATGGGATGTGTAGTATGGGATTTCCACATAACCTAAGGTTTTCAAATCCCTCACATCTTTAAATCATTCTCCATGGCAAGTCATGTGACTTGAAGTTCGTAAGTCTACATACTAGGTGTTATTACAATTTGGTAGATTTTTTGTCATTAACCTAGCCATGTGTTACATTACAAATAATTGTTTTTCACTTGGTCACTTCCTAAAGCATAATTATCAAGTGTTACAACTTCCCATTTTCAATGTCATGTTTTTTAATAATAATTTTCTTCATGTATTTAAATTTTCTCTAGTAATAACAATTTTAACTATTACCTAATTATTAACATGTGTGATTTCAATTGTGACCTTTGACTCCTCTTTCCTTTAAGGTTATTTCATCCACTTTCATAACATTGACCTTATATTTATTGGTGATGTCCACCATGATTTCTAGGACATCGTCCATAACAATTTTGAAATGATGATGGTAAACCTATATCTATGCCAACATTTGAATATAGAACAGTTTTTTGGTGAACTTGTTACAATTGAACTATTAATAACTCTCAACCTTTTGTTAATATGATGAATTATCAATTCATGTTCAAGTTAATAAATGTTTTTTGAATTGCAAGTGAAGTTCAAAACCAATTATAGTTTTTTTTAAGGCCATATTCACAACCATTTTTCCAATAGATGTAAAAAAATTAGCATGGTTTTAACTTCACATAATAATAATATATATCCAATATATTACTTTTTATAGATTATACAACTCTTGCTTAAATTACATTTTATGTGCATGCATATGGGTGTTATACATTTTTATATTGATGTATTTCAAGTTTGGGTGATTTTGCATATTGCATATGCACAATCATTGAATCAAATAAACTATAATCAATGCAAAACCTACTTGCCTTTTTCATCCAAAAATTTAAAGGTTTAATATTATTGAACAATAGGAGTTCCTAGGACAATATTTTTTACTCTTACCAAGTACAAACTCCCAATATGTATTGCCCATAAAAAATTCATCATGTTAAATATCGAAGCTTGGAAAAAAAAATTGTTCAATTTTTCAATGACAATTTTCACATTCAATTTCCTTTAGAGTTGGTAGAAAAAATGCCTCGAATTATTGCATGAGAATGTGGGTTTTCTCACACAAAAGTCATAGCTCAGATGACATGGCTACAAACTTTGTGCTTTCATCCATTACAATGTAAAATATGTCGCATATATTACATCAAAATGAAAAGTTGAGATTGGGAAATGGCACATATGGCATTTGTTTTGTAAGGTTTTAAGCTTTTCAAATCAAAATTTTGGTGGGCATTGTTAAGATGGTAATTATCGTGTTTGAATTACCTCCAAGATAGAATAATCAACCTTTAATTTTGGAGTAGAATTACAATGAAAAATATTAATGTGATAATCTAATAATTCAATTTACTAGTAATAAACATGAATGTTTTAAATTTTCCTTCATTATTTTAGAACAATAATTTATTATCTGCACCATTTAAAAAATTGTATTATTGATGTTTTTTAGAAAGCGAATACATGGAGTTTATTCCTTCTAATTAAGAGAAGATTTGAAGATTTTCTTAAAAAGTGAATTGGTAAGTTGATTTTGGAAATATATGGTGAGGAAATCTAGGAGAGGATGAGGAGACCCACGTGTTTATGGTATTTTATATTATTTAAATTAGTTGGGTGAAGAGTTTTTTTGGATATGTGCTTGGGAGAAATTTGGAATACAAAAGGATATGGTGTTTGGAAGAAGGTAGACTTTATTTGTGTGTTTGCAAGTGTATGTATCTACTTTTCTTTTAATATAGAAGATTGTAGCTTGTTTGGATTTTTATTTTGCATTTACTTTTGGATGATATTTTTAGTAATGGAGAAAGTAGTCCATGGAGATGAAGGCATTTTATCCCTTCTAAGACACTTTGCAACAAGGGTAACGCGGTTGATTTAGGACAATAATTACCTTCTTGTACTACAATGACTTTTTTTTTACTTTTATCTTTTATGTTCACAATTTTCATTTTATTCATTGGAGAATAACTCTACCTAAAGGTAGGCATACCACAATAAAGACTTTTATTTTATTCTTCTCCATTTTTAAACTTAACAACCTCACTTAATTTTAGCTTGGGATTGTTGGGTTTGTGACTATACAAGAGCTTCAACAAAATAATTTCAAAAAATTTGGGAGACAACCCAAAAGCATTTCAAAATCAACATCTTTTGCATTCAATGTTAATCAACTCCAAAAAAATTGTGTGCAAGTTTTGATTCAAGCTTTCCCTTTGCTTTCAATCACCTTGCAACTAATCCTCCCAATACAAAAAATTGTTCCAACAAAAACATGATCAAAACAACAAAATGAACACTTCAAGTTTATGCTAAACTTCAATTAGAGGTTTCACCAAACACTCCTACAATAAGATTTTTTTGGCATTTGACCTTTAATTCAAAATCTTTCACATTCAATCGTTGATTTATATGATTGATATGATTAAAAATGTGATCTTCATTGAAAAGACATAGTTGCAATCGAAGGCACAAAAGCACAACTCAAGCTTCTACAAAGTTATTATCATGTTCCCCTAGGCTTTTTCATGCACTAAACTCCACAAATCTTTGATTACAAATAAAATGCAATCTTAATCGTAGCAAATTGTGATGTTAAAATCACAACAAATCTTTTATTACAATTTTTGTTTATCATTCCTTTCAACAAAATCACAATACATTTTCGATGTCCATTTCTTTTTTCATCTCTTCACACATTTATAACTTGTAGATGTTTTCTTTGGATTCTTTTTTCTTTTGCGCTTGATAAAGTTTTAAAACACAACTAGAGGTTTTTTAGCTCTAGCCACTCAAACTCCTCACAAATGAATTTATACTTTGATGTAATGTAAGAATAAGAAACAACCAAAGTAAAAACGTGTAACAATTATTGCAAATAAATCAAACAAACAAACAATGATGCTTACATTCATTGAGCATATAATCTAATAACAATCTCCAAAGTTCTTGTTCACCAAAATTAAAATGAAACCAAACAAAAATATTTAAAACAAACACTCACCAACATCAAGAAACTTAACCAAAACCCCCCCCCCCCCAAAAACCAAACTAAATTAAGAAAGAAAAAAAACCAACAAAATACGATAAGAACTAACATAAATCATCCACATGAACTTGAATTGTCAGTGGGGCCAATTTAGGGAACCAATGATATGCATTAAATTAGATGTGTACCAAATCCTCAAAGAATAAAATATTGTAAAACAATAAATAAGACCATTGAACCCATGTACAAAAATATTGACACATAACATGACATATAGTATTATGGTATTGCCAATTCAATTATGAACTTAAAGTATCCATGTATTGTAAGTTTTTTTTTTTCATTACTTGACTTTTGATCTTATTAGTTCATTTTTGTGTAAAGGTGGTATATTGAATGCTTCTCTTCACACAAGTATCATGTCCTATAAATTAGTGCCTTCACAAATTATGACATTGACAATGGGATGAAATGCAACATTTGACATAATAGAACATTGGGTTTAGGGTTTAAACTCAGGAGATATCCATTCCAACTTTACACTCATATATTACATCAAAATGAAGATGTCTTGAAAACCTTAAACATATATTCAAGTAATATTTTGTGTTTGTAAACACATTTCAAGTTTATGTTTTCCAATATAAAAAGGTTCATCAATATTTGCAAGCCTTCTTATTTGGCCATATATGCTACATATGAAATTGTACATGAATAATAACACATACACAATGTCTATCATCTCTGCCATCATATTGTGGGATTTAAAAAATAGACACTTTTGCAAAGCACTTTACATATCTGAAACTTCACTGGAAAAAGTAATCATACCCAAAGTAATCATATTTGGACCAATACCTGAAGTCAAGAATATGATTTTATATTACCAAAGCATATTGGATTGATCATGAATCAGTTTTTATGGCAGGTGCATATTCTGCATTCCAGAACACTATCTTGCATGAGGAACTTCACACAAATTCACTTCTAAACTTGACTTGAAACACACATGACTTTGCTTGGCCATTCATGTTTAGCCACTTACTTATGCTGGACATGTAGTTCAGTCTGACAACCCTTCATAAGAAGGCAGTGAGTCTCAACCACTTGAACTTGGCTTGACACTTCATGAATCAAATAAAATTATTATCTAAAGGCATGTAAAGTGGAAGAAGCAATAGCACCAACCTTCTGTATTGGCCAAAAGCACACTCTTGGTGATGTCATGGCAACAGACAAATGAGACCCAATCATCAATCTATGACTTTGCAGAGCAATCTCCACAACAAGAATTTGAAGGTAATGCAACAATTAGAATAGTCCTAACCTTATGAGAGTTGCTCATGAAGCATCAGACCGATCACCTTCATCATGGATAGCAGTGATAAGCTTCTGTGACTACCCAACAGTCAGTCTAGGTAAGTATATAATAATCTGCCCAACGTTTTGTGAAAACCATCATACAAAATTTCTGTCCTGAATTTCTGTGAAGAAACATAGATTATCAGAAATGTAAATAGTATTCTCAACAATACCAAATGATGAGCATACTGTATTCAATTGTGTGTACATTAACCAGCCTCATACATCTGCAGAACTCAGCAGTATATTTCTTCTGACTAGGGAGGTGATAAAAAATTGAAGGATAAAAAGCTGATTGCAAGCTCTACTGAAATTGTCAGGATAGTTGTTGCTGTGAACAAATTGAGGATAGAAGATCATGACTTTGGGTGGGGAGGATTTTGCTATTGTTCCTTACGATGTGAACCAAATTCCATGATTATCAAATCTGGAATGTTGTTATCTTTCAAATTGTTTGTAGGAAGGGACATTTATCTCTGTGTGTCAAAAGTGGTTTTTGACATTATGCCCAGTGTTTGGTACAAAGAAGTAGAGTGTAGGGGTCATAGGCAGGTTATGGGTTTGACAGTCTACGGCCCACGCACACTTTTTGTCACACTTGAAGCACATGAATCAATCCCACATAAAAATGGGTAAAAGTAGCTAAGGCAAGACAAGTACCTAAAACCTGCACTATTTCCTGTTGCTGATTTTTTCAGGAGCAGGAAGGCCAGTCCTCTGTTCATACAGTTCCTCCAGCTTCTGCAGCTCAACAGTGAGAAAACGCATCAAAAACTCTGCATCTCAACCCAAGATTACAGGCAAATCTCTCCCATGAGACAAAAATTTCCTCATACAGTCTCCCTCATGCCTAACACACAGTCATATGAGACCAATTAGAAGTCAATCTCCCATATACTTTGAATCAAATGTGATACTGTTCAGGAAGACTTTCAAAGACACCTCAACTTCTCAAGTCTGGCAGCAACAACAGTTAGGAGAGGGAAATTTGTAGAAGACAGTAAACAATTGAGCTGCTCTAACGCCTTAAGAAGCATACAACACAGTAACCCAAAGAAGAGGTGAAGAAAATGACCTTAAGGTCAAGTTGAATACTGTCAAGAACTTCAGGAGACATCCTGTCAAAATACAGAGTGCCCTGCCAGTCCAAAGGGCACCAAACAGTCTTATGTTCTCACCTATCTTTGCTGAGTAGAACTGATAATGAGCTACTGGTGATGATGTACCCAACCAACACATGTGAGTCCAGACACAAAGGAAAGGGAGAGATCCGTATGCAAACAAACATTAATCCTCAAAGGGGGGTTCCAATGCTGTCATTAGCTGTTTGTGTCTGGACAACCCTCATCATGTTACTTAACAATCAGCATGTCCAATGCCAACTCAATCACAATAAGTCAATTCAATTTAAACCTTCGACAAGAAGCTACACCTCCTTCTGAAGCCTACAAATTCCATGGTCACTGTTCTTTAGAATAGGAGCAGGCCAGCAAAATCAGAAAATAGGTACCTCAAGGTGGTCATACTCATGCTGGAAAATGCGAGCCTGCCATTCCTTCAAAGTCATGGCAAACTTTTTCCCCTTAATGTCTTGAGCTTCCACCCTCACTGACTTGGGTCGCTGCAAAGAAACCCCACCACCATTACATGCCAACAACAGCCTGCACACAAGATATATCAACAAAGAAATAGAATAAAACCAAAGACATGCTCAAACTGTGCAAATTTAATGTCTATTTGCTACACTTAAACATATATGATTACTTTACTTCAAAATGTAATTGCATGGACATAATGTTTCTCAATAAAACCTTGACAGAAGAACACAAGCTTTATGTGCCAAGAGCAATTGACAGGACTTCATCTTTTTCTGCCATGAGGTTTTGGTGCAGGTTGGGGGGAGGGGGCTGGGGATGGGAAGCTATATGTCAGAAATCCAACCTCTACATCAGCTTCTATTGTAGGTGCCTTTTTTGGGTCAGATCCAAAAGTAGGAAATGACAAGCAACCTTCAGCAAATACATCTTGGTTCTTCCCATACTTGACAATTTGAGGGTTGACAAGGACATACTCCTCCCCTTGACCTCTCTCTCCCACAGGGTTGTACACCATGAGCCTCACATTCACCCCAACTTGTGGTGCTGCCAGACCCACTCCATCAGTCCTGCACCATTCCCCACATATTTTATAACCAAAATCTCAGAGCACTGCAAGTATTACAGTCATCACCCATGTATGCCTCTTTAAAACATGTCAAGAAATATCTGGAGCCTTCTTCTGGCCATGCTACTTGCTGCATCAAGGACACACAGTTGTAGTTGAACTTGAGCATGCACATCAGGAAACTTGGAAATTTATCCACTAGGAAAATTCTAAACCAAGCAAACTTCATGGTTCTTTTCACAACATGAACCATGAGCTAAGCATTTTAAATAGTTTTCTGGTCTCATCTCCAGGCATTCTTCATAGATGACATCATCTTTCTGGGTGATGTCAAGGATCTGCAGAACTAGCCTTGACTACCCATTCATTGAAAACAAACCATAAGAACAAATTTACAACAACCTCATATTGATGAAATTGCAGATACATCTTCACAACAACAATTCAAAGGTAACAAGACAATGAGTGCAGTCATAACATTATGAGAGCCATTCACAAAGTGTCAGACAATCACAGATAGCAATTTTGAGCTGCCATGACAATTGTAACAACCTGTAAGATTTGTCTTGCCTGGGATTGACAGACATGTCAGACTTGAGACTGAGTAGCAAGAGAGATACTCACTTGTACATAATATCAAACATTTCTTGAACAAGCTGTTGAAGCTTCTCATCAAAAACATTGATTATTTTGTTCTTTGCCCGCAACCTTGGATCTGGATATAAAACTACCTGCAACGGTGATTCATACTCTATCTGACCAGCTGCACAAACAGAAGAAAAGCACAGATCACCATATTTCCACATCTCCTTTCACAAGATCCAAGGAACACAGTATCACAAGTTCATGACTCCATCATCAGATTACATTGCTCCTTGTTCCTGCAGAGTTTCGACAGAGCAAGAGAGAGAATGTATGTGTGTGTGCCATAGGAGTGTCAGATGCAGGATCAATCCATGCACTGGTACATAGACACGTTTTGTTGATTCTCCTCTATTTTATTTGGTGGTACAGACTTGATGGCCACTCTCTTCAAGCAATTCTCAATATCATCTTGTGAGGAGGAGAAGAGGAAATAAGTCTTATTGTAGCACTCACGGTCGCAATCGTAGTTTCCTCACTCTCCGGCACAACCACCACAGCAATTCCTTCCGAGAATTTTTATTTATTTATTTATTTTGGGAGAAAGTGAGGGAAAAAAAGGCTTGCTTACAATAATCTGCTTCATCATTTCTGAGGCTCTGCAGCTCATGGAGTACGCTCCGTCTGCCCGCCACAACAGTCGACAGCAACTCTCTTCTCGGCAACCTCTCACGCCATGCCTCAAACCCTACCCCAAGCTTTTTCATGTCCCTTTGATCCCACACTGAGGAACAAACTCCACATCTACGCACATCTTCCCGCACATGGCTTCGATACCAGCGGCGATGAAGATCAGGGAAGGAAGAGAAGCGCGCGAAGCCCAATCCTTTAGCAACACGGAATCCGGATTGATGAAGCAAAGCCGTGCAGGGGCGCCAAGAACCCCCAACTGTTCCTTGCATCTTCTTCCTTTTCGTGCCCCGTGCTCCTCGCTATCTCTCTCCCACAGAGGAACAATTTTACTAGGTATTAACAAAATCGAAGAACCACAAGACGCTCTTCTGCAGGCGAACGGCGGAAGGTATCTTCTATTTGACGAAAGACTCTTCCGTGCTGTTGGGTAGCTGCTTTCAAATGCCAAGAAAAAAACCTTGCAAATAGGTACTTTATACCGTTGGGTAGAACAAAACATTTGTTGTCTATTTTTTGTTTGATTATTTCTGGATTTTTAGACAGAATCATTTGCAGTGCTGTCAATTCCAGTTTCGGTTGTTTGTTTGTTCGTTTTTGGTTGAGGGTAGTAGGCTGAGTGTGTGCGTGTGATTGGAGTTCTTTTGTTTGAGTTTTGGGTGGATGGTCTGTGTGTAGTATCTAGGTGTGTTTGGAGTTAGTTTATTGAATTTTAAGTGGATGGTTTGTTTGTAGTGTGTAGGTATGTTTGGAGTTCGTTTTTTGAGTTTTGGGTGTATGGTGTATGTGTAGTATCTAGGTGTGTTGGGAGTTGGTTTTTTGGATGGATGGTGTGTGTGTGTGTGTGTAGTATTGGGGTGATTGGTTTTTGAGTTTTGGGTGGATGGGTGTTATGTGTACTAGGTATGTAGGTGTGTTTTTGGGGAAGGTCTTGGAAAGCCATAGAATCTGTTTTCTTGTTGACAGAAAGGGGAGGGTGGCTTTTGGTCACCAAAAGGGTTGGTAAGGTTGGTAGCTATGTGAATTGATAGATGGTGGGAGGTTTATGGGTCCCAAGCTGTTGTGGGGACTCAATCACCATCCTCAGGATTACTTTTTGTCTTGACAGGACTGCCTTTGACATTAGCCCTGTTTGCATTTCTGTTGGAATGAAGAAGAGGGGGATTAGTGGATCCATTCTGCATTGGCCAGCTTGCAGGTGACAACTCCAGTCTCCCTGGTGTGCAGCTTGACTTGCTTAGCTTGCTTACAGGTGGCCATGCTGTTGCCAATCCAGATTGTGCTGACCAGTTGGATCCAAGTGATGTGGTGGGTTTCCCACATCATGTGGAACTGCAGTATGCCATGCTCAATGTAAATGCCATGCCCAACGTAAACTCCCTCACATTCCTGAAATCATGATGTGGTTTCAGGAATCTTCTTCTCATTTGTGTAAACTTGATAATCTGTTGATTGGATCATTCTCCTCCTCCTCCTTCTTGGCTGGATGTCATGTTCTCCAAGGAGGATTTTTGAGTGAAGTTCATCTGAGGAGGAAATTGCTTATATGAATTGGTGTGGAAATGCGATGTGGTTGCAGATTTCAATAACCACAAGCACATCAGCAGGGCTAGAGCAGATTCTACCACAGCTTTACTACCACTTGCAGTCAACTGGTTACTGCCTTCATAGTTATAACCATGTAGACTGAACACTAGCCTGAGATATTTTGTTCAAATCTGTGAATGATCTATGAATCTGGTTTGCAGCAGTTTTGGACACATTGTGTAACAGTTTTTACTCTTTTTCAGGCACAGATTGGAGAATGAAGTTGTATGTGAATGAATGCAGGGCATGATGGTGATTCATTGCACCAAGGAGCTGGGAGATAAGCAGGCAAAAAGGTTTGGCATTTTGCCATGCTTTTTCTAGCTAGAATGGAAGTTAGGGTTGATGGTTATGCCTTCACTTGTTATTGTTGTGCTAGCCAACACCATGACCGAGTCTTGCCATTTGCTTCCAGAAATGGGACAGAAACTTACTATGCTGGTTTTCTTCATAATTTCTTGCCCTAAGTTTGAGCAGGTTCTTGTAGATTTATCTACATGCACTGTTGGGATCTGACAAAGTCAATGGACAGTAATGGCAGCTAGTTAATGGCAGCTAGTTATTGGCACATTCATGATGAAGTTGATGGTCTGAACCTTTTGTGTGTGATACAATGAAGGTCGTGACTGTAATCATTGTGTCAATCTGTGTTTTAGTTTGACTGGAACTGACACAATGGTTACCTTTAATGTGTCTTTACCTTTAACGTGTCTTTTTGGAGTTTTTCTCTGCAATATGCATATGAGTATATTGTTGTAACTGTTTTGGTTTGGTAAGAATTGACACAGCATGTTTATGGATTTTCTCTCTGCTACCACATTGATAGATGTCCTAGCAGGGGGGATAACATGTGTTAGTGGCACAGAGTCCTGATCAATTGATACTGTTAGGAGATAATATTGGTGTTGCATGTTTGTATTATATTTGAATATAGAAAGATGGAAGCATCTGAACAGACACATGTTTTGTGCAGTCGTATTTGGAATGAAACTTGGTTGTCAGGGTTATTTTTTAAGCCCTGCAACTACAAGCTTTTTGTGAAGCAGTTCCTCAATATAGAAATGGCCATTGTTTTTGCTAGGGTAAGCTGTGGACCTCAACAACACAAGACACAGCAGTGTTCCCCTCGTTTCAGTACTGTTTTCTGTGTTAAGAAGGATCAAGTGATGTTCAGGGATCATCTCTTAAGGTCCTCTTGAATCAAGATGATATTGCATCATTTTGTTTGCAAGGATTGTACCCCAACAGAAAACTGCCTAATGACCCTTCATGGGGGTTCACTATGTGAGAGCAGGAAGCAGGTATGGATTGGATAATTCATCTTGACAGTGATGAGTTGCTTCACCCAGCAGGTGCTGCAGAATATTCACTGTGATGTCTGCTACAAGATGTAGCAGCTGACATGGATATGGTGGTTTTCCCAAATTCAGTTCTACATTAATCATACACCAAGTTTCAGATCTAACCTCTTGGCATGACCGGTGTGAGTGCAAACCTACTAAGGAGGATGTAAAGTGCTGCTTCATGCTTGAGTTTGATCTTGTGGTAAGCATTCTGTTCTTTGCCATGTTTGACATAACAGTATGCAAGGCTTCCAAGTAGTTTCTAATAGCCTATGGTGGGAATAGCACTCTTACTGTTCATTGTTTTCTGAGTTGTATTGCAGGCATTCATTATTGCTTGAACAGCATCACAGGAGGAGGTGCAGCACTGGTACACTATGCTCCACTCCTGCCCTTCACCAACTTGTTGCATTTCAACTTTGTCTCATCCCATTCTCATTTCCTGACAGGAGTGGGAGCCTGCTTAATGCATGCCCTTGACATTATAGGTACAAAGTAGCATGTTGTCTGGATGGACAAGGAGTTGAACTTGAAGCTGATGAGGAAAGGCCTCTTAACCTCTATCTACACCCCACAGGTAAACACATCTTTTAACCCTCTTGTACTTAATTTCATAGTTGTTCTGACAAGCTTGATATTGTGAATTTGTTCCTGCTTTATTTGCAAAATTTTAGTCCTCAGTGGAGTTCAGACAGATGATGATGATGTAAGATTGGGTTCTTGTTCAGGTGATTGTGCAAGGACTGCAGGAGGCAGGGATTTTCAGTGATGCACTGCACGTGGGGCAGACTCATCTTGAGAAATCGCAATCACAAGAGGTCTTCATGTCATCTGTCTCATGGCCCAACAGCATCCAAGCTGCTGCCACAGGTGAACTGACAATTGTGAATGAATTTCAAGCTGCAAAGTGAAGAGATAGATAGAGTAGGAGGCATAGACAAGCACAAGAATGTAGTTAAGGAGCAAGCTACAGACAGAAGAGAGCTTCTTGAACTCAGCACTGATGGACCCTCAGACATGGAGCAAGTTGGCCATTTATTCTTTCAGGGCTTGGTATGTGGTTCTTGAAACACCTTCTTCAAAATTCACCAACTTCACTTGTGATGCTTGACATGTTTCTAGATTGTATTCTGTATTCAGGGTTTATCAGAACTTGATTCTTTCAGTACGCAGGAATTCAATGGTTGTCTTCAGTTATGTGTGGCCATGGAAAAAAAATGTTTGTGGTGATGGGTGTTATTATGTGCCTGGTTCCTGTAAACATTAATCCGGGATTGCAAATTTGCTATCATGTGAGGAAAATTGGAGGTATCACTCTTGATATAAACTTGGTACTAACCTTGATACCTCCAGTTCCATATCAGCATCAGTGATATTGGACTTGACAATATCAAGTTGTCTATCACTCATCATTGATCCAATTCTGGCAAGAGCATGTCCTGGTGACACTTAACCATGCTTGATTTGCATCATATTTTGATTTCAAGCAAATTGTGAGGTCTAGATAGATACATTAATACATATCAAGGAGTATATCCCAGTTGATTCAATGTTGCTTCATGACCTAGTCCAGGAACCAAGTCTCCAAAAAACCTTTAAAAAGAGATAAACATGGATATAAGAATTGGGTTATCAAAATTAACAAGGGTTGTGTCACACTGTGGCCTTGCCCTTTACACTAAAAAGTATCTTAAGGCAAAAGAAGAATTTTAGAAGAACTTACCAAGAAACTTGCAACTTCCTACTGAAGAAGGGAATTAACCAAGTTTCCTCAACTTTTCTAAAAGGGACTTGCAACTTCCTCTTGGCAAATGGGCCCAAGTTCCCTAAGAGGACATGCTTCCTCACGACAAAGAGGCCCAAACACATGTTTTCTTGAAGAACTTAGCATGTTTCCTTGACGAACTTGGACTCACTTGTTCCAAGGAACCATGTTTCCCCAGAGTACTTGGACCCATTTGCTAAGATGAACCATGCTTCTTCGTGAAACTTAAACCCATTTGCCTTGGGAACCATGTTTCCCTATGGAGCAAGGGCCCTTTCGCCCTAGGAAGTTGCAAGTTCCCCTCCTCCCCCAAAGAAGGTGGGGAAACTTGGTAAAGTCCCCTTCTTTGAGCTAGGGATGTTGCAAGTCCTTGTCTTCCCAGAGAAATTTGCTTGCAGAAGTTGCTCAAGCATTACAATTTCCTTTCATCCATCCATGAGAGAAAATGACAATTTCACAAAAATAATTGAACCTTTGGGCTGAAGGGGATGATTCTAACCATGGGGCCACAATTTGTTTCTTAAAATGGTGACCACAAGAAAAATACTGAAAATGTTCATCACAATTTGGGGATAATAAAAAAAATTTAAAAATAATTTTCTTGTGGGCAGTGGGCATATCCTGCACCTGTATTGAGCCAAGTGTCCCATTATTTTTGTGATCTTCGTGTTAACATGAAGTTAATGCATGGTCAGACACATCAAATGTTCATCAACTTTGACACAAATATACGTTTTACCATGTTGAAAAATCAAACAGAAATTTGTACTTCTATTTTTCATTTTCCATGGAAGTCCAAACTATTTATCACAATTTAGACTCAAATAAACTCAACTTTGTACTTAACAAAATGTTTGCCAAAAGTGTAGTAATCATATGATGGCAACCACAATTGATGTCCAATCACTTCATGGGGTTGTTCAATATTCTTGCCCAACACTAGTCCATAATATCATTGGAGATTCAAACCATGTTTCTTATGGAATAGATAGGTAATGCAAATATAAGTTTTAAATATTTCCATGCAATTATCAAAACTTCTAGAGGAGAGTCATATTGACTATTGGTCTGTTATCATGTATTTTTTAATCCCAATCTGGTCATGGTATGTCTCTAAATTTTCATTATTAGTAGGAAATTGGTACCATGGGACAACTACCAATTTTACACCAGTATGATTTGTATACCAAGTCTACCATATTATGAATTGGTGATATACTGGTATTGAAAAAAATTCTAATAAAAAAAATTTACATTGCATAATTTACAATTGTCATGTGTGATGTCCAAAAGAAAGCATGCGACAAGCATTAGCCCAATCAATTAGTGTGAAGTGCATTGAGATACATTGTCAACAATAATGAGGGAAGGAGAAACACCTCCAATCACCCTTTGCTTCGATACTTCTACTACTAAGGTAAAAACTTTGAACTTTACACATCACTTTCCTATTTTGAAAAGAAAGAACCAAAAGGAACGAAGGGAAGGGTATGCATGGATCCTTGGTATGGGTAAAATTGGTGCCTAAAATTATAATACTAAACTAGTTTCGTTGAGCTATGGTTTCTCCAAAACCTGTCTTGGGGCCAGCTTGGTATTAGGCCAAGTACTACCAAAAAGAGGACTGGATTAGTATAGTCTTCAATATCACTATTGATACCATTGTTGATATTAGTTAAAAACTTATCCAAACCAACATTGGTAATATCCTTCTTGGAATCAAGGAATTTGATTTCTCTGTTAAGTAGATATGGAGAGAAGAAGGTCTATTAAATTTGTAGGAGTAGGAAGGTAGATATGTAAGCTTCACATTGAGAGACATCAAGTCTTTGATGTTCTATAGATGTAACATCTTTATCTCCATGTGCATAAGGTGAAGCTTTAATCACGCTCAATCCTTTTTTGGTTATAGATCAATTTATTTATTATGCAATAGATTTTTTGATTGATGGATTCATCTTTGTAATAAAATTCAATCTATTTTATAAATAAATTCAACGTTTTCCATATAGTTAACTAAAACTAAAACTATTCTATTATCATAGTACCTAGCTTGGTTCAACAACAAAGTGCCTAATAACAATTTTTTTGGGTCATTTATGTTTGGCAATAAGTGTAGTAATATTTTAAAATTTGATGTAAGGTAATTAGATATTTAAGCAATGATGATAAAAATGTGTATGCACATATTGGTCTATGGTACAATTCTTGTCGTGCTTTCTTTCTTCATTTTTTAGCGTTGGGTTCTTTTCAATGTTTGGATTTTACTTTTTTTTGGTGATACAAGGATATTGTTGCAATTGGTATATAAAGTTTTTCTCATGTAAAAAAGTGATAATCGTATCATCTTTTGAATAAACTTGAAATTATAAGGTACTTAATGAAAGATGGGCTTTCAAAAGAGTCATCAAATTGTCCTTACTTCGCTTTTCACTAAAATTTCAAGCCAACAACACATAGAAAACAATTTGTTGAAAGATAAAGATTTCAAACAAGAAAGCTAAAAAAGTTCAACATGTCTCAAGTTAATGTTGTTCCAAAAAACTATATTGGAAAATTGGAAAACTTTGCTACCATGGTGCTCACATATGAAAACATCAAGATAAAAGATGTTGGACAAGAACATAAAAGGGTGAAAGCACATTACGGGGGGGCTCATTTTTTTTACTTTCATGACATGTATGTAAAATGTATTTCTGCAAAATGTATTGCATTTAATTTTGAGTTTCATTTTTGGTGTTTGGGTTTGATATTTTTATTTTCACAAATTTAATTATATCTAATATTATTTTAATATATAAAATTTAAAAGCTTAAACTCAAGGAATAATGAGTACATTTATGGTATATACAATATAATAAAGCTTGTTTATGTTTTGGGATTACAACAGGTTTGGAGTTTGAATTAATTAGCCAAAAAATGTTTGAAAGGAAATTTAAAAAAACAACCACCTCACATATTTTGTCATATTCCATTTGAAAATGATAGTTTGTCAAAATGTTAATATACCACATACTTATGGTCATCACCCCCAAAAACACCCATTTGTGATTTAAAAATGATCAAACTATTCACATGGTTCACAAACTTATTCCAATCATATGGAATCACAATGTTTAATAGATACTACAAATTTCATAATGACTAAAATTTCAATCATTTTTAAAATATATTTTCATTTTTAAATACATAATGATGTACATTTTTTTGCCATGAATATAGTTTGGAATCATACAATATAAGTTGGAAAAAAATTCTTTGGAATTGAATTCTTTGTGTTATAATCTATCATATTATGCAAAAAATTTGGAAAAATATGCTCCAATATTACCATGGTTGAAGTTCAAACATGGACACCCCTAGAAAACAATACAATGTGACAACATTTTTGGCCCCCCCGGAGTGTGCTTTCATCTAAGAAAGAAATGGTGTGCTTACACATACTAGTTTGAACCAAAGTTATGGCCATCAATTGTTGCAATTGTATAAAAGTATGATAACAATTCTCATGTTATTAATCATTTAAGAATGACACTAGGAAAACCATGCATCCTAGTCCCATATAAGACATTATCAAAAAATAAAATGTGATTGGTTTACAAACAAATGAATTTTGAAAAATAAGTACATTCACTCAACACCTTAGGGCATAATTATAAAATTCACAAGTATAACTCACCCATCCTAGAGGAATATCTTGCTTTAAAAGATGTTCAAATTATAAAGCTCCAAAAGATGTGTGAAGTAGGCCACATTTTTCAACATGTATTATAGAACCAAATTTCCTTTGGGTGATGGTTGAAGGGATTTCCTTTGAAGTTCTCCACAAAAATTTCTATGGATTCTTTGTCACAAAGGAATGCTAAGCTTGCCAATTTGTCAAATAATACATGTCTTAGTAATTCAAAACTTGGAACAAATGTAGCAAGTAAAATCCCAACAAATTGGAGTGAGTAATAATACGACATGAATTACTAGATTGCATAGCTAGTGAAGGTTTACAACATTCCTTCTTGACTATTAATAAAAAACCATTAAATAGAAGTTCACCTTGTCTCAATTGCATGTGAAAAAACTTGTGAAATATAGGCAAGAAACACTTGAAAATTCTTAAGATGGATGATTAAAAAAAATCACAATGGTGGTATCATCCATAGTAAGCAAACTTTGTTACTTCTTCAAATCATGTTTGCAAGCAACACCTCAAACATTCACTCCCATCACCAATTGAAGGAAGATGTAATGTTATTAGGTATGACCTAACAACTTTTGCAAATCATTCACCTATATTGGAAACAACCAACCAATTTGTACAAAAGATTTGGTTGGCCCACTTACATTTGCAAGTTGAAAAACTTCACCTACAACAAAACCAAAAGATGATTTGGTCAAACAATTGAACTAAAATGTTCAAAAAAATAAAGATTTTTTTGATTGGAAGAGAGTAATCATTTTAATGTTTTGGCCATTTTTATACTTTGCCAAATACATATTTAGGTTACAAATTGCAAATCTCATATTTTAAAGACCATTCAAACATGCCATCAAGTTTCAATTCAACAAATGGAAAACATCAATGAATAACTAGCAAATTGAAAATGGACAAGATTGTTTAATTAATCTACATATTTAAAACTTCAAATCTTTAAATGGTTACATGCATGTTGGAAAGAAATCAAAGAAATGTAATAGATAATAATGAAAGGTTAAAGGAAGTGTGGCATAACAAAAGTGTTTACTTTTGATTTTCAACTACAAGCCATCGAGGTTAATGCCATTAGTGCTTTGCTCACCATCAACCTTAAAAATTTGACAAAAATGTTTGAATAGAAATAGAAATTGATCTTATTACATTGAAATTAAGCATTGGGAATAATAATGTGTTTTCTAACCAAACATATTTTTAGTAGCTTCTTTAATCTTTACACCTTTCACAAAAAGACTATTTAGCTAAAAGGCAAACCAAGGAAAATAATAAACACACCAAATTTTATATTGTTATATGAAAACATTGAAACATTTGTTATGAAATCTTTAACTATTTTATTATTTTCTCTCCTAGGTTCATGTTTGTTTGATGATACATGGGTGTTTTCCCCTCATATCCACCATTCCATCTAAAAACCTTTACATTACCAAGTACAAAATTTGCAATGTCAAGTCTTGTGTTCAAGGCCAAGGGGAGATTTTTCTTTGAATTTACAAAATATGTGAGTAAAAATATAAGGTCCTATATATTGATTGTTAAGTAAAATTTATAATTTAATTAATTATATGATGGGGTCTTTTATTTTGAAAATAAAAATAAAAATAATGTAGGATATACTATAATTCATGGTGTTGGAAAAAAAATTCTATTAAACAATTTAAGTATTAGTTTTTAGTAGGTTCAATTAGTAGATTAAGAGCTTTTATATTTTCTCCATTTGTTTGGTAAATCATGCATCTTTTACTTATTATCAATCAAAGCCTTGTCTAGATGTTCATTATTGTCTTGGAAAACAAGTAATTTGTTTGACCTTGTCCTAGGATGATAATTATACTTTGATTCATGTGCTTTTGTTTCATTTTTAATTTCATTAAGAACTTAGATGTGGTCTATTATTTAACTTATTAAGCAAACAATTATCAAATTCATATTCTTTGTAGATTGTCATACAAGGTCTAGAAATAATGATATTAAGTCACGAGGGATCATCAACACGATGTACACAATTAAAAGCAACATAATACATTTGACAAACCCGTCAAATACAATGGTTTAAGAATAATTAATTTATATTTTCTTGTGATCATTTGAAGTGTAAAACATGTTATATTGCAAGATCATAGGAATTGTTGTTAAATTAGGATTCTTGTTATGTTCATATTGTATATTTGGAATTATTTAAAATTTGAACTTGCATTGGCCAATATTAGTATTTCAAATTTACAATGTGTATTGACAATTGTTATTGTTTTATCTCAAAATCTCATATTTATAAGTTGTACTAAAAATTACATTGGCATCAATTTTTTTTTACCTTGCTTACAGTGAGATGAATTGTTCAATGACACTAAAGTAACCATTCTTGCATGTCCAAGCTCACTATGCAAGTGATCTACCTTTGAAGAACAATTTTGATTTCCTTTCCAACTCCAAGCTTACTAGAATTTAAAAATTACATGAATATAAAATATTGAAATTGAGTGCAAATAAAAATATATAATTGAAATACAAGTCAATTGAAATATGTCCATATTAGAAGACTAAATAATAATAAGGCCTAGAAAAAAATCCTTCACTTAACCACCCTCCCCCAAATCCTTGTTTGATGCAAGTAGTTTAGAATTTAACATTCATTGTCTCCCTAGGGTTCAAGGTTATTATAAAATGACAATGAAAAATAAAAATATTTGGACAATGGAAAATGATTCAAAACATGTTTTATGACCTATGTGGTTTTATTTTTCTTAATAACTACCAAAACAAACATTGCATTACAAACATTTTCACACACACATGATTTCCATCCACTAGGTAGGCATTTCAAGGCCATCTTATATAGAAAAGCAACAGCGTCTGTCTGTTTGTCTGTTTGGTGTCTGTCTGTGTGGGCAGTGTTTGGAAGATTCTTCGAGTCATTGCTCGTTCCCTGTGGAGCTTCCCTATATGTAACTTCCCCAGATGTAACTGACTCCAGAAACAAAAGAAATCAGGGGCAGTCTGATTTTTTGAAGCAAAAGATTTGGTAGACCAGAAAAAAATTATTTAGGCCTTAGACAACCCAGAATGTTTTTTTTTTTTTTTTTGTATTGACCAAGACTACCTTTTTTTTCTTTTAGCTACTGTCCGTCCCGATTAAGGGGATGGATGAAATGTCTAATTTTTTGAGGCAAAAGATTTGGTAGACCAAAAAAAAAAAATTAAGCCTTGGACAACCCAGAATCTTTTTTTTTTTTTTTTTGTATTGACCAAGACTACCTTTTTTTTCTTTTAGCTACTGTCCGTCCTGATTAAGGGGATGGGTGAAATGTCCGTTTGGCTTGATGACGGGACGGATTTAGGGGAAGACCAGAAAAAAAAAATTTAGGCCTAAGACAGCCCAAAATCAATTTTTTTTTTTTTTTGTATTGACCAAGACTACCTTTTTTTTCTTTTAGCTACTATCCTCTTGATTAAGGGGATGGATGAAATGTCCGTCTGGCTTGATGACGGGACGGATTTAAGGGAAGACCAGAAAAAATATATTTAGGCCTTGGACAACCTAGAATCAATTTTTTTTTTTTTTTTTTTTTTTGTATTGACCAAGACTACTTTTTTTTTCTTTTAGCTACTGTCCGTCCCAATTAAGGGGATGGATGAAATGTCCATCTGGCTTGATGACGGGATGGATTTTGGGGAAGTTTTTTTTCTTTTAGCTACTGTCTGTCCCCATTAAGGGGATGGATGAAATGTCCGTCTGGCTGGATGACGGGACGAATTTAGGGGAAACTTTTTTTCTTTTAGCTACTGTCCATCCCGATTAAGGGGATGGATGAAATGCCTTCACTCTTGGGGGGGGGGGGGGTCGACGGGTAAGTTGAGGATGGGGAACCTGGCGACTTCATAGTGTCCGAAGGTCACGGGCACCCACTAATATATCCCTATAGTTTGAGCACTTGCAACTACTCCAATGTCCCACAACCTATTCAAGCATAAATAAAATTTATAATAATCTTTTTTTAATTGACATCCAAAATGAAAATGCAACATATGGAACAACCATAAGATTAACACCTACTTGAAAGGATGCATAAACAACAACTATTGAACCTAGAGCATACAAGTTTCATTTGTGATCATCTCAAGGATGTCTTCAACTTCCTCCTCATTTCTTGCCACATTCAATGTTCATTCATGGCACATATGCACATGGTGCATGTGTGATCACCTAAAAGTTCATGATGGAAAACTTTTAAAAGATCAAAATGTAAGACAATGGGGAAAAAGAAAAACCTTATGGCAACTAAAACTTCAAATGTAAAGATGAAACTACACATTTATGAACTTCACCATTCCCATGAAGCTTTCATTTGATGCATTTTCTTTCTCACAAATATGTAAATTTTCAAACATAGAAAACTTCATACCTCCCATTGGATAGGAAGAACAATGTATCAACACCAGCATCATGCACTAAAGCTCTCAATTTTATCCAACCTTTTCCTTTGGCATTTGTTGAAGCAAAATCTCACATGTCCCTAAGGTTACAATTACATGTATGAGACATGACATCCAAAGAAAAAGAAGGTGAAAGTGGTCAATTAAACATTAGTAAAAACAATGAAGATGGAAAAAATTGACCTTCAACCATGTAGTGCACTACCATATTGATGCATACACTTATCATTTTTCACATCACACAAAAAAAAAACATCTTAACTTGTGCATATACCTAAATGCCTCATACCTAAATCATTCAAAATACGACTTACCTTCAACAAGAATGAATCAAAGCCAAAATAAAATAAAATAAGAAACAACACAAAGTTGTGTGCAAAACAACTTGCATAAAACAAAGAAAAAATTACAAAGCAAAAAAGTATTATGTTTTGGAATTGAACCTACAACCAGAAATTATATCCCAAACACCAAATAATTCGAACACTCAAATGAATTCCAAGTTAAAATATAATTAACTATGTTAACTTATCATTAAATTAAATTGTGACTTAACTAAGCAACTAAATTAACACTTTTGATAACCACTACTCTGCAAACCTAGCCCTTCCAACAATGTATGAGACCATAGGTTTGATGTTTGGTGCTTCGTAACACCCTTTCGAAAATGTAAGAGATTATGGTTCAAAGTTTGACACTTCCTTATGCTATTTTTCAAAATTCTGGCATAGTAGTCAAATATTCACCATAATTTTTGGCAATTTCAAAAAAATATAATGCCTAACCAAGCTAGGTACATACTATGATAATAATATCTACCAAATTTGGGTTGAATATATTTGCACCACTAATAATTTCTTTGCTATTTAAGATCTTTGATATTTATCAAGATTTTGTCAAAGATATAAAAAATACACAAGATTTTAAATAGAGATTTTTTTTGGGGAAATAAGATGGTAAATCAAAGCCTATCCACTCGCATTGGGTATACAAGCCAACAATCATTCTACAAAGCCAATTCCATCAATTTCTAAAATCAAACAACCCCAATCTAAACACAAAGTCTGATGTATTTATACACGCATGAAAACATGGTTAAATATCAATTTCAGACATCAATACTTTACCTAAGTAGGAAATTTGTCTTGTATGCTCATAGACTTCAAATCGAACAAGGCGAGATGATAATATACAAGGTCTACTGTATGCCCTTACCCCACTCTTTCCAGGCAATGGGGAAGAAACAACAAACCTGGTGAAATCTCAAAACATACTTGATAAAGAAGGTGGTAAGTAGGAGGTGAAAAAAGAGGAATGTTCAACTTTCTGAAGGCCTTTAGGTTTTTCCAATTGTAAATAA
This sequence comes from Sphagnum tenellum, assembly GCA_963921925.1. Lineage (NCBI taxonomy): Eukaryota > Viridiplantae > Streptophyta > Sphagnopsida > Sphagnales > Sphagnaceae > Sphagnum > Sphagnum tenellum. The sequence continues at coordinate 7,486,522 of OY998152.1, read as the reverse complement.
AGGAAAGCTAAAAGAAGATTGGTTCAGAAACACAAATTGGCCAAGTTAAGTGCCTAGATGCCAAAAAGAAAGTTTGGTAGATTAAGTTAGTGCACTTAAACCTTAAAAGATTGCTTTGTTGGTAGACTGTTGTACCTAACCTTCACTAAACGAAGGGGGCTAAAGATTCATTTTCTAGTAGAGAAGCCAAACTATGAATTCAAACCTGTGATTACAAGTACGGTAACTCCCCAGAACTGAGGAGTTACCCAATATAATGAATCCCGATGAAGGGACAATTGCTTCATGAAACGCCAAGTGAAGAACCGGAACTAGATGGGATGGAGCTCCTCCTAGTGTTAAGAAAACAGCCAAGGGCATTATGTTAAAATAAAATGGACCAAGAGCTGATTCTCTGACTTATGGTTAGTGTTTCAAAGTTAAAACTAGGGACGTTGTTGTGTAAATGGTTGTTTTGAAAAAAGGAAATTCCAAGATCTTAAAGCCTGGGAGAAATAAAAATGGATGTCTTTGAAAGTTCCTTGCTGTAATTTCTATTCCAACCATTTGTCTTATGATGGCAGTTCTTGTTCATTTGAGGTTCAAATATGGGGTCACATGGATCTGGACTTTCTTGGTCATTCATTTTTCCAACTCTTGAAAGGAACAGGATTGTCTTCACACGTAAAGCACTGCCTGGATTTTTCATATGTATTTTCAGCTCCCTTACCTACCTGAAGAAACTTGTTTTCAGCAAGCGGGATCTTCTGCGGTGGACGTTTCCAGCCAGGCTGTACTGGGATCTTCGGACCAGCGGAAGGTACTAGCCAGCCTCTCACTATTTCTAAAAAGTGAAAAAATCCCAGCTCCACTTAGGAAAAGGGTTTGAGTACAGGCCCTTCCGTGATTTTCGATCTGTTCCCTCGCCTACCAGTCTTGGGCACAGATCTCAAATCCCACTCAGGCCCTTCTCCCATACAGAAATTATGCCAACAGAAGTGGAACAGCTTTGGAAGTACATACTGACTGTTGAAAAGTTTGTAGCACTTTTGTACTATGGACAGAACTAGCCTGATAAGGTGAGCCACTGTTCTGCTAGGCGATAACAGGTTCTTCCGGGCCCAATTCCAAAGCATAATTGGTTTTTGATTGCTCATTCACATTTCAAGCACCTTCATTAATGGTTGTTTTGCATTTCAAATGACATTGACAACACCAAAAGTAGAGCCAACAACCGGTTACATGTATTGTTGAGGAAAATGCTTATAATTTGTTTGAATATGACACAAAACACTTATTGCATTCATGGAAAGGTGAGGCAAAGAGACCAAGGAACTCACTATGAATGTCTCTACTACCCACACCCTGTATTTCAGCCTTTACAAATATTTACCAAAACAAATTTTAGAAAATAGAGTAGTAAGTATTTCCCTATCCTCACCCATAAACATGCAAAATTGAACAATATAAATTGGGAGACTAGTTAATTGCCACCACACATGTCAACTATTATGGTTGACTAATTCAAAGATAGCATTTTCTTTTGCTGGCTGTTTTGAATATTGCTGTTTTGTGTGCTTATTTACAGGCCCAAACCCATATGGATAATGCTTTTATCTGAAATACAGGCCATTATATTGCTGGTGGTGGAGATATTTTAGGAGTAATTGAGAATACAAAAGCAAATGAATACTTTATTGTCTTTCTCTAGAGGACTTGGATTGGATTCAAGGGTCCTTTTTCTCACCTATTACTAAGAGATGACTACTCAATTTCAAACTTCACTCCATGTGTGCCATACTTAGTACTCCAGGATACTTAGCACTCCATTATTATTGTTGATTCAGATTCCTGCTCTAATACTTGAGAGGACTGGTGAAGAAATGAATTCATTCACAAGTTATGACATTGCGGAAGTGAGTTGTAAAGCATAATCATAATTAATCACTTGCATTCCTTCCTCAAATGTGGAATGAATTTGTTACTAGTTGTGAATTTCACATCAGCCTTGTGAACTGCATAGACACTACTACATTATGAAACTACCTTGCAAGGCAAGCCAAATAATAGGGCCCCACAACGCCAAACTTGCTCCTACCTAACTAAGTTAACTTATCCACTTTTTGCTGTTGTCATATATTGTGTGGAGGAACAGAAATGACAAAGTTGTGGTTGCCTAATTCACACAAATTGAAAGGTTCTAGAATTTTGAGTATGCTATCCAAATTCTGATGAAAATCTTGGGTGGGGGATGAAGTTGTCAATACCTTACACAAACGGGAAAGCTCTCAACTAGTGTTGTGCATGTATTGATTTTAAAGAGAACACACAGTCTTGGGTATAATATATATTATAAATTTGGTTATCCTTTCAAGGTTTTGAATTTTAAAAATTATATAAGTGAATGTGGTTTCGGGTAATTATGCTATCAAAAGTTTTCATTTGATTCAAATTGAAATGGATTCTATGTCTAATTTTCCTACACATCACACATTATCACAGAACTTTGAAAAAACAACAAAAACACGTTAAAATACATATAAAATATGTGCATTGTGCAAGATATGTTTGTAATATTAAAAAAATGAATCAAAATCTTAGTATCCTATAATCATCCATGAAAATGCTATTTTTTCAAAGTCATGGGAGAAATTATGAACCCTAATAATAACCATCTAAGACATTGAAATGGCACAGCAAATGTTGTTAAAAAGCCCTAAGAAAGTAATTGCCATTGAACCCAGGGAGACTCTCCAAAGTTTCAAGTTTTACCCTGATTCTACCACGATCAATGGTTATCAATGGTTCACAAGTAAGGGTCTCAAGTTCTTAACATTTCAATCGGATCAGATTCTCGATACCTGGATCCAAAACAACTGCCAGTTTTAACACTTGGATCCAAATACCAGTACAACACTGCTCTAAACCTTCCAAAATTCTGGCCAATTTGTGATGAGAATCTACTTACCATTGGAGTGGGGGAGGGGAGTTGACAACACCAGGGCTTGATATAGGACTTGAAGAATTTCCATTGCACTCAGGGTTCATGTTGGATATATGTTCTCAAGACAAACGATAGAGCAGATGTAAGGCTTTTCATTGTTTGGCCTGGTTTAAAAGTGTTCAAATTTAGGGTAGGATTTGCATAAAAATACCCCCCAATAAAAAGTGAAAATATTTGTATATGGGGTAATTTATTTTCACCTAGTTCATTTAATTGGATAGTATTGGAGATAAATAAGTACCATGAAGAATAATGAGATTTGAAAATAAGTTACCAAGGTTATTGAAGCTTTTAAGATATAAGAACATTGCACCAAGTTGTGTCCCGTATCAATACCCAATTCTTGTTTCAAAAATCTCCCATTGGCTTCCTTTGGTCATGATACCGTTAGATTCATTAGACAACTATGAACTACGATCAAAGTAACCAAAAAGAATGAATTGAATGTTTATATGATTGTTATCTTTTTGCACCAAGGAATTGGTCTACAAGATGAGGTTAGTCTTAAAAAACTACATTGACCTAGTGTCAAACCTCAAGTGACATTTGGGCAAGTCAATTGCTCCTATTTGGTAACAAAAAATGACCACTTCCCAGAGGAAACAATAGCCCAATGACAATTTATCCAAGAACCAAAATTTCAAGTTTCTTATGTAGAGTAGAAGTGAGCTCAATTATTATGGTTAAATGGTTCATGTTGTGAAGTTTCGAGGGTTTGTCCATAAATACCTATTATACTCCAAAAACTTTGGCTTTATAGGATCCCAAAATGGGCCCTGGCAAACTTGTTAGAGCTTGATTTTCTATCATATCAATCCATGATTCTATTTTCAATTGAACTAATATTTTCCAAAGAACTAGAACCCTACAAATATACATCAACTTAGCCTATATTGTTGTCTTTTTGGAGGTTTTCTTTTGTGGGACTCCATTTCTTTTTTTTGGCTATGGAGAGAATTGAAGCCTCATGTTCCTCCAGTGTGTTCTAATTATGTTCTTGCATGTTCCACTGAATGCACTCCAAATTGTTTCTTTTTTATATCCCTTATGTGCTTTCAATGTGGTAGTTACTAGGTACTCATTCATTCCCAATAGGTTTTATGATATTAGTCATATCAAGGATTAAATATTGAATGTTTTCATTCTTCAACAATTGGAATTTTATTACAATAGTTAAGGATTTATATTTTTTATTTAATTAAAAAAAAGTAATAAACGTATTCTTTTTGGTCCAAATGTCACACAATAGGAATGATAAAGATACTAGCATGATGCAAGTTGGGCGTGTCCCAAGGAATTGTTTTGGATTTATTTTCTCATATGTGTTAACAATGTGAAATCTAATATTCCAGTACTCAAATGGTTAAAAAGAAGTATACATAAAATGCCTAGTTATCATATGCTATTTGAAGTTCATTAGATTTCTCTCTCTTGAAAAGTTTGGAATTTACATTTTATCTAAAATCATCAAAAAATAAATCTAAAGTTAGAACTATTAAATGAGAATATGCTGAATATCTCACTTTTGTTTTCAACTTGCATTTATTTTGTAGAGGAGAATGGAACTCAAACTATTTGAAAGAATTCATCAGTTTCATGACTTGTCAATATAATCCAAACTAATTTCCAACCTTGAGGTTAAATGGGCAACAATTTGGACTTTCATGGGATTGTAGAGGAATTTGTCTTTAGAAAAACATTATTTACTTCATTTACCTCTTAACAATAGGAATATTAAATTGATGAAATATTATAATGCAAACTGATAAAATACCCCCAATATTAATCACACTCATCACACCCCCTGTGGCTTGCCCTGGAAACCTACAAAGAACTTCTTAATCAACTAACATTACAAGTTACAACCAATAAATAAATAAATAAATATATATAATATAAAAGGATTTCAATAGTTTCCAAAAGTGAATAATTTTTTTAAAAAAGGAAAAATATCCAGAGATTTTGTTAACAAGGAAAAGCCTCACTATGCTTTCTACAATATGATTAGATATTTGAGAGCCCCACCCCCACAATTGCCGTAATGGCGGAATATTAGACAATTCCGTGACACGTAAACCGGATTCCACGACGCTCTCGGGTGAGCTTTGAAATTTCGTGTATTAGACATTCCGTAACTTCATTACACATTCCGAGATTTGGAAAGCGGATTCCATGACGCTCAGGCGCGCTGCACATGAGCGAGGTGTTACATGCATTCGACATTCCACAACTTCGTTAGACATTCCGTGAGAAGGAAAACGGATTCCATGATGACGCTAGTGCGGGCGTGCTGCACATGAGCGTCGGGTGTTTTGTGTCTGTTGCGAGGTATGCAGCTCGCGCTTTGGAGCAGTGTGCGATGAGTGCGCTGAAGAATCTCGAGGACGCTTGCAAGCGCTAGAATTGTGACTCAACTGTGCCACTTTTGTTGTTGTTATTTTTTTTCTCTCTGCTGCGTGAGCACAGGAAAAAAGAAAAGCGAAAAGTGCATTGAAGGACAGTAGTGGAGGATGCCGCCACCACTACCACCACCACCACCAACACCCTTGACTCTCATCAAATCGTGCTTTTAAATGAACTTCAAGCCTCAGTTCCATCTGTACTCTCAAGCACAACCAGACAAAGAAAGAAAGAGAGAGACAAGTAGATGGAAGTTGTTGTCCGCACGCATCTGCACTAGCTGCGGTCCCCTCCCTTCTCTTTCTCAATCAAACAGACGCAGTACTGTAAAAGTACAAGGATCACGTCGCTAGCGCAGCTTGAGAGAGAGAGAGAGAGAGAGAGAGAGAGAGAGATCATGCAGTAAGGGATTATACAAAGGCGGTACAAAGAGTGTTTGCAATGCTGCTTTAAACAAGTCTGCGAAAGTTTTGGGTATTGAATCAAGAGTGTTGTCTCCGGTCCTCGTTTGCTAGTGAGAGGGAGAATTGAAATCGAGAGACGTACACACCGTTCTGCCTCTTTGCTGATCAACAGAGAGAGAGAGAGAGAGAGAGAGAGAGAGAGAGAGAGAGAGAGAGAGTCGAAGGCATTGTGGTTAAGAGATACAAGCAGAGAGCATGATTGTGGCGATGTGCTTGCACAAGAGGGCGCTTCTTTGATTTAATTTATTTTCCTTTGCCTATGCTCCTGAGAGAGAGAGAGAGAGATAGAGGAGCGGAAGAAAGATGGGAGGAAATGCGGTGCAGCACAGAATCGCGTTGATAGTGAAGAATGCGGATGAGTCGGAAATTTGTCAGCTGTTCCTAGTGAAGCAGAGGCGGCCCGACGAGGGTGCGAGCGGGGGAGACACGGATGTGTGGGACGTAGCGTCGGCACCGTTGAAGCGTGGTGGTGCCAAGGGGACAGGGGCGAGGGCATGCGAGAGTGGTGTCGAGGACGAGCGGCTGGCGAAGGCCATGGGAAATGTGAAGTTCAATCTCGAGTGTTTGGGCCTCAAGGGCTTTGATGTCGGCGATGCTGTAGCACAGGTACTTGTGTGGTGCATTTCGTGTGTTGCACAGCATGCAGCGAAATGTCGCTGAACTCGGACCTTCTTTCAAGACTCACCCAAATGACCAAAATTAGGACTTCATGGACTGCAGGCACAACAATGCAGATGATAAATGCTGTGTCGAAAAGTTTGCGTTCAAGAGTTGCTAGTGTTCTGCAACCTGAATGGATTCTGTGCCGTGGCAATCCCTTGCCTTTTCCGAAGTGACAGATATGAAAGCAATTGACATAGCAGAGGCTGTTACTGCGGGGTGTTTTTTGGGGTCGCGCAGATTCAAACTTGGATCCATCCGAGCAGCGACGGTCCACGCAAGTCATGGCGTTATTGGAAGTATGTAGAAGAACCTGCCTTTGGACCTGGACCTGCCGTCCACACCATTGTCTTCATCATCGAAACCTTCCGCACTGATGATGCTTGCTTTTCAGCTGATGGGGAATGGTTTGACCCACATGAAGCATACAACCTGCTGGTCAGTGCGGATGTGAAGAAGAAGAAGAAGCGCATTGGACCGCTGGCTATGTTTGTCTTCTCCTCCCACTTCCCAACTGGTTTGTCCTTCAAGTACAACCTAAGTGTACAGGGCCAGGTAACTGCAGTCTTCAAACAAGGCACCAAAATGACCACTAGTGGCGCTGCACTTTGGATGCTGGATTGGCTTTTTTGGGAGCTTTTGTTGCTCAGTGAATGGGAGCTTTGGTGGCATGGATCCTAATTGCTTTGAATCCTTCACGAACAGGAGTATCCACCAGGTGTTTTTGTTGCTCCAATGGCATCAGCAACTGGAAAACCCTTCAGCAAAACCAACCTGGTTGTTTTTGCTCCCACTGCACCTCTGGAACATGCCATCGACACTACAGCTGCTGACGCATTTGGCGATGCTTTAATCTGTGATCCTGGTTGTCACCCAGCGGCAGCTAATGCACAGGTTTGCAGGCCCTCCAAATTTGGATTTTGGGTTATTGGGTGACACATGGTTTCACAGATGTTGTTGGGTCAAGGGTTTTTATCTGCTGGGATTACATTACTTTCTTGTGTGATTGATTATCTACTCCTCTGCTTTGCTTGGTGGAACAATACCTTCTCTCTAAGCTTGCTAACTCTGGTGCAGAACAGCTTGCCAAGGTTGTTGATGAACTCCCAAGAAAACTGCTCGTCTTTCTGACACACCACCACTATGATCACATTGATGGTATGGACAATCTTAAGCTCATTAATACCAAATAGTTTCTTGTGCTGGTCTGTGCAATATATGTATGCAGAAGGCCTGTGGTGCACAGAATTTGTTCTACCACTTTGACCCTTCAAATAAATTGAGGATAGAAATGCTACCCAACTACAGGTGGGGTATGAATGATCAGTTGGCCCCTGACTCCAATTTCTTACATTGGTGGGTTGATGGGTAACAGGATTGCCAACTGTAAGACAACATAACCCACAAGCTATCATCATTGCACACCGGAAAACCCTGAAGCGCATGGGGAAAGGTGAATTTCTGCTCAAGTAATATATGGCTGTTTGATGGTCGCCTGTAATGCACATGCTTGTCATTTTCATGAAGCTCTTCTGACTTGATATTCTGGAATTTGGGACAGCTACACTTGGGTTACATTGCATTGCTGTGGGAGGCAGCTCCAAGTTGCTTATTGCTGGTCAAGAACTTGAAGTAATAGCAACCCCGGTATGTGCACCTCCGAAAGTAGCTTTCTATTGGAACTAACCACTTCTTATGGCAAATGATGCAATTGCTAGCAAAGAAAATTGTTGTTGGTGAGTCGCTATATGCCCATCTTCTTGAATTGAATATAATGGCAGGTTCAGTGTCGACAGTGCTGTCCAATGATGTCAAGTCGAGGTGCTGATGCCATGGTCTTGGAATGGACAGCCAGCTAACTGTTCATTTCGATGCTTCTCAACAATGCTTACTTGCATGTGTGCAGGGTCACACAGATGGTCATCTTGCACTTTTGCATCGCATCACAGGAACTCTCCTTGTTGGTGATCACTGTGTGGGGTAAGTAGTGCATTGGGGACAAGTAATTTATTATGTGCCAAAAGGTCTCTGTAAACAAAGTGTCCTGTCTCTGAAGTCAATTGGTCACCTCATAGATGCAAAAAGATTGTGACTACAAGTGTTTGGTGTGTGGAGAAATAAGTGTATATCTTGGAACTGAGACTGTTGCATGACAAATTGAAGAATGAAAAATGCTCTACATGGTGTTGTTGAAGCTCATGTGGTGGTTGGGTGGGTGCAGACAGGGAAGTTCTGTTCTGGATGCAATGTCAGGTGGCAACATGCAGGTCTCTGTCTGTCACTAGGTTAAATGGGGTAGCTGCTAAGGGTGCAGACATGATAGTAACACATCTTGGCAGAAGTTTTCAGTCTTTCCTACTTATTTTAGAAGCTTGTAAATTCCTGCCTGTTGAAAGCTTCCAGGGCCTGAATTGAAACAGTCTTGAACACCATGGCTGGGAATCTCTATAGAGGATGAGATTGCAATTACATTCATGCCAACACATGACAGGCTAGACATGGAATGAAATTGAAGTTTCACACCTCTAATTCACAACAGCAAAGGGAGTTGGTGTGCTACACAGACCAAGTGGAGTGATCTCTTCTGACATGCTCTGAAATGTTGTTGTGGTGCAGGACTACTTGGATACCTGTAATTGTCTTTTGGATCTTGGACCAAGAGTGATTATACCAGCACATGGGAAGCCCACCCTTTGGCCCAAACATATGCTTCACACCTATATCAAGTAATCCACTGCAACCTCCCTGAGTGAGGATTATGCTTTGCTTCTACCTCTTGACTCATTTCAAATGGCTTCTTCTAAACAGGATGTGCCCTAGTACATCCTCTCCACAACACCCACACAACCTGAAAATGGTTTTCCTCTCTAAAGTGACCTACTTCCTCTTTACCAACCAGCTAGCTCTGTTTTTCTTTTTCATCACTCAGAGCATCTGCCCCAGCAGCCATAAAATGGCCTGTACACAGTACTTTGGATGAAGTACAGCCTATAAATGGTGTAAAATTAAGCTTGGACCTGTAAATATGAACATAATAAACTGATCTCCAAAAGGACTGCTTTTGATTGTCCGGCCACAATGATTAGCCCATGTGGTGGCATTGAAATAATCTCTCATTTTATACTGTCCAATATTTCATGTTTATGGATGGGTATGGTGAAATAATTAGCACTCTATGTCGGATGTGGTAAACAATGATAGAAGCGGACGTGGGTGGGGATGCTCTTTGTCAACTTGCTCATGACCCACCTAGTTATCAAATTTGCGAGTACCTCTATCAGGTGTTGATCATAGTGATGGCCAAAAAATCCAAAATATATATATATTTTTCTAGTGATGGCTAGAGCTATATCAGAGAGAAAATTCACTGAATTAAAAACCCTACACCATGTTGTGGTTTTCATGCAGGCATTGGGAAGAAAGGGAAGCAAAGGTGCTTAAAGCAATAGAAGAGGGTGCCAAGACAGCCTATGAAGTAGTTGCACAAGCATATAATGACACACCAGGTGCTTTCTGGCCTGCTGCATTGATGAATGTGAAGCTGCATATTGAGCATTTGGATTACATCCACAAGCTTCCTGCTGTAAGATCCCACCTACCATGGCCCTTGATTAAGGGGGGAGCCTCTGAACCTAATGTTTTCACCAAGGAGGTTTTTTCAATTACAGATCCACCAACCTTCTTGGAAATTCAATCAGAACCTCTGGAATGACATATTCTAATTTTGCAGGATTTTGATCTGGAAGAATTTGAGAGAAGTGCAACAACAGCATTCTACTTGCGTTGTTTTCCTTCTGCTACTCGATATGCTCTGCACAAACAGACCAGATTCAGCAGTTCGCTTGCAGGAGGCTTATCTATTGTCATGTTGGCTGCTGTGGTTGCCTACTTGTGGAAGAAGAACAAATGAAAGCAGGGCCTATACAGGAATGTATTGCACAGCTCATGTTCTACTCAGGAACAACAGACTTCTGGCCTATAATGCATATGAGGTGTTGCCTTGTTGTGATGTGCATGCAACTCTTTGACATGCACTTTGGTTGGTCCCAAAGATTTTTGACATTTTTTAGGAAGTGCTCATGTACTTAAATTTGAAACAGTAGATACTGGAAGCAGAACTTTTGCTTGATGTGATATATTGTCTGACTTCAAGGTTCTAAAATTGTTAATGACAATTGTAAGATGCTCTAAGCTTGAGTGAATCCTCAGAATAATTTCATTATGGTTGGGGGCTAACACCTGAAGATTAGTCTGTTGACAGTTCAAAAACCATTTAGGAAATATACTCATTTGCATGCAAGTATTCCTCTTTCAAAGGTAGAAGTAATTGTGGTTCATGTATATTGGGTGCCCACAAAACACTTAGGGTTTTCCAAATCATTGAAAATAGGACACCTTTCTCTCCCTTCAGGTGTCTAAGTGTTCAACTCTTGGCATTAGCATTGCCATGTGATGCAAATTATAACAAACATTTCTCACTCACATTAGATGAGTTGGTCCCCTTGGATGTGGTGACATGGCATATATATATTATTGCTCTCTTAGTGGCATTGCCATTGTTGTCGTGTGATGAGGTAGTAAGACATGAAAAAACTTTAATCAACTTAGTTGTTTCTGATGGGGGATTGGGGAAGTTTGTAAGATGCTGGAGCATTTGGTTTGAGCATAACCTTTGATAAGAGGTGTTTATTTGCAATTTTCCTACCAAAGTTTAGTTCTTTGATGTGCAATTGGTGTTCATCACATTTATCATTGGTAAACACATACTACTGGAATTGTATATATACAGGTGCTTGGATTGTAAGTGTACAGGTTTTTCCGAATATTGGGAAACATAGTCAGGACCCCAGGCGGGATCATGTATACATGTATTATTCAATTAGCAGCAGATTGATTTGATTAGCTGACTAGCTGCCAAGGCTTCATGGCCTCATTACATTACATTCTAACCACTAGCAGGCAGTCACATAGAGGTCCTAATGCTTGCAGCTTTATCCTTGCATTTCCACCAGACTAGGTTGTTAGACCCTAAGACAGGGCTGGTGAGCATTCACAATGTGAAGTTGCATGCCCATGTTGTAGCCTTTTTTGGTTTGGTCCTTGACCTAAAGATTTTATGGGTGCAAGCATGTGACAGATATGATCATTCTGTACAACTCAATTGGAACAGTCCTCAGGATTTTATTACAACTTTTGCTGTAGGAGTTTCTATTGGAGTGTTAATGTTGTGTAATGTATATTACATGTGTTGTCTCCCTGTACCTTACCCTAAGAAAAAGAAAACAAAACGAGCTTACCAATGCAAGTCCCTGTGGACCATTATTCCTTTATGTAAAACTCTTTATTTTTTTCATGGAAAGAGTGCCATTCTACAGAGCTCATGTTTTTTATATGTTAAGGGGGTAGCAACAAGGAACACCACAATGATTGCAATTTTTTTAGTTTTTGGGTCCTGGGTTGCATTCACCTATTCTTTTTAAGGATTGTAGAACATCGAGAACAAATCACTTGCCTTGAAATGCAGTTCTAGTTTTTAGAAACCAATATATAGGCGTTGTGACCCTATGCATAGTTTCTAGTGACAGAAATCAATGCTGCTTCTAAATCTGGCTATTGGGTCACCTTCAATTGCAGTGTGTGTCCTTCTCAAGTTCTAAACTGAGAGGTAAACTGCCTTAGGGATAAAAAAATTTGGAGATAACTTTTCGAGTGTCTGTAGCAGATGTCCTGCATCCAAGTAGACACCAATAGTGTGTTTACACGACATTTTTGGGATATGTTTCTTATTGTGCTTGTTTTCTGGTTGGCCAGGCTTTGAACAATTGGGGCCTTGCTCTTCAGGTAGATCTTTTCACTTCTCTCAAATTCTTTGTTGGGAGGGGCAGTATGAGATATTAACTCATATATGACAGCTTGATTATTGTGTTATTTGAGCGTTCCCAATTGACACCTTCAACATTTTAGAGAAGTGGCTGGAATCCTGTGTAAAATATAGTAGTAAAAATAAGCAACATCTTTGTGAAGTAATAAATTGGCTCACCTTCTCTCCTTGTAATTTAGGAGCTTGGTGCAATTGTTCCACTCAAAGAGAAACTTGCAATTGTCAAGAAAGCAGTAAGAAAGGTAGGTCCACAAGAGCCACAATCCATCTTGTGACATCTGAGAAGTGTTTCTCATGCCCCTTGGTAGTTGGTCTGACTATGCTTTTGCTGCACACCCCCCCCCCCCCCCCCAAAGTTGCTTTGGTGGTTGTCTTTTTTATGTTTTTAGCTCAAGAACATTATCTTCTGCCTTGTGGCTTCGAACTTTATGAAGTGGTGCCAATCAAGGCCTGTTTAGAATCCTAGCAGTTGATGGCTTCTGGCATGATGGCTTAGAGTTGAAAAAGAATGATGGAGTGAGTTATCAAGGATTGGGTCCTTCAGAAGAAAGTTCAGTTTTCTGTTTGGGTGGATGGGGTTTTGTTGTAAGGAAAGCACAGTTCAGGGCAACGATACAACTACAATTTGATTTTCATCGAGTTGTCTACAACTTGGGCACTGTTTTGGTGAGTGAATGGAACCTATCTTACTCAACACTTTAATGCTTGTTGTACCTGCCTTGAAGATATTTCATTGATAGGATCAGTTGATATGGCACTGAACTGAGGATAATACGGGAAAGAATGGGCTTATCTGAATGTGTGGTTTGCAAATTTCTGATATTTGTCATGTGGCAGTATGGATTGGCAAAGGATTCTTCAAGAAGTGGGCGAAAAATGAATCCAAAGTAGTTGACACCTGCAGATCTGTATAGCTTGTCTGCTGTCTACATAGCAGCCACACATGCCCTCAAGCTTGACTACCCTGTATGAGTTCCCTTCTTGTCTCCTTGTTCTCCCAAGCATTGTTTTTTGGATGATCGCTTGTGAGTGTAATTTAGATTGGCTACTGCCATGTTTCGGTTTGGGTAGACAAGCCCGACCAATGAATTGGGTTTGTAATCTTGATGCACAAGCTTGTGTAGTTATGTCTGCTTTTCTATTCCAATTGCTGCTGGTTGTGTGACAGAAAATAGATATGTTTGTCAATGTATTATATTGACCTCCTCCACCTGTTACCAAGAATTGAGAAAATCAGTGGGGATGTTTTGGTAGTTGTTTGTTACCATATGTTGTTGAAGGTTACTGAAAATGCATGTGACTGTCATTGTTTTTCAAGCTGCTCCTCAGTTTTGTGTGTGTGTTGTTCTTGATCTATTTCTATGGTTGGGTTTCTCTTTTTTCATGTTCACCAACATGTTGTCAGACAGAAAACATGTCTGCAAGGTAAATGATTATGCATAGTGCAAAGAACGTTAGAGTATTCTGAGAGGAGATCGTTTGCTTGTGTGGAATGCAGGTGTACCGGGGTGCCTTATGTCTTGTGCACTCCATGGTATGGTTTTTACTTTACACTCAACATTCTTTCCTAACTGGCACTTTGAATTTTTGACTCTCAGATTATTGTATATGGACATTGACAGTACTCATTTTTACTTTTGAATTTATATATACAGTTGCCTTCGCCATACATAAAAGCAGGCTGGTTGAAGATTTCCCCTCCTGAAAAACCGCTCACTCCTCATTGTGATTGGATGCTATTATGGTTTGTGCTTGACCATGAAGCACTTTATGAGGTATGGGTTGACAATAGCTTCAAGTACACTATTTGAATGTTTGTTGTGTGGTTCGATTCAACATCATCCCAATTTCAAAAGACAGAAGATCTGATTTGAAAAGGGATGAAAGGAAAACACCAATTGTATTGTAACTTTAGAATATCGCAACAGAGGTCTCTGAACATGCATATACTTTAATGACTGTTGTCAAAATGCTCACTATCAGGTTTTGTTCTAATTGTTTTTCCCTTGTTCCTTAGGGGTGGGTTTCCTCTTTTTCATGCTTGCTGATATGTCACTATTATGTTGTCAGATGTGAAATCTTTAGAACCATATTAATTGGTCATTTCTGAATTGTATTGAGATTGAATCAAATTATAAATGTGAAGAAGTTTTGAGATACTTGTGAAGATGTGTACATTTGGAGTGTTGTAACTGGGATTTTTGAAGATAATGCACTATCTGGTTCCACAGATGGAGAAAGTGGACTGGAAGTCTTTGGCACATAACTATTCAAGGTGTGGTGTATATGCAGAAAGTAGCATCTCCAATTTGCCAGCAAGGCCCTCCTTGCTTAGAATAGTGGTGGAGGACATTGTGCACATGGCACCTTCTGTAGATCTGAACCATGAATTTGTTATTATTTTGGGGTGTACTCATCTGTCTTAGTGTTTCAGAAAGCTTTGTTGCAATTTTCTCTTGGTTGTTCTTCATGAGTTATTGTTTTGGATCCGTTATTGTTTTAAATCCATCAAGTATGTGCAAATGGTGGAAGAAGAGAGGGGCATGAAGTATTTCTAACTTTGAGTGTGGTCATTATTGATGAAACATGTGTAAACGCTTTGGATTATGTTTGTGGGAGAGTGTCATCTCCTTTTGTGAGATGTTTTGTGTTCATTTTGCTACATGGTGGAGGAAGTATTGATGTGTGAATCCTTTTGTTCTCCTAAATACAAGGGTTGCTACCCAATCTTCAATATTGTCGTGAAACCTGGTGAAGAAGAGGAAGAGGAGAGTGGGGAACTGTCATTCAAGCCATTTTGTGATTTGATCAAAGCCTTTGGGAATACATTACAAATGAATGAGGTATATTGAATCATGTTGACGTTGAATGGTGTGGATTCTTGCTCAACCTTTGCAAGTGGATAGTATAGTTGTCTCCTTTTGGTTTTTCTTTTACATTGGCTACTCTTCTATATTCATTTATTGGATTTCCACCTAGAGGAATGTGGCCTTCAATATTTGGTGTTTGTGAGTGCTACCCAACATAATGACTAAGTCTTATTGTTGCTTCTAGAGATGTGATTGAATTCAGGATGCAGATTTTGTTAATATAACCAAAATTTCAGTTGGATTATTGTATAATTAACTACGCCATTGTCAGGAGCTGATGAAGTAATTAGGTAATTTAAAGTCCATGGAGCTGTTATCATCCAACTTTGATTTCTTGCTACTTCATATTTGTTTTTGGGTGTTGCTACAAGTTTTGATACAATAATTCAAGAAATAGAGAAAAATTTGGCAACAACTATGCAATAGCCAACCAACACTACTGCACAACAATTGCAGCAACTCCAATAGTGAAAACACATCAATAGATTTAGTAGATTTCAGATCCAATAATAACTCTAAACAGTAAAACAAAAAAATAACAACTCCAATTGGCAGCACAACACGAGTAACTTTAAACCTTATACCCTATACCTCTTAAACCTTATACCTTATACCTTTTGGATTCAAAACATTAATATGTCCTACAAGTTGAATAGTTAGATTTGTGTAATCATAAAAAATTATTGTTTAGTTGTTACTTTGCAAACACACATCTAATGCACATAACTCCTATTTAGCTTGCAACTTTTCTCATGTCATTTACTTCATTGAACTTTGCTTAATTTGCTGCTAGTTCTTTTTCCTCTCTCAGTTTGTCTGCACATTGTTTAAGTAGTCCACTTGCAGGGTGTTTTCATTGCATATTATATTGTTTAGACTTGCCATATAAAATCTTGAATTTCCATGCACTTTGCAACTGTGTGCAAATAAGTTTCTAGCCCATGTTTCATAAGGAGTATGATTTTTTGGCTCAACAATTCTGCACTGGAGCTCCCACATTAACTCTAGTCAAAAATGTGTGTGCAACATCAACAAGTGCAGTTCGGTACCAAACAAATCTAGCAACGATTTTTGCACCAGTTGTCAATGAAGACATCATTGTGCAATTGATTCTATTACATTGACTTTACAATGGGCTTGGTGTTCGACACATCGCAACAAAAGTATGAAAATTAACCTTATTTATCAAATAACAAATTATATTCATGTGCAAATTTATCATGTAACAATTTTTCAAAGATTGTTGACCTTAACATCTCTAGGTAGATTGTAGGTATTATTATTAAGTTTGTGTTGATAAATTAACATTGCACATTTTTGGGTGAAACGTAGGTGGCTAGATATTTGTTTGTCCCCAGATTGACATTGCCTCTGTTCAAATGGTTTGCAGAATGTGTCATTTGGTTGATATATCAAAGCAAGACTACAATCTTTTTTATTGTAACGGTTGTAAGATAGCCAGTGCATGTGTTTTCATTAGGAACTTGAAAGGTTATATTTGTTCGCCTAATGGACTGATAGATGTGATGACATTTGAGTGGATTGAAGCAGTTGTCGATATCAATGAAAAAGCCCTTCTTAAATTGCTGCATGAGAATCACATTCAACTTACTCAGAAGTTGTCAGACATCAATATTCATGACTCCTTCTCTATTGAGTCCTATTGGGGACCTCATTAGATATACAAAAATGCAACAGGATAAGAACTCATTAGTGTAAAGAACTTGTCAAAAAACTTGATTGATAATATTATAGAATTTCACATTGTAGTTTTTCAAACCACTGATTTACAATTCTTCTAATTTCAATTTTTCGACTACAAATTTTCAATTTTCAAATTTCTGGTTTTCATATTTCTGATATCAGAATAATTTTTTTTCAATTTCAGATCTCCAATTTCAGATTTTTAGATTTTAGATTTCAGACTGTAGATTTTCAGATTTCAAACATTAAATTTTTGTTTTTCAATTTTCAGAATTTCAGATTTCAGACTTCAGATTTGAGATTTTCAGATTTTACATTCCAGATTTTTAGATTTGAGATTTCAGATCTCAGATTTCAAATTTCCAGATTTCAAATCTCAAAATTCAAAATTTCAAATTTCAAATTTCAGATCTCAAATTTCAAAAATTTCAGATTTCAGACTTTAGATTCTTAGTTTTCAATTTTTAGAATTTTACTTTTTAGGTTTCAATTTTATATATCCAATTTTTAAAATTTAACTACATTGTGAAGTTCAATCATGTCAATCTGATTATTATTTTTTCCTTATTCCTTATTGCCATCTAAATAAACATACAAACCACTACCTCAATTTTTAGATTTTCAATTTTTGACTTTCAGAATATTAGTTTTTCAATTTTTCAGTTTATAACTTTCAGACTTTCAAATTTCAATTTTTTAAGATTTAAGATTTTGAGTTTTTGAAGAATTAAAAGTTCAAATTTCAAAATTTGAAGTTCAAACATTTTAATAACAAAAATCAAATCCAAATTTTTCATACTAGAATAAAGATATGAACCATAACCTCCAATATTATTAATTGACTTCATTCACATTTAAAATGGCAATAGATAATGCTTTAAGAAATGTTGGGTTGCAAAGAATTGTAAATTATCCATATATAGTTGGAGATTGTTTGTTTGATTCCATAAGTTATTTGTTACATGGTATTGTTTGTAGTATAACATTATGAAAGGGTTCTATTGAATGCTTATGACAAGCCTTAGTAATAAATGATTATAGCGTTGAACACTACTTGAGATCGACACTTAGTCCGAACTTTATTTATGAGTTTGCATGATGTTAATTATATAGAGAATTACTCAGATAAAATGGAATGCAGGGCTTCAAACAGTGGTTTGTGGGCTGATTTCACAATCTTCTTCTGGTTATCCAAATTTGTAAAACATCCAAAAAGCATGGTCAACAAGAACATGTAGACCATACATGAATGTGGGAGACAAATTCAATATGAGTGAGAAGTTAATTTTGACATATCATGAGGGTATGAACGGTCACTTTGAACTAGTAAAAAGACTTGAAATACACAATTCATCTTTGAACAATAACGTTAGTAACATGCAGAAAAAAGATAATCCAACAATTAACAATATTCAACTATTACAACATGAAGTTCCACAATATGAAACTGAAATATGTAATTAACATAATTGTAAAACAATAGATACTAATAAAACAATGTAAAATTACTAGTACATATATTACATGGACAAAGGAGGATGATCTCATCTTACAAAACCTAATGAACATGAATGAAGGAAATTTTTTGCAAACTCTAACAAAAAAACTCATAAGTAATAATTTAGATTCGATGTTTAACATTGAAAAAGTAGTGAGACATATTTGACACATGAAATCAAAACAACATAGTTCAAGAATTAGTTTACAAAAAACTGAAGCAATGATGATTGTAAATCAAACATACATAATTCAAACTTGAATTGTGATATTGTAGGCATGAAATTGTTGCTTGTGAAAGGCTATGGTTCAAATTGCAAACCTTTCGTCTTACTAAAAAAAGAACTCAACAATTAGCAAAGTATGTATCTAGTTTGGAAACAACAAAACCTAAATTATTAGGTAATTTGTTTGTATGTCGTACTTGTACAAAGTCAATTGCCATTAATAAAGAACCTAAATATCTAGTTCCTCATAATATTTCAACTAATCCAGTCATTCATTTAATGTCAAACTTACATGAATTAAAGGAAAGATTAATAGCTCCATGAGAAGCATTCACACAAATATGGCAAGTTGAAGGGTATGGACAATATAAAATTCGTGGAAGTATAATTAATGTACTAGCCAATGTCAATAGAACACAATCTATACTACCATGCATGTTAAATGATGAAGCCACAATTGGTCTTCTTTTGAAATGTAGATTAAAATACAAATCCCTTTATGTATTAAGAAACATTCAACCTAACAAATGATGGTAGCTTTGAAGGATCTTGTGAAAACTCCATTGTACATAAATGCAAAAATTTCAATAAAACCTATGTGGGAAAACATGTTTAACATTGCAAAAACTCAATAAAGTACTTTCAACACATTGCAAGAAATAGAATTAGACATGGAACAAAGTTTAGATAAATTTGAGGAAATAACTAAAAAGCTTGCCACATATACTTTGGTTTGAAATTTATTATTGCCCGATCAAATTATGAACGATGAAAATATTATTATTGTCGCCCTTAGTCAAGACTACATACAACTTGGACTTTTCCAAGATCGAAATAATGAAGAATGTAATTATCCCACATTTTTTTTTTGAATGCTCAAAAACCTTCAATTCTAGCCAAATTTCAGTATCAAGATATTGCTCAATGCGAACTCATGCGGAAAGATAATAGATTTGCTAGACACATACCAAACTTTTTTTTTGGCCATTAAAATTCTTATACAACAAGTCAAATATGCCTTTTGGATCATAATATGTAAAGGCAAGTTAAACGATTGTGTAATGAGAGCCAAAGATCTTACAAGTAAGCCTAATTTAGATCAATTATTATGTTCTAATTTAAGCTATCGTGATTTAACACATTGCAAACATCGTTTGATTATTTGTTCAAACTTTGATGAGATGCATTTGCCATGATACATTAATTGGGTCCACCAACTTTTTCTATGACTTTCATTAATGTAGAGAGTAAATGGACTACAATAATGTCTACTTTACACATGTTGAACAAGAACCATATGGAATTTCAATTTTTTTTTATGAACTTGAATGTAAACATTTCATAGATCTTGTCGAGTCTAATCGAGTTACATGCACACATTATTACGATCAT
This sequence comes from Sphagnum tenellum, assembly GCA_963921925.1. NCBI lineage: Eukaryota > Viridiplantae > Streptophyta > Sphagnopsida > Sphagnales > Sphagnaceae > Sphagnum > Sphagnum tenellum. The sequence goes on along the minus strand of OY998152.1, from coordinate 7,466,444 downwards.
CGAATGGCTGCATTTCGTAACCTTTTGAAAAAGGATTCATCCATTTTTGGTAAAGTTTATGATTTTTTTTTTGGTAACAAAATTTTTAAATAGAGGATGTGAACATGATCGTGGTTTGTTGTGGATAAAAAATGGCCTAACATATGGTGTAGATAGTAATGAAATTATTGAACAATTTGTCTATAAATATGTAACATATAATAACTCATTGTTTCCTTTGAACTTGAAAGATTCACAAATGCATAAACATGGACAAACTTGTAGAAAGAAAAACCAAGTTGTTTGTTAATTTCATTATCCTTATCCACCTATGCCTTGCATTAAAATATTATAACCATTAAAAGAAACTTTATCATCTTACCAAAAAAGAAAATTATTGAACATTGTGAATAGGATTTTGAAAATTTAAACAATATGCAAATCGGAGTTGATATTCCATTTGAAGATTTTTTTAATCAATTAAACTTAAACTTCCCCATTTATATCAATTCTTTGTGTAACAAATTAACAAAACGCATTTTATTTTTTTGAAAAGACACATGAAAGACATTAGAACAAATGTTTATGCAATAAAAATTACAACATCATGGGAAGTGAACACTAACATACAATGCATTTTTTACCCATATGTTGTAACAAGTTATTACACATCGTATCTGACAAAAATTAACAAAACTATCACTAACGAATTTCAACCCATTATCAAAAAATGTGAAAATGAAAATGTTGATGCAAACTTAAGGGTAAGACAATTAAGTAATTAATTAAAAATGCACAACAACTGTTTGTTTAATTAACAACTTATACAGTTTTATCTTTATTTTCTTATCACGCTTCAAGATCATTTTCATTTTTGAATACATGGCCCTCATCTGAACATGCATTTGTCTTTAAATTGAACAAAAATTTGAAAAAGTTATTGTCAGATTCCATTGACATCAAAGCAAAATCTATTATTGATAAATATTTGGAACATCTTGAAACATTACATAATTTAACTTTAAGTGAGTTTGTAGTGTATTAAAATTCAAATAATCATGATTTCAAAAAAAGACACACTCCTTTAATAATTTGATATGTTAATTTCAATAAACATTGAAATCCTAGAAACTACTATCAAAAATAATTATTGTTGTTCCATCCATTCACAACTTCAAAAGAATCACAATTTAGAAATCATGAATCACGGCATGATGCATACAACACTTATGAAAGCTTAATAAATGATGTATATTTAAAATTCAACTATAAATTTAAAAAAAGAGTGCATAGGCTAGAAAAGTGGGAAAACCTTGAATTACGTGCACATGACTTCACACAATAAGTAATGATAGCATTTGGATGGATAAATTTAGTAATGTTGATGGAAAAATAATTTCAAACTCATCACTAATTGCACAAAATATAAACATTACAATATTGGATGTGGATTTCACATAAAAACACAATGTACATTATCAATTATTCCGTGCACAATCACTACTACAAAATGTGGGTGCAATTCAATAGTCCCCGTTCACTAGATTAGTAAATTCATTACTTCTTCATTGGTCCCCATTCACTACAACTAATGAATGCACGCAAAATCCAGTGAATTCACTTGGTGTACAAGGACACCTTTGTTGTAGTTAATTGAAAAAAAAGATGAATTGATATCAAATTTAAAAAAAAAATCAATTTGAAAATTAAACAAAGAACAACATGCAATTTTGACGACTACATGTATAGGAAAAGAATGCATCCAAATCAACCAATACATTTAGTCCTCACAAGAGAAGCAAGTACCAATAAAACATTCACACTCCTACTTCTGATAGAAGGCTTCTTAAAACATTATAATAGAAAACTTAGTTTTGATCCCTTGGAACAAAAGGCACTTTTTATTGGTGTACACAAGCAAAACGACATTCAATATTGATGGCACTACTATCCATGCAAGACTAAGCCTTCCATTAAATTGCAAACATTTATAATCTTTGTTAGTAGAATAGTTAGATTCTTTATTGAAATTTTATGATGAACTACAACTTCTGGTGTTAGATGAAGTTTCTCTTATAGGTAATAAAATTTATCTTTTATCGACCTCTGTCTTCGATCCATCCAACATACACATAATCATTTCTTTGGAAAAATGGATGTCATAATAATTAGTGATTTATATCAAACACCACATGCTTGAAATAATTAGGTGTTCCAAAGAAAGTTTGATAACATTCATTGTTTTAAATTCACTTAGGTCATGCGTCAAACTAATGACCAATTAATGAAAGTCCTCAACAAATTTTGAACTACAATCCATAGTCCTATAGACATTACATTACTAAATCACACCTGCTTATGTTTGCCTCCAAATGATTTAAATTTTCTTCACATGTACTACACAAATAAATCAACAAAAAAAAGCCCATCACTAAGACAAGGAGATGGAAAGAACCAATTTGATGTTCTTTTATGTGTAATCAATGATTCGATGTACTTCAATGCCATAGAGGAGTGCAATTTTCCTTGTTCTGCCACATGTGGCCACCACCTTGTTTCTTGCTATCTTTGTCAACTACATGGACAACAACGTCAATAAAGAAATCAATCCTTGAAAAATGCAAGGTAACAACCAATGAATCTCTTACAATCTAGTAATATAACATTTGAAGAACTAGATTTCTAACAAAGAAAACAAGATACATATTAAAATATTTCAAATTATTCGTAGATATTTGATTGCATTATGTGTGAAGTGTAACAAATGAACATAGGCAAGGAATCTCAAATTTTGACTCTTCAAGAGACTTGTTTATCAAAAATTTATGATAATTTGCACCAAGAAGTTATTTCTTACGAGATTCAAAATCTTTAGCTTTTACCTTATTATTTTTAAAAGCCTCTCTTGAAAATGATTTCTTCAACCCAAAAATGTTGATGTACATTCGAACTTTTCAAGATATAAATTTTCAATTGCATAACTCTTCAACATGTTGAGAATATGGATTAGGTCTACAAACAAATTCATTAATCTACATTTGGAAATTCTATTAATTGGAAATATAGATAAACTCAGTTTGGCTTTTATGTCCTTCAATGGTTGGGCAAAAGGTGCTAATAGGAAGAATAAAGGGTAGGGTAGGCACGTTGATGTCCGCTATTTTAAAACATTAAGGTAGGGTTTGTTCGTTAGTTTTATAGGAGGGCTCCATTGTTTATCAAATTCAAATAATAGGTGCCTTTCCTCTCTTGGTGCATTTGTCACACTAAAAATCAATAAAAACAAACTAAAGGTGAGAAAGTTATGGCCCCTTAAAGTAAGGGGTCATTTTTATAAAAAAATTTGATCAAACAATTCGTAGTCTATTTTCTAACCCTTCAAAACTTCCTTAAATATATATTTTTGCATTAAGGTTACAAAATTATTTATAGAACTTAAGATGGAAATTTTAGAGTGGTTTAAACCATTCAATTTGAACAAAAAATGAGAAAGTTATGCATTAATGAAATAGGAAGGGTCAAAATGAAAAAAAAACATGTTTTGTGATTTGAAAAAACATATTTTTTAAAGTTTTTTTTTGGCTACTCCTTTGGCTTTGCATTTCAAAGATGATTCGTAAGTTTAAAAAGGCATTCCTATAACACTTTAAATAATTGAAATTGGAGAAAAATTGAACAATATGCCAAATTGTTTAGTGATAAGTTAGTGTTTAATGATATACGTATCTGCTTTAGTTGATTATAAAACAGAAACAACCAACATATTATTGCAAAAGAGAACAATTTGAAAAAGGTGAAAATAGATTATTGGGAACCAAGCTACATAATGATAAAACATGAATGCAAAGTACAAATTATTTACACACTACACCAAAATGTGTCGTACTTCACTATGGGTTTCACTAGATTTTGAATGGATTTGGACTTTTTAATCATAATGAAATTGGTCAACCCCTTAGTGAAGAGGGATGAGTTGCTAAGAATAGTGAATTGGTCCATTAATAGTTAGTGAAACAAGGTTACTTTCAAATGAAATACAAATTTATCAAGTCATTTCACTTGTTAATTAACTAACTAGGTAACATGGAAATCAATTAAATTTTAATCATTTAATGTGATATTTAATATTATTGATAATTTATAATTTTTAGCCTATGAATTACTAACATGTGTCACTACCTATGCTAGGTTAAAAACCTAACCTAGGTTCATAAGGCATGTAATCAATTTAAGTACGCACCTATTTTAGGTAATTACATAAGAAAATATTTGATCAACTTACCACTGTTAACCACAAACAACACACCATTTGTGAGGTTTGATCCCTTAACCTTTAGGATGGAAGCAAACACCCCTACAATCAAGCCACCACATTTGTTATGATAATGTGTTGCATTGCATTTTATTTATCAAATATTTCATTTTAAACATTATAAAAACATAAAATTTGAAAATTTATATTTTATTGATATTTATTCCAAATGAAATTATTAAAGTTTACTTTTATTTTATTTTCAATAATGTACATAATTATATATATATTTGAAAGTGTAAAATCATTTGAATAAATTTTTGTTTGAATATCACTATTTAATAACAATTCAATGATCATTATTTAAATTTTTTTTAATAAATGGATAATTGTTTTGTTAATATAACAATATTACTTATGTTAGGTTATTTTTAATTATTTTAAGGTTACTTTTCACTGTTCTAAATCATTTCACCCTACATTATTTATGGTTATTTATGGTTATACTAAAAAAAATAGTTATTTTTAGTTATCCCACCTTATGTTATTTTTTACTATTGTAAGTTATTTTTGGATGTTATAAATGATTTCACTTTAATTTCTTTGTGGCCATTATAATTGTTTTTTGGTTATTTTAAGCTATTTCATTTTAGGCTATTTTCAACTATGTGAAGTTATTGCTGGTTATTTTTTGCTATTTAAGGTTATTTCACCTTGTGATATTATTAGTTATTCTATTGGTGCCTATTCTATCATGGCTATGAATGTTTATTCTTTTGGTGGTTGTTGGTGGTTATTCTATTGGTAGTTATTAGTGTTAATTTAATTGATGATTATTTGTGCTTATTCTATAGGTGACTATTAATGTTTATTATATTGGTGGTTATTAGTGATAATTCTATTGGTGGCTATTAATGCGTATTCTATTGGTTCTTATTCTATTAATGGCTTTGGTGAATATTTTATTGGTGGATATTGATGATTGTTTTAGGTTAAATTATCATAAGCTATTGGTGATTAGTAGTGGCTATTGGTGGTTGAATTGCCATAGGCTACTAGTGGCTATTTTTTGCTATTATATTGTAAGCCATTACTGGTTATTTTATTGGTGGTTATTTTTTATTATTTTAGATTATATTATGACTATTGATGTTTATTTTTAAAAAAATTCACAGGCTATTATTGGTTATTATAAATTATTTTACCTTAGGTCATTATATTATATTTTAGATTATTTTATATTTTATATTTAAGATTAAATAATTTATAATAACATAAAGTAAAATGACCTTGAATAACCTAAAGTTTAATTTGAAGTAACATATATTAATTTTAAATAACTTAAAGTAAAAAGCCTATGATAAACTAGTTATGATATTTTAAGATAGAATAACGTATAATAGTTTAGGGTATAATAACTTATAATAATTTAGGGTATAAGTTAGAATAATTAAGGTAGCCTAAAATAATATAAAGTATATCATAAAGTAGCACATTGTATTTAAAACAACATAAAAATAAACATATTTATCATAGTAAATTATAATAATGAATTATGTTAACTAGTAGTGAAACATGATGTTTACATAATGATAGTATAGTGAAATAACTTTAACCAAAGTGAAATCACTAAAATGCATTGAACTTGTTTCACTTTAAAGGTCCCATAATGATTTAGGTCAGCGAATTACACCCCACTTTTGTACTAATGACATGAATAGAAAATTGACCCATTCCACCAACAACTATGTGACAAGTATTGTTTCCCTTAATTTTATTATCCCTACCTAAAAAAGTCTAGTTGATTAATGTGATATGAAATCATGTGATTAATAGTCCTTGAAGAACTATGCAACATGACCCACATGGCTCCTATAATTTTTTTCTAAAACATCGGTGAAAAATGGTCTAAAGTCCAAATCAAGTTGGATACATTTTTGTTATCAATACTTGATGTGCAAAATTTTGTTGAGATTACTTAATTAACCTAAATGATTTGTTCAACACCCTAATTAATTTCCACCAACATTGTCATTTTTGCTTATGAATCAAATGACGTATTAACCTACTCAAGTCTAATGGGGGCAGTAAGGCATGATGTCAATATAACCACATTTTTAGGGATTATTATTGGTACATAAATGCATGTTTTTTATAGAAATTTTCAAAACCCATAATTTTGTCTCATACAAATTTGTAATGTAAAAAATATTGACCATAATTCAAATGCAACTTTCTACCAAGAAATTCACTATAAAGATTGGAATTATGTTTGCATACATTTTGAAGGCCCTAATAGTCCCAAAAATCAATCATTCAAATGCCACTAAATTCAAAACAACATATCTATTCATGAAATGAATTTTATTACCTCCTTGCACTATGAAATCCCCCATAAAAAATTATGGCAATGAGTGACCCAAGCCTTATGCCTTCTCAGACACACCTTCACCCATGCCAACAACCAACCAAACTACCCAAATGTTGGGTTTTTGTGGATTATGCTTATTCCATTTTGTTCATGTTGTTGCTCAAGCACCTTCTTAAGGTTTTCAATCTCCAAAACAAGCTCCATTTTTCCAACCTACATCTTGCATAGTTGTAGATTCAAGTTCTTGTTGGTTTCCTTTTAAGATGTAGTATTTTCATTTAATTCCTTCACATTACTTCCTCCACTACCCACATGCATTATTAATGATAGTAGCTTCACAATAATTATACATAGTTACCCCCTTTGCAAATTCACAGTAATGCTTCTCTAGCTTCTCTAGCAAAAACAAGCCACATACCTAATCAAAATCCCATGCTCCATAGGTACACAAAATAAACAAAAAATAGACAGAAAAACTTGGCATTATCTACATCAAATTTTTATTATTGTGAGGTTTGTTTTGCAAATATTGTATTCCAATGTCACTATCTAATTTTATTTTATTTATTGTGATTTCTCTTGAAGATAGTTTTGTTAACAATGGGTTCTCACTCTCCTTTCATTTAGCCCAAATTGAAAAACACATAAAAGACCATACACAATTGCAATTTTTATCACAAAAGGCAAACCCTTTGATGCCAAGATTAGTAAAATACAATGAAAAAGCTAACCTTATTTAGTTGTTTGTCACTACCAAACTCAAAGTTGTCCAAATCATCCGAGCCATCACTTTTTGAGCTTGGATCCCATTCTCCAAAACTCAAATCAATTTCAATGTCAAATTGCACACCTTTTTTCCATCTCCTTACAACAATTACAAAATCATTTCACTTTTGGGTTCCACCAATGGGAGCATCAATTTGACTTAGAACCTTGCAAACATTAAATATTGAATGATGTGGAACAAAAGGACAAAATCATTCCGCAAAAGGGGCTTCTATAAACTACATGGTGGAGTCTGCATATTTTTTGTATGTTTTATATCTTTCGATCACCAAATAATTTGCCCTACATAAAAATTCGAAATTAAAAGAAAAAAAAAACAATGAACCAAAAGCCAAAGTAGCAATGAATGGGCACCTCTTACTAGATCTTGTCATTAAGCATGTAATAATGATATTTAAGAACATGACATGAATGGTCCAATTGCAAGCATTAACTATGGAAAAAATTGGATAAATTGAACATAGGTAACCAAAAAAAAAAAGCTTTTTGTTTCTAATAGCTCATAGAAAAACAAATATTTAGATTATCACTTTGTAAAGCATTGAAAACTTTTTTTCTCCATATTTATTTGGTCAAAAACAAATTGAATAGAGTTCAAAGATGACCCAATGACAAAGCTCTAGAGATTTCAAATCCAACAACATGCATATCACTTTGAAAGGGGAAAATAAAAAAAACTCATCACAATTAGTAGGAAAAAGAATAAACTCTTGACACAATAGAGAAAAAACTAAGGAATACAGAATGGGTCAATAGTAAAATGGTCATACATGATAACAATAAGCACAAAATGTATGATATAATTCACATGCATGTAAATCACAAAATCATGTACATAGGACCAATTCCAAGTTGTCAATTAACAAAAACTGTAGGAGTTTTTTTTACATAAAACACAATCCTAGAATTACAATCCTTCAAGGGGAAAGTTCTATGTGTAGGATGATTGAAATCAATAAACTTCCCAAGGATGATGAGTTTCTCATTAAATATTCCAATAGAAGATGAACCCTACTTGCACATATAAAAAGAAAGTTATCATATGAAACCTAATATTTAGCTAATGATTGAAAATAAAAGTTTGCAAATTTAAGGGGTAGCTTGGGATGTTTTGGTTCTGAAAGTTCATTATGATAGAAGAAGAAGAAAGAAGAAAGAATTTAATGTCGAAGAAACAACAAGCTTGTAGAATATTTCTTCATATTTATTGGTCATTAGATTCAACTACAATTGCGTTGATTCGACAATTCGAACCTACCATTAACAATTTTGATTTTTCACCACCATTTTTATAGTCTTTGCAATATCCTTTTGAGTCTCCAAAGACATATATCACTAGCTTCTACCAACCTTGCAATGGCACCTAGGAAAACCTAAAAATCCGCCTTTTTAATGATAACATAACAATTATTGAAATCATAGCTGATAGAAAACTATTAATTGTGAAACTTAAAAAAAATCATCAGCAAAATGTCTTCTAAAATGTGTATGATTCTTATTCATGTCTTTTAGCATATTTGTTTGCAAATTTCAAATCTTTCAATACATGTGCAAATTCTTGTGAAACCCTAAACAACCCATGGTTTGGGCCACAATGATGAAATTTCATTGATTCTTTTATGATGAATTTGAAGTAAATTTGCAAGAAGAATAGGAAGACCTTTCAATTCCAAGAAAATCATTTAGGTCAAATTTTGCATTAAGGAATTGAAGGATTTTGCATTTCCCAAAAATCATGTGTGCATTGATTTAAAGCTCTACTAGTGCATTCTTAGTGTAAGCAAACCACGTTCACTATTCTACCAAACAAACATTTCCCATGCACAAACATTCTAGGGTGCAGAATTTGAACCAAAAAAACCATGCACCCATTGAAAACACAAGCTCAAAGAAAAATAGACTAACATACACACATATATATTTGTATATACCATTGTTGCATGGAACTTGAGCTTGAAATCTATGGCTTCCTTCACCTTTTATGGCTTTTTCTTCAATGATTTGAACACCTTTCAAAGGCTTGAAAAATTATTGACAAACGTTTGATTGTTCCAAAACTTGCCTTCCTTTCACCACCCTCTTTACTTCTGCACCTTCCCCAAAGCATTTCAAACCCTAGATAGTTATTTATTTTTCATCACACCATTAATTTCAAAGCAACATTTGGGTCCTCGTGAAAAATAAACTCAATCTATGTTCCATTCCGACCACCTACTATTTCATCTTTGTTCTTGTTCTAATTTTCAAATTATTCCAACCACAACATATATATTTTTGTTTCCATTTGTGTTTTTTTTGTTTCCATCATATCAAAGCTTTTCATGAGAGGGAAGAGATCATTGTCATCATCTTAATCTAGCCAATAAACACAACAAAAACACAAACTACTCCCCACTTCCTTTCTTTCGAGCCTCGTTCTCTCTCCATCAACATCATTTGTGGAAACAAAACCCAAACAAAATTAAATCCATACATTTTGATGAGGAGGAGCATGATTTTTACAACCGAGACTTTATTGACAAGGGCATAAAATCAAAATCAATATCGAAATGCTACCACATGAATCATAAATGGCCTTAACTCAAATCAAGCCTCCAAGCAAATGAAGTCAACCTCCATGCAAGTAAATTACTACCACATCTACAACATTTTTTCACCACCATATATATATATATATAATATTGGAGTTTTAATTGTTATATTTCTTTTGTTGATTTAGGCCATTATGCTATCCATTTATTATAACATCATTTTCCTAGAAAAACTCTTCGACCATTCTCAAAACCTTCATTTTGGTGCTTATGACTTCTAGAACCTATTGTAATAATACCACATTCCATGATCAATCCATAGGGAAGTGATGTTTCATTATCATCATCAACAACACTAGAATTGAAATAGAGGAAGTTTCTAACGTCAACAACAAATTTCAAAACCCAAAAAGCCATCGCCACCACTTTTTCACATTTAAAAATAATCCCTAAATTTTCCTACTTAATCCACCTAATGTGTCCACACAATGAACATAAAAAAAACACATGTTTCAATCTAAACAATCTAAACATTTTCACCAAATAAACTAGTTCATCTAATGTGAAACTAGTTTTAATAAAGTAAAATCTCCAAAACGTGGATCCAATGTGATAGTCCATGTACCATACGGACAAGACCCAACAAACAACACAAGTAATGTGTTAAAACTTCACCTATTTGTATCAGAAGGAGGTTGCAAGGTTGAAATGTTAAGGTTTGTGGACAACTAAGAACAATTGGAGAAACATGCACTAAAAAGCTCCAAATTGTTTTAAAAAGCTCTTTGCAATTTACATAATACTTTTTTTCATGGGTAACATGTACTTACTACTTCATTACTGGCAACTATTAAAAACAATTTCAACAATCTCATTAGTCTCAAATCTTTCAACATTTACATACTTGTTCACTACAACAACTAGTTAAAATAATTGAAGACATGAATTTGAACAATTTCTTTGGCATCAATTTTTTTCTTCACACCTAAACACAAGCCTATGAAGCTATTAGTATATTTATTTTCCATTGGAAAACAATTTGAAGCTTCTATTCTAATATTCTCATTGGCATATATGCATTTTTTTGACAATTATGCATAACCTATTTCAAGAAAGCCTTATGTATTTGTGGATATTTTTTACAATAATTCTATAACCTTTGTTAATGAATATTAAATAAAAAATTGGAAAATAGTTGTTGGGGAAATTGTTTTTAGGGAGAAGTCTAGGTTGAATCCAATGTTGCTTGGTTTTTGGTTTTTGGAAGAACTACTAAATACGGATCTAGATTATTTTTAACAAATCTCTTAATGAAAAATATTGTTGGAATCATAACCACACTTTTTAGACATTCAAAGTATTTTAAAATTCTTGTTGGGAATCTCACAATTTTTTTTTCTAAAATCTTTAAGCCCTTTTAGAGTTTCAACGATCAAAGAAAATCTCACATTTTATAGCAAATGTTTCTGGTTTAAAAGCCAAAGAAACCAAATCAAACATATTTAGCAAAGAGGATGATCATTGATGATTAGTCTTTGCATCTTTTGCAAATTTCAAGAAATTCTTCCATCCATATTCAAACCATTAAAAAAATTCACTATTTTGATGACACTACCTATTGCCAAAACAAATATTAATGTTACATTTTTGCACTTCCCACAAAAAAATGTAAAATAACTAATTAGCACAAGTATGTTGAAATAGATAATAGAAAGGAATTTCTGAAATTGTGTTTTTTTTACTTAAATTTTTTAATCCTTCTAGAAAAATAATACATTTCTTAATGTTCCTAAAGAGTTTTGCAGTAATTTTCTGGTTATGTGAACCAATAAGAATGATGATTTTTTGGATCACATTGAGTCTAAAACCAAGTGGGTTCCAATTGCTTCAATTTTCATTTTAATTTTTTGTTACAGAGGTAACATTCAAAGAGTGGGATAGGGAAGGACAAAATGAACAAAACAATAATTGAGTTTTGAAAGGGTTTGAAATTATGTAGAATTCATTTTTCACATTGTGACAAAATGTGCACCATATGTTATTGTTAATTCATTCAATAAATGGGAACTTCATTGAACATTTATATTTTAACCTTTGAATTTTTGAACTTTATACCAATGTTACATGATAACTTGAATTTTTGGAGAACCATTTGTTATGGTCTTTAAAATATTTCAAAATCAAAAGAATTATTATTAAATTCAAAATCAAAGTACCATTAGCCGCAATTATTTCAAAACTAATAAAAAAACTATGAATCCATGAAAGAGCCCATAATGAATTTGCAATTTCATGGCTACTTATTTATTTTCAGAAAAACCTAAGAACCATGGTTATATATAGAGAGCCAAGCCTTTGATTTTTCAAAACCATAGTTTTATATACAAAAACAAGTTTTTGACTTTTGATAACCATGGTTATGAATATTATGAAGCACTTTAATAACCATGGATGGTTTTTTTAGATCTAATAACCATCCAACACTTGTTGGAACTTGCTATTTGGTCACATTTTGAGGAAAGTTCAATTAGTGTTTGTGAATACATTCTTTTGGAAACTTCATGGAACATATATAGTTGTTTGTTTGATTTAATGTTGGGCAAATTTTTATTTTTATCAATGAATAACCTTTTGTTTTAGGTTGGATTTTACACATAAATGGAATCAAGATTTCATTTAGAGGTTCAATTTTCAATAAATGAAAATTTCATCTAAAAATAAAACTTGGTTTCAAGTAACCTAAATTGAAACTGGTGATTAATTACAGGTTAACCTCTGGTTAGCAGCCTGATTTTAAATTTTTTCAATTTTTTTCAAAGATTCGAATTTTGATTCTAGTTTAACAGATGTGATTCCAAGTTTGGCTATTAACATTTTCATTTTTGGTTATGGAATTAATTCCAAAAATTAGGTTTTCCTTTAATTTAATTCTTAATAACTAAAATCAAAACTATTAATTCTAACTTGACAAATAGGGTAATTGTCCAACATTGGTTTGAACATTTGAACTTGCTATTCACTTTGGTTGTTTCATGTTGTTCATTAAGATTAATTCTAATCTTTAATGCAACATCTAGTCATTGATTAGAGGCATTGGCAACTTGATTTGGTAGAAGTAAAATCAACACATTTAATTAGATGTTATTCCTGCAATCCCATTTAATATTTTTACTGATGTAAATATATCATTAGGTCAGGCTCCTCAATGATGAACCTGCATTATGAACTAAGCTGGTCTTGGAAAATCTATAAAAAACTCAAATGTCCTTTATACTAAATTTTTTGAAAAAAATTGTCTCAATTAATTTATTAGCCCACAACACTATTTTGATTGAATTTGAAATTTGGTTATTTTCATTTAAGATTTTTTAAAATTAGGGGGTGCTTTAAATTGCAAAAGGTTAATTATAAAAAAGGTTTCCTCAAATTTTCTACCTACTAAGGTGGTTTTGAGGTTTCAGCAAGGAGTCTTTAGAAATTGATTGGCATTACTCAGTGCTCCATTGATCTATATAGACCCACAACTGACTACCTTGCTGATGATGTAATTTCTTTCCACTTTTTTGGAATGAAATGTTGGATGTTGAACTTCCTAAGCATAAATAGTCATTACAATCCATTCATGGTTGGCAACCATTGGAGGTTCTCAATGTCAACATAACATTTAGGCATGTTCTTAGTCACCTTCAAAATTGCCCAATAACAATTAATTCCTTTGTTGATCAGAAATCTGTCCCTAGTTTGGCAGCAAATGCATTGCACAAAGGAGGGTGATTTTGGGTTTCCAATTAAGCTCATCATACATTACATTTTGTAGATTCATACTTGACATAGAGTCATACATTTAAATATTTCTTTAGAGCTTTTGATTCAGCTCATACATTTGCATGTTCATAGTTGACACTTTCACAGATTTACACACTCATAGTTCGTACATTTTTGTTTCAAATTCATAGGTGATATGTTGCAATTTTTGGCATGGCATTCAAAAGTTCATAGCAGTTTTCCAGATTTGTGGCAATACATTCAGCTGTTGCAGTTAGTTCAAACTCATATTTCAATTTGGAGTTTTCAAATTCAGTTCTTGTAATTTCTATTCAGCTCAAATTTCAGATCTCAGAATTTGAAATTTTGACTTGAAAGCAGTTGTTACATTCAATTGCTTGCCATTGTTCAAGTCAAAAAAATTCTAATTTTGATGAGGGTTTTCAAATTCAGGGTAGAGATCAATAGTGAAAAAATAAAATGATAAAGGAATAAAAAGGAAGAAAAGATAAATGAAGTGAAGGGGGAAAAGAAAGGGAAGTAAAGGAAAAGATGAAGGAAGAAAATGAAAAGATGAATTAAAGGAAAGGAAAGGAAAGTTTGAAAGATGAAAATAAAACTGTACCTTAAATCTGGCTGTTTTTTGAAGTGAGATGCTATGGAGAACACATTGGGAACTTTGGGAAAATATTGGGAATCTGATGGGAACCCATTGGGAACTTAAAGGGAATGTAGTGGGAACACATTGGTAACTAAGTGAAGAATCGAAAAAAAAACCCTCCCCTCCACCCAAACCTTTTTTTAAAAAGCAAAGCACCTTGAGTGCATGCTTGGGCCTTCCCATTGGCTGTATGAAATTTCTCTCACAAAGAGTTGGTCACCATTTTTGGCCTGGGCTAATACCCCTTGCAAACAACACCCTCCCTAACAAGCCATTTTGTGATTCATATTAATTAGTTCATGGGTGTGCTCACACTTTTCTTTTCAATTTTTGTTTTTTGAAGGGGCCATACTGGTGTGCCCATCACCAATTTTTTTGGGACATTGGGCACTCCTCAATAGAAGCACATCTTTGGACCACCAGTTGCAAAATAGAAACAATTGTGTTCCTTATGGCCAACCTTTTCAGTTTATATACATGAGAGTTGAACTTCAGGCAAACCATATGGGATAAAACCGAGGTGCTATGGGGAACGTTTTGGGTAACAGCTTGAGAACCTGGGGAACATGATGGGAACACATACGGAACATGATGGGAACAAGGGAAAAAAGCAAAAAAAAAAAAAAAAACCCTCCCCCACCCCTTCCAAGTCCCAAAAAGAAAAAATCTGGACCCCTCACAAGTCCATGCTGAGCCTCTCATTGGCTGCATGAAACTTTTATTTCCAAAACTGTTCGTCACCATTTTTGTCGTGGCCTAATGGCATGGCAACCAACCCCAAAAAAGAAAAAAGAAAAAAATTCCTCCCCCCTTCCCTGACTCAGATCATATGATCTTGCACAATTCCGGTTCTTGTTCATTTTCAAATATCCCGAAAGTAATCTGACCATTGTGAAAATTTATCATTGGAGAAATATGATTGGTGGCATTTCAAAAAAATTGAAATGATACATTACATTTTTAATGATTTTTTGAATTAATCGTGGGTTGCCACAATTTCTTTTTTTCCTCATAGGACGGGCTTTTTTGACAAGCCCATCACAAAAAGTTCAATCCAGAACATATTTTCACTCCGATAGACAAATATTGAAAACAATGAGGCCCAGGATCCACATCAACCTCAATGCTTTGTTGGCCTTGCCTTAGTTGGCAAGGACATTGTGTATAGATTCATTATAGAGTATAGTAGCTTAAGGGATTTTGGCCCCTAGGTAATAATAATAGGTCTATTTTTATATGAGAAGTTTCTAAAGATTATATTTTTGGCTTATCTATCTTCAAAGTACTTGTACATGCAAATCCTTTGTCTACAAACGATTGCATTACTTGACTCAAAAGCAACAAAATTTTAGAAGTGCAATTTGCAAACAAATTGCAAATGTATATGAAATAATGCTCTTCCTTCCCCCCCCCCCCCCCCTCCCCCCCCCCCCCCAAAGCACACAAGATGAAAATAGATGATGAATTTGAGAACTCTTCCATCACAAAAACACATCATGTATCAATATTTGAACCTCCTACTCCAAATTGCAATGAAAGTTTATATATATATATATATAATAGGGTTGTTCTTTCCCTCTCTTCTCTTCCTAGGACCTCTTGAGTGCATGCTACCTCATTTCATTGGTTACACAAAACTTCTATTGCCAGTTTTGATCAGAACGCAAATTTGCTTAGACTAATACCCCCCTTTTATGATCGTAAAACAATTGTCAATTTTTCATAGGCATCAAGGTAGGTATGTGAATGTGAGGCACATAGAGACACATAGGCCTACCTATTAAGGAGGGAGGTAGGTATAACTTTCAAGAAACAACTCAAAGAAAATTTGCTATCAAGCTTTTGTTGTTCATCCATGCAATTTATTTTATCCATAAAAATTGCATTTTTCTATATAAAAATCTCATCCATCAAATTGTATTCATATATACATATATGGTTGGCATCTGATAAGTTTCATCTGTGCAAAATAAAACCTATTTGTATCATAAATCTTATATATAAATTCACTTAGTTCGTGCGTCTGTTTGTCTAACGCGACAGTTCTACGTTTTAATTCGCCGGCAGAACTAGCCTGTTATTTAATCTTGCAGGGCACTGTGTTAAGCTCTTGATTGACAAACGGTAAGTCGCAGAACAGAACATGCACAACACTTTTCCCAGATGACTCACAGATGACTCAGAGCTCTATTGTTCAGTTGCTGTCATCACGCGGGAAGTATGTTTGAATTGTGACCTAAGCTCTGCAGTACACATGGTTTGCTCATTAGCTCTGGGTGTATATGTAGAAGTTTGAAAACAAAATAATTTATATGTATATTTATATATGCAGGCTGAAAAAGGACTGTCCCCACCCACAAACGTCATAAAAGTTTCTTTAAAGATTGCATGAGGCAAAAGTTGTGAGAGGGCCTTAATTCTTAGAGTGGCCTTATTCAAGGTTTTCATTTTGCACCGGTAATCTGCAAGGTCGATTCTATAACCCCTCTCTCTGTCCGTCTGTCCGGACGTATTTGCTTCTTTTTTCTTTTTTGAATTTGTTTTTTCAGATTTTTCTCCCCGTCTCTTAAAAAAAATGAAGAAACAAAAGAAAAAAAAAAAAAATCAGCAGAAAAATCTAAGGCTACGTATTTGCTTCTTTTTAATCTTTTTTTTTGGATTTATTTTTCCTTTTTATTTTTGTAAAATAAGAAAAAATAAAACTTACAATAATGAAGAAAAACCTTACTTGAAAAAGAATGAGGTGTGTCTTCTTTCTCCAAACTTCAAACTTGCATCCAAATAAACAAAAATATAAAAGTGAAAAATAAAAATAAAAAACACATAAAATTAAAAAAAAAAAAAAAAAAGCCTCACTTCACCATGTATGTTTTCATGGGGGACTTTTCAACGAATTTTCGAAACAAAAATTTTTTAAAAAAAAAAGAAAAAAAAAAGGCTGCTTTGCTCCTTTGTGTCCCTCTTGGTTTAAAGAAAGCGGGGGACTTCACAGTGTCCGAAGGTCAGGGGCAACACTAGTGTAATGTAAGAGACTAGTTACGATGATGTTTTTCAAACTTTCTCGATTTATCGACTACTGCATATCATCAATTTCATCCATTTGCTACATTCCTGAATGGAACATTTGTTTAATGTTTGGCTTCATTCATGTTTGTCATACCCACCTTCCACTTCTCCAAGTTTCTTTCTCTCGCAATTTTCCTTTTATTCTGCACTCTTGTCCCTTGTTTTTTTTATGCCTTCTTCCAATTTTGTACTGTCCCATCCCATAATAGCCTGAAGCAGGCTTTTAATGTGTTTGGTTTTTATGATGTTTGTTTAATCTATTTTTGTTCATCTAAAAAATGAAGAGTTCTTTTGCTTGAATCACTTGAGCCTTCAAAAAACAAATCTACATATACTACCGTACGTGTTTCTTTGTTTGAATTTGATCACTCTAACCATCCCAAATTGTGGGGCCTCTTGTTTTAGATGAACACGTAATGTGCACGTTTGTCATTTCACAATCTTTGAACCAATAATGCAAAAGTTATTGAATTTAGAGTGATTTTTTCCTTTGAAAATTAAAATTTAAATGAAAATTTTTTTTACAAGAAGTTTGACATTACACCCACTTCATCTACAATGGTATTGGCATGGGTGACCTTACAAAAGATTGAAGATACTTTGACCAACAACAAAGGGGCTCATTAGTGACAATTGAAAGAAACAACAGCTGGAAAGATTTTCCAAAGGCTGGGTAAGTTGGTACGGAGATAGGTATCTACTACACATACATTATTGTTTTTTCAGATTATATAGTTTTTTAAGGCACCAGTTATCTTGTCTTTGTTCAACTTTGTGTCAATTTGGGATATTCTCTTAGTTTACATCATAATGGGAAACATGTAATGGTTTTTGTCATTTATCCCCCAATGTGTATTGTTGTTTTGTCTATGTTTGCTTTATGATGTCACAATTTCCATGTTGAAATGTGATGAATTCATAAATAAAATTCATGCAAAACAAAACAAAACATAGCGATTCAGTGGAACCTAATGTCCATCAACATGTACAAGTATTGATGAAATTAGATGGTTGGATTCCAATTTCCACTAGGAATTTAAATTTCCATTATGAAAATTTATTGCTCACCATTTTGGTTTGCAAATAAACTTGGTGAAGAGTGAACATAATTAGATAGTAGCCAAGTCTATAAAACCCACATTGTGGTACATAGGAAATTATAAAATTGCATTAGGTAAAAGATAAAATGACTTGCAGGGAGGGCATTATAATTAGATGCAAGCTGAACAAACATGGGTATACATTCCAAAGTAATTGTACTATTTTATTTAAATTGTAATTACTTGCGGATGGATGAAGTCATCTAGTGGACACTTGCAATAATAAGATGACATTTGACATTATGTTGGTTCCAATCAATGGTAGTGTATATTTCATATGCATTAACAATAATTTTATGTTACATATCATGATGCACAGTGCATACACGTTAGTTAAATACATTGAAGCAAAGAAAACATGGACATTTGGGAAAGGAAGGTAGGAAGCTACGCTGTCTGAGTTACTCACCATGTTTTAATCTATTATTATTTTATTGTGCTAAGTTATAAGGTAAGGCCCTACCCTGAACCCTTTTTCTTTTATTTTTGCAAAAGTGACTATTTTACACTCTATAAATACTTTGACACAAAGAAAACATGTTTTCCTAAGTTTTTCTCAATTTTTTTTCACAAAAGAGAGAAAATTCACCACAAAAGGAAAAACAAATGCCGGGGGGTTAAGAGAAGAGTTTTTATTTTGGGAGGGGGTGAACCTTCACCACTTGGCAATAAATAAAAAGTCGGTTGCAAATCCAATAAAGACTTATAATAATAATAATATTAAAAAAAGAAAATTCCACCTTCCTCTATGACCTGTGGCCAAATTTGGCTAACTTAGTTCTCTTTAGGATGATGGCCAATCCACCTGGCACTTACATCACAAGTTTTTTTTTTAAAAACACCTTGAGCTTGCACAAGAGTCCTCACTCCAGAACACTTGGGCCCCAGAAGCGCCAACCCACCCACCCATGGGCCTTAACCCAGCACAAAGGAAGCAGCTGAAGTTGCATTCATTATAACTAGTGGGTGCCCGTGACCTTCCGCCACCTTGGTTCATGTTTTAGAAACTTTTAATTTTTAATTTTATGTATATTTAATTTTATTATTGTTTTATATATATATTTATTTGGATGCAAGTTTGAAGTTTGGAGAAAGAAGACACACCTCATTTTTTTTCAAGTAAGGTTTTTCTTATTTTTTACTCTTTATTTGGTTTTTTCATTTTCGGAATTTTTTTCTTTTAAAATTTTTTTATTGTATTTCCATTCCTTGTTTCATTTGTTTCAATTCCTTTTTTATAGTTTTTTATTTGTTTCATGTTTTTATTTTTTCTATTCTTATTTTGTCTATCTTCAAAAAAAATTTAATGTATTTATTTATTTATGTATTTATTTTCTTTTTTCTTTTAAAAAAATTATAGTTTTTTTAATATGTTCTATAATGAAAATAATTTTAAAAAAAAATTGTATTTTTGTTTGATTAGATGCAGGTCCCCCCTGCCTCCCCCCCATCTGCCCTCCCCTGCCCTCCCCTGCCCTGCCTCCCCCCCCCTGCCCTCCCCTGCCCTGCCTCGCCCCCCCTGCCCTCCCCTGCCCTGCCCTGCCCCTCCCCTGCCCTGCCCTGCCCTCCCCCCATGCCCCTGCCCCTGCCCTGCCCTCCCCCCCCTGCCCCAAATAAACTACCCATGGTCCTGTCCGTCCGTCGAGGTCTTGAAACCAAGATCGGCACCTGGACGGACAGACAGACGGACAGACGGACGGACACCATGTTGTAATTATATGTTCGGGCCGGTGACAGACTGACCGCTCACAGACAGACTGAGAGAAAATCTGTGTGTCCGACCGTCCGTCCGACTGTCCGGGCCGGTTCCGCCGGCGGATTAAAATGCGGAACCGTTGCGTCAGTCAGACAGACAGACGCACCAAGTGACTTTATATATAAGATAGGGAGACATTTGACATGCAGCACAACTTAGGCCATGAGAGGTGACACGTCGTGTGTAAGATGCCATGTGTCACTCTGATGTAGGAGACACTCAAAATGGAAATACCAACCAATTTTTTTAATCGGTTGTTGGATGGAGTGTGGGATAACTGGATGGGGGGCGGGTCCCAAGGGGGGAAGAAGGAGCGTTAATGAAAATGGGAGCTTCTTGAGTTTGTGTAAGACACAGCCCTAGGGTGGGGGCTGGGGGATGGATTCTAAAATAAGGGGCCTACCACAAGGCAATAGTTGAGTCCAGCCCTGCAGTTTGGGAGCAACTTACACCCATGGGCTTTTATTCATATCTAAGCATGGGAGAAGAAAGGTTATCATGAACCTAACCATAGGTAGTTGGAGAGCTCTAGAACGGGAGAGCTTTTACACCTACTCCTCAACCCTGACAGGTAAGTACCGAGGAGAATGGTCCACCTCCTCCCTAGTACTCTTACCTACACTATCTCAGGTCAAAAACTGACACCTGCATGTTATAGGCACACCTTCCTTGTTCTCTCTTGCTCCTCTGATGTGCCATCTGTCTCTCAAGCTTATTTTGTCTTGTAAACAATTTTGAGTAGGGTAAAGGCCCCAAGGTGGAGGGAATTCCAAAACTACAGGGCCTAGAATGAGGCAGAAGCCAAGCATGGTCCTGCATTTTGGGAATGTCTCACATCTGTGGGACTTACCAGTTGTAAAGCACAAGATGAACATAACATAGAACAGCACCAGAGATTGATTGAGATGATGTTCATATGATGTTCACTGAGAGCTAGTTTGTGAATTTTGGTGTACACACCACATATATCTCTATTGGGTAGCAGCCGAGAGTCCAACTTTTCACATGGAGATTATTGGCATTGATTCGGGCCACAGGATCGGACCAGTTTACAGTCCAGGCAGGAGGGTACCACAATGTGTGGCATCCAATCAGGAAAACTATATAAGAAGAGGGTATAGAAGCATTTTACCAGGGTCTGCCACCCACAATCATAGGATTGGTGCCCTATTGTGCTGCTGCCTCTTATTTTGTATATGACAACCTCGTATCATCACTCTTCAAACAAAAACCAGCTGGGCAATGTTCAGACACTGGCATTTGGAGCTTTCACAAGTTGCAAGCAATTTCATCTCTCTCTCTCTCTCTCCAAACTTTATCCTACAATCCTAAACCCTATTTCTTCCACATCTATGTAATGGGTTGAGTTAAATAGATAATCATCCAAAAGTCATCCAATTTTGTAATATTCCATTCATGGATGAAGTATGAAATCCAGCTTCTCTTTCTACCAACTGCCCCCCCTTCTCTCTCAACAGTAGTGTTTTGTTTTTTGTCAATTTTGTGTTAGTTAGTTAGTTAGTTACAATTTTATGCCTGTCCTCGGGCCAGAGAGACCCATTAGGCGGACATGACTACTGTGTCCTGATTTGGAGACACTGTTCGATAAACCTAGCAAGAGCAGAGTGGTTCTAACATGATACCAATACAGGGATACCAACTCCTGTATAGATGTAATAGGTCCTATTGGCAAGTGGTGCCTAAACTTGTCACGAATATGTTCGTAGGCTGGACATACAAGCAGAAAATGGTCTTCGTCTTCGACCGCACCTAAGTTACACTCTTTGCATAGTCTCTCACAAATGGGGGTTTTCAAGGGCTTGTGTTGTAGTGAAGTGGCAATGATTCATAGGAAGCTTTAGCCAGATTTGGCTACAAGCTAAATATCAAAGTAATTTTTAGAAAAACATCCTTTTGTATTTTTGGCTACTTTACTTGAGCACTGTAAAGAAACCTGAAAACTTTGGTCAAATTATGGCTATTCAAAAAATATATATGTAAATGATTTTAACACTTTTAATTTTTACTATTGCTTTCTGGCTATATACAGCCAAAGATTTTATTACCCATAGTAGCAAATGTTGGCCTTTAATCAGCCTTAAATGAGGAATTTGAATTCCCAAAACCTGTGTCCAAAATCCCAACATGTTGTTTCTGGAACTACATGCCATAACTGGAACCATATCTAAATTACATGATTTTTTCCTAAAAACAAGTCTACCACTTGAAGCTAACCATTGTACAACATTGATTTTGGCACACATCTAACATTGGCTTTGGTAATTAAGCATGTGCACAATATAAGAGAATAAAAAAAAACAGTCAACAAATAAAAGAAAAAACTCCCAAAAGACAAGGGGGTTGTGCTTCTTGCTTTAAATTCAAATGCATGTACACAATATATGAAAAAAGAAAAAAAACCAGCCAACAAGTAAAAGGAAAAGCTCCCAAAAGACAAGGGGGCCATGATGCTTCTTGCCCAAAACCCAAAAACATGTACACAATATAAGAGAAAAAAAATCAGCTTACAAATAAAGCAGGGAATGGAATGAGACAAACCATGCCACTTGTATATAAGATGTCGGAACACCCCCACAGACAAGGGGTATAAAGAAGAAGAAAAAAACAGCAAAAAAAAAAAAAAGGCTAGAAAGTGAGATGCATACTAAATATCCTGAGAAGGTTTGGTAAATATGTTTGCAGCCCCAAGCCAATAGCCTTGGACACAACTTGTTGTGCTTCTTGCCCCAAAACTAAAAGCAAAACAAATATAAGAAAAAAACTAGCCAACAAAACAAAACAAGGAATGAGACAAATTTGGATAACACTCAAAAGACAAGAGATCTAAGCAAAAAAACAGAAAAGAAAAAGGGTTCAAAAGTGAAATGTATGTACTAGCTATTCCCCACAAGTTGTTCATGTGTTTGTTGCTCAAGCCAAAGACCTTGTACACACTCTTGGTTCTACTTCCTTCTGCAAACTCACCTCCTTACAAATCAACCTCGAGCTTGTTCCCTAAACAAACCAACAATCCAAAACCTTGGAAAAGCATATGTTGCATAATCAAATTTTAAAAAACAAATATTTCAAAAATTATTCACATCAAAGGTCTCACACGCTTGTTAAACTAGTCAAAACAATCCAAGATTTGAGCTGAGTTGCAAATCAAAGGTTTCAAATGAGTGCCATATGTTGTTAGAGTGGTGAGTATGGAAGAGAACTTAGACTTCCCGCATAGGCTATCTCTTCACCTTCACTTACATAGGGCTTACATAACTTTAGGGTTCTACACCTTAATGGATAGATCTACACCCTCACTTATTTAGGTCCTGGTACTCCCTATCTTTATTATATAAAAATTTCAATATATAATAAGTTCTAAGAACTCAAAAAAAGACTGGGCCCTGGACGCAGACCCCTGTTTAAGAAAAAACTTTTATTAAGAGTTCTTAAAATCACTTTCGAATTTTAAAAAAATTATAATGGAAAAAATTTTGTGCGATTGGATTCTATTCATTTTTTTTCTTTCTAAAGGTGTTATTAAAAACTACATCATAATTTTTAAAAAAAAGTTTCATAAGCATTAGAAATTGTAATAAAAAGTTCGGACACCCGGAAAGAGTTGCCACCCCGAGTCCTTCCCTCTCTCTTTCTTGTGTCCTTGCTGCACGTTCGTTCATCTCACGTAATATTACCCTTGTCGTCCTGGAACCGATGGTTGCCGAACTGCATGTACGGCACATGCAGGTAGATTATTTGATGTAACGTTTGAGATCAACCACGGACCGCAAGCATGCGTGCATATTCATCTCAGGATTCTCATATTATGATCAGTTCATCACGCGTGCCGGTACTTGGTTGTAGGCGAAGCAGTGATGCTGCCGTTCAGCATGATGCAGCAGGGTGTTCCGAGGACGTCTCGCGGTGGGTGTGGCACTGCTACATCGGTGAGACGCTTGATTCTACAAGCAATTGTCATGATCGGGTGTGGTTTAGGCGTGATCCTCGTGGGGCAACGGCTGTGTTTGGTGTCGACATGCGGCCCAGAACATCATAGGTACCTGTAATCGCCTCATGAACCTCAAAATCCTCTCAATACTCAGCCATGTCTTCCTTCATCACATGTCTAGGCCCTAGAGTGTAACATACTATACAAGTTGAACGTCGTTGCTGTTAAATGATGTCAGCAGGGATGTTGATACACCCTCCCATTTTACAATATCGAACGACTCCGTTGCAATATCACCAGTAACAGCGGAGATGAGTATCCAGGAAGCAGAAGAAGACATTGCAGACACAAAATGTGAGCCTGAATTGTTCCCTTCGAAGTACTGGACACGCCAACGCCTGAATCAATCAGCACAGGTTACCAATAGGCAGCCCGGACAAGCAATGTTCGGGACTATTACAGCACAACGAGATATTTGGAAGCATCAGCATCCAAATAACTGCGAGAACCAGAAATTCCTGGTGTACGTCATGCTAGACTGGGAAGTAGGCATCGGCTCAACGATACATGTGACAACAGCCGCACTAGGTGTGGCACTGGAAACAGGTCGCATTCTGGTATTGTACCCTACTCCCAATCTCAGCTGGGTAAAAGGCGTATTCTGTGAAGATTACGACACCTTGGACACATGCTACTTCGAACCGATTACGTCGTGCCCGGTTTACGACATCTTCGGGGGCAAATTAGAGAAGTTGGACGACATTCCAGAAATTGATCTCAGCGGCAATGTTGATCAATCCCACTTGACGGTACTCAGAGCTCACGCCTTTATGGTAGCAAACTCGTGGCCAGGGCCAATTGTGATGAGCGTACCCGACCAATTCCGCAAACTTCTCTTGATGTCAGGCATGCCAGAGTACCAATGGTATCACTGGTGGCGTGCACAAGCAGTGGCTTACATCGTTCGTCCCAATCGTCGCACGTTACTCGAACTGGATTCCCGTCGCCGGCTTTTTTTCCCCCACAAAGCGATCGATCCCGGGACAATCTCGATTCACGTTCGACATGGTGATAAATGGATGGAGGATACTCTGGTTGACGACGAAGTCCACTTACGATTGGCAGAAGAGCTGCTGGAGAAATTCCCTGACATCGCCAAACGCAACATTTACCTCAGCACGGCAGACCCCAACTCCGTCCAGTTCTTCGCCAAATTGACGAACTGGAACGTGTCGTGGACCAACCTGAGTCGTGTGGACGATGCCACCATCAGTCCGATGGACCGCGCCAACAGAATCGGCTGGACGGAGGAGTTCCTCAACTGCCTGCTCGATCTGGGATTAGCAATAGAATGTGACGCTTTTGTTGGAATGTACAGTTCCAATTGGAACAGGCTCGTCGATGAGTTGCGTTCCACCGTTAGATGCAAAGCCCATTTCCCGTATGTGGATGTTCACCAAGGATGGTCCATCTCTAACTATCATTGGTAGCAAGGAACCCCTATACCATGTAACCGAACCCTATGTTACTATTATTCATTTATTCCTACCCCTTTTTTTTTTCACTTTTTTGGTGTAGCCACCACACTAGCAACCATCCGCAGGAGGATCTAGCTAGATTTCGTTACAGGGCAGGCAGGACAGAATTTTTTAAAATTATAATCCTGCTCAGTGTTCTGCTTTGATGGGTTTATTTATTTTTATTTATATGTTTTGTGACAAGTTAGTTTTCATTTTGAGTTTCAATGTGACAGGCAGTTCTAACAAATGTATTTCATATGGTGAATTCACAAATCTCTAACCTTTCGCCACAAAAATAATGTGAAACTCAAAGCACATAAAACAAACAAAAATAAAGAAAAGTTTGAACTTTTTACTTAACGGTTTTTTATAAAACATTCGTGTTGTGCCACAATTCAAACATAATGACACTCCCATCAAAGTGTCCAAAACTTAAACTTCAAGAGAAAACTGGGTTGATAACCAATCAAACTGAAGAAATGGTTTCATTTCTAAAGTTTTAGCTTTCAAGCATGGCACATATTTTTGTTTAGTTGTTGCTTTCTAAGTTGTGAGACTGCGAGTCATAAGTGTGCAACATGTTAGAGCTTTAAAAGGTAACATTGTAGAGTTTGACGCTGTTTGTGGGCATGATTTTACAAGGCGATGTCACAATGTATGGCCAATTCAACTTGACAACAACTACAAAGTTTGCAAGAGTTTTAAGTTCTTTTCAAATTGATTTTTTGTAGAACGGTTTGATTTTCAACTTCAAACCAAAAGTCTCTTGTGAAGTGCAATAATCATCCATGTTTTTTTTCAATTTGATGGCTTTACATTTTCCTTTTGTTTTCTTATTTTTGTTTTGGGTGTGGACTTCTGTTCGAGGTGTGTCATGCTTTTAATCAGCAATGTTCCACAATTTTTGTTTTAAGTTCTCATGGCCCTATTAAAACCCCATGTAGATTTTAAGTATAATATTTTTCTTGGTTCTTGGCTTCCTATTAATCCTTTTGAACTTTTTCTTCTTATTTTGGCTTGTTTAGAAATTTTTCATGTTTGTTATATTCCTATTGATGTTGATCCTAATGTTGCTTCATCAAGTAATGCAATTCTTGTTACAACTACATTTATTATGGATTTGTTGATTCTAAACTCCCACAGCCATTATGAAGAAGTATAAGTATGAACATGGTCACAAATTTCAAAACATATGGCCAACAACATAATTATTGTGGATAGAGCACCTAATTGGTGGGGATAACTACTCACCTCTGATAGGTGCAAAGTATGTTCAAAAGTTAAAAATATATATATTAGGAGCCAAAAGTATGTGGTAAGGAATCGAATACATTATATTTTAACCAAAACATCATAAAAAGAGGACTTTGCATTACAATTTGCAAACCAAAAAAACCCAATTCATTTCAAATACAAGAAAGGTTATTCTCATGCTATACATGCAGCTAAAACATTCTTCATGTTCTATTACATTCATGAGTTTTTGAAAACATTCATGTCAAAATTTAAAACAACAATTAGGGGTTCATTTGAACTTTTGATTCATATCATCTGTACCGATTTTGATGCAAATTTATCTTGCAATAATTTGCCACAAGACAACAAATAAACTTGTCAATAATTGATAATAAAGATAAATACCACAAGAGGACAAATTGTTTGAAGCTCAAAATTTGTCATTTGGGCAAAAGGAATTACCGGCCGCGGGCACATATCTAAAATCACAGAAGGGCATTTGTAATGTCATGGTTTAAATTGCTTAAAACTTGTGAAGGGATTGTCGATGACTCTATAAAATTCTAAAACTTGTTAAAACATTTTTTATCTTTGATACAAAATGAGTTTTTATGGGCAAATTAGTAAGCAAAGCTAAATTTGACATTCCAAATATGTTATCATCCACTCCTTTCATCTTCTCATTAGTCAATTGCTTGGATTTCCCTTGATGTTTAATTGTCACCCAACATACCATCTAACATGGATATTCACAAGCTTTGGACATGGCATGTCCAAAATATATGGGATGAATGTTTCACAAAAGACCACATATTTCAACAAAAATTTATAAATGTCAAGATTATCCCTAATTGGAGACTTAAGACCTCAACTGCAAATAGATTACCATGGCCAACAAGTGTGGGAGTTAGAAACTAATGGGAACACATTTTTCAATAGGAAGAAAAATAAAAGAATAAGTTGCAAGAAACCTATTTTTCTAAGAAACTTGTGAACAAGTTTTTTAGAAATAAAAAAAAATTGAAATAGGAAATGTTTAGGAATATTTTGCATCAATTTGGAGTTTCTCCTAAAAAGGAAAAGCAAATAAACTTGCATGTGCAAAATATTGATTTTAGAATCAACTTCAAAAAAATATAGGTGCTTGCTTCAAGTTGTACAAATAAACTAATTAGAATTTACCAAGCATGAACCACTAGGGCAAAATAAAACACCCTTAACCTTAACCCCAAGTTGTGAAGATGTTGGTGAAAATCTTCGATTGAATCTAGATGAGGTGATCAAGTATTAAATGAAGATTCATATCCTTGAACATGTTGATAAGGGCACCAAAATGGACAAGTGAGTTGTAAGGCACTTGTGAAGAAGTCTCCCTAAATTATTTATTAAATCTCCTCTTCATGCATGTCCATTTGTTCTAAGAATTTGAAGGTGTCAAGAAGACTTGAAGTTGAAGGTCAAAACAACATGTACAAAATTCATCTTTCACAAAGAAAATCCAATTGAATAATAAGGATTTTGAAACATATAGATGAAGTCAATGATGTTGATTACCATTCACATATGCCAATTGACAATATTGTCAAAAGTTGTATCGAGATTTTTTGAAATCAATAAAGTCACTTGGGAAAAAACACACAATATTTTGACAACAATTCTTAAAGGAAACATTGTACCTTGTGGGAAGCATCAAAAGGATTTGCTCACCATTGAGATCAAAATTCATGGCAAATTTGTGCATCCTAAAGTTCAAATTATGAATTTAAACACAAAGATATGATTGCATGAACTTGTGCATACTAAAAAAATGAAATGTGCACCACAAGGAAAAATTCCCACATAATGGAACAAATTCACTTATCAAGTTAAACTTGTTAGGGGTCAAACATTGATTAAATAGACAAATAGTTGAAAGTTTATTGCATGTACATGTTTTGTGGAAAAATATGGAAGAACATAAAACAACCTAATGTTATTACTGAAGCTTTTAACACTTATTAAGTGTTGGAATCCAATCAAGTTTTATGTTTGTTGTACTTAAGATGATGATAATGATGGTTGATCACAAAACACAACTTCATATGGTAATTGATTTTGTAGATCACTAAGCTTTAAGTTTTTAAAGCATTGGGCGTTTTGGGACTAATGTAATTTTGAATAGTGTGATAAAGTTAAAATTATATTAGTAACAAATTACCAACCTTGTGGATATCTAAGTGCAAGCAAGATTTTTTGTACATACTTGTTACCTTGTTTTATACTTGAAAACAAGAAAAGAAACAATTTAAAAAACTTTCTAAGCTTCCTTTAACATTTCAAAACAAATGAAAGCTTTAGTTTTTTTCATGGGCATTTTTAACCTTCCTCTAGTTTCTCAAAAGAATTTGTGCCTTATCATTTGGACTTGAAAAAATACCCCAAAAATATCTCCAACAATAATGTCAACTTTCAAAAGGTTGGGGATGATTTTAATTACGAAAACAAACTCCATGAACCAAAAGAATTATATTAGAATGTTCACCACATCAATATTGAAGTGCAAATGAAAAAAACTAAATACTTGAAAAAACATTTCACCTACTTTCAAATACTTAAACTTTATTTTTCAAATTACCACAAATTTTAGGTGCAATTCAAATACTTGCATGTGTCATAGATGCTAATGCCATGGGGTTCATTCATTTGAATGTTGATCCATGACTTGTAATAAACTTGTATTTAACTCTAAATTTAGTTTTTTTTCACACTTCATTAGCTTCCAATTAATTTTAGTTCACTTCCAGTTCCTTTTTTATTGATTTTTAGTTAAGTCATATTTCATTTCTAATTAACTTTTAATTCACCCATCCACATATTTTTGCTTACAACTTCATCACAAACTTTCAAAATCATGAAATTTCAATAAAATCTATGTAATAAATGTAAAACAATATTTCTATGCAAAATCTTTCAGCTGCAAAGTGTAAAAATGGCACCAAATTTTAATTTTATTTATATATATAAATGATATGTCTTTTCTATTTATGATGTTTTGATGCGAAGTACCTACAATTTACATTTTAACCAAATCCATGTTATTATCATGATGTAATTTTGCATAAAATTATGTGATTTTTGTGTATTAAACATGAACATTGATGTATGTCACTCAAAAATAATGTCTCGTCTATTTAAATATTTAAGATATTGAATATTGACAAATATCATTCATATTAACCATAGCATGGAATTCATGCAATTTTTGTACAAACCTATGAAAGTTGGATTTTGCATTAATTTGTAAGAACCTATGAAACCTAGTAAATTTGTGATGAATTGTGTACTTTGTTTACTTGTAATGAAATTATTTTGTAAGTTAGGACCATTATTGAAATTGTTTTGTATATTTGTTATTGTACGCATGAAAAAATTCATTGAAATACTTGGTTTTCAACAAGAATTTTTTCATGTGAATCTTTTTTGTGAGCTCTTCATCAAACATGTTTTTCATCAACACATATATTATTACTCCTCCTTTCCTCCTCTTTGTTGAAGTTCATGTGTGGAGGCACCAACAATGCAACTTCATCATTGACTTCTATTCAATTTCCATTTTCTTCTCGTCATTTTTCAAAGTTTTTTTTCATTGTTTTTGTTTGGCTTCTTTTATAGGTGTTGCATGAACAATGCCATTCTTTTGGCATCATATTTTTTTCATGTCATTCTCTTTTTATATTATAAAGTGATAGTTATCATCAATTGTTTCATTTTCAACTTTCAATGCTTTTCCATCCTTGGTTTTGAAAGCTAACATTCTTTACTTCATTTTGGATGTGCCCTCTAAAAGCACTAATTCTCGAAACTTTGATTATTTTTTTGTTGTCTTTCTTTTGCTTGCTTATTTGCTTTTAATTTCTTTTGTGTTCTTTTCATTGGCAAGTTTTTATAAAAGCACATATTTGAAAAAAAAAATCCTCATCTTTTTGTTTCATGCGAATTTTTCATTTTCACATCCTTTTCCTTTCAATGTTTTTGTTTTTTTAATGTGAGCTCTTCATCAAAGTGCATTTTTGTTATTGTGTGTTTACTTCTAGCATCATATTATTTTATTCTATGTCTTATAATTAGTCTTTTTTTTAATGGCTTGTAAGTTTTTTCTTTTTCATTTCTATTGTTGTTTTGTCTTTATTCTTGTTTTTCAATGTTTCATAACCATGATCAACTAGCTTCCAAAAGACAATTTATGAAACTTTTGAAGTTGATGAAAGATTTTTTCAAGATTTTTCAAACTTGACAACTAATTAGCTTAATCAACTATGTGATGGTGAAATTACTAGTTCATGTGTTTTTGCACCATCTACATCCTGTCCTTCTACACAATTTGTTGGTAATGGTTTCACTAGTACAAAAGTGGGGTGTAGTATACTAACCTAAATCATTATGGGACCTTAAAAGTGAAATAAATTCACTACATTTTAATGATTTCACCCTGATTCAAATTATTTTATTATAATATCACTATGTAAATATTATGTTTCATTATTAATTAACATAATTAATTACTATAATTTAATGTGGTAAATAAGTTTATTTTTATGTTGTTTAAATACCTTATGTTACTTTACGATATACCATATATTATTTTAGGCTACCTTAGTTATTCTAATTTATACCTTAAATTATTTTAAATTACTATAAGATATTATAAATTATTATACGTTATTCTACCTTAAGCTATCATAGCAAGTTTATTATAGGTTTTTTACTTTAAATTATTTTTAATTAAATTATTCAACTAACTTTAGGTTATTTTATTTTAAGTTAATACATGTTATTTCAAATTATAGTTTCAATTATTCAAGGCCATTCTACATTATGTTATTATAAGTTATTTTATCTTAAGTATAACAATTTAAAATAATCTACAATATAATATAATGACCTAAGGTAAAATAACCTAGAATATCCAATAATATCCAACAATAGCTTATAATATAATAACCACCAATAAAATAACCATGAATCAAATGTCCACTAACAACCACCAATAAAATAACTATTAATAGATTAATCATTAATAACCATAAATATAATAGCCACCAATAAAAGAGAAACCAATAACCACCAATAACAACTAGTAAAATAGGCACCAATAGCCACTAATAGAACAACCACCTATAAAATAATTAACAATAGCCACCAAACCAATAGCCATAAATAGCCTATGGTAATATACCCTATAATAGCCAATAATAGCATAACATGAAATAACCATCAATAACCAAAAGTAACCAACAATAGTCTTAACCAAAAATAATCTAAAATGAAATAACTAAGAATAACCAAAATTAATTTATAATAGTAAAAATTAACTTAAAGTGAAATAACTTACAATAGTTGAAAATAACTTACAATAGTCGAAAATGACCTAAGGTGAAATATCCTAAAATAGCCAAAAATAACTTTAAATAACCAAAAATAATCTAGGATGAAATAACTAAAAATAACTGTAAATAGTGTAGGGTGGAATAATTTAAAAAAATGAAAAATAGCTCTAAAATAGTTGAAAATAACCTAACATAGGTAATATTATTATATTAACAAAAATCTTATCCATTTATTACACAATTTCTTTTTTCCAAAGAATGGCCATTGAAGTGTTATTGAATAGTGATATTCAAAAAAAAAATGTTCAAATGATTTAACACTTTCAAAAGGAAATAGATGTAATTATGTACATTATTGAAAAAAAATTTAATTAAATTTTAATCATTTCATTTGGACAAAATCTTGATAAGATATGAATTTTTAAGTTTATGTCTTTGTAATGTTTTAAATGAAATATTTGATAAATAGAATGCAATTTAACACATTATCACAATAAATTTGGTGGTTTTGTGGTAGGAGTGTTTGCTTACATCCTAGAAGTTAAGGAATCAAACTGCACAAATGGTGTGTTTATGGTCAACAATGTTAAATTGACCAAATATTTTCCTATGTAGTTTTTTAAAATAGGTCTCTACTTAAGTTGATTACATGGCCTATTACTTAGGCTAGGTTTATAACCTAGCATAGGTAATGACACATGTCAATAATTTATAAATTAAAAATCATGAAATTATCAATAATATTTATCTTGAAACATAGGCATTCTTGCCAAAGGGCCTGAACATATAATTCACCATTGCTTCAAATGCACAAGATAGCTACTAGGGGACATATTACCCAGGCGTGTGGCCACTACCTCCTCCAAAATTTATACATGTTTAGGTGATTTTTATAGTGCTACTTCGATGGAAGATGTGTGAGTACATATTTTACACATATTTGGTTAATTGTTGGATCATATGCAATATATTTGGTTTCCTATCAATTGTCTTATGTAGATATGAAGGGACTTGATGTGCATAACATTTGCTTTGGGGTTGATAATGACATTGTGTTATGTTAAACAAATTCGACGAATGGCAAGACAATTTGCAACGCCCAGTTCATCAAACTTTGAAGATATGAATGGGGTGAAACTCCCAAGCTACCAGGGTGATAACATACATGGTGATGGATCAACATTGGAGTCAAGGCAACCATACCTAGAGAGAATGGTGTGGGCCTACAACTAAGCTATTGCCACCTTCAATTTTCTTCGTGCCTTTGCCACAAAAATATATCATTAAAGAAAAAGGCCAATACGTCACCAACGGGTTTACAACTATACTTGTGAAACCTTGGTTTTTGCAATTACCCCTTTGTCCTCTATGACTAATGTGACATCATGTTAACATTAACCGAATCACCTACAACTAGTTTGCAATTAAATTATGATTATATGGGTTCGATTTATCATTCAAGAATAACCTTTTAAAGTCCCATTAGTTGCAAACGAAATGGTGCTTACTCGCAATCCACATATGTCTATATACATTAATTATAATAAGTATTTGATTTATAATTAAACTTAATATTTGTAGTATTTTTATTGTAATTAAAATCATTGATATGATTATTATAATTGTATTCATTTCATTACATTAAATCACTTATAATTTCTAATAAATTAAATATATTCCAACATAGACTATTATATTAAATAGTTTTTTATTTATTAATAACAATAAAATTATTATAAAATTATAATTATTAATTTACTTAAACATTAATTATAATTGACATATACTTTACAGTTCAGTTTAATGATTCATATTCTAATTTAAATATTATTCAAAATTAAAATATTTCCAGTATGATTAAATGGTTTAATTTAATTTTTATAATTGTAAAAACTACATTCTAATATACTAGAATATTAAATAATGTACTTACAAAATATAATTGTTATTACTGCAAAAAAAATTTAAAATAATTTTATTGCAGATCTAAAATAAAAATAATAAATTAATCTTACGATTTATTACTACTTAGGTAAAATTAATAAATATTATTAAAACAGAAATTTTCACATTAATTAAAAGGATAATTCCAAATCATAAAAAATAACTATGGTATTTACAACACTTATGCTTTAATAATAATAATAATAATAATAATAAATTGTATCCTAATTCAGAAATTATGTCTCTTAGTTAAGATTTTTATTTCAGAATTTTATAATAATCTTAAAATAATGAGCAAATTTTTTGTAATTACTATATTTTAAAAAAAGATACATTAAAATAATGTATGGATTGCTCATTATTTACTTACTAACATAAACATAAAATTTTATAATAATAAGCATTATCCTATATTGAAATATAATCATTGCAATTACTTAATTTATTTCTAAGTTCGAATTACAATACTTGATAACTTAATTTATGATTTTTTTTATTTTTTATAAATTTATTTCTTATTTAAGTTTCCACAATAATCAGAATTTAATTAAAATAATTACATAATAGAAATAATGACCATAACTACATGGATTTTAATATAATAAACTAAAATATGTATTTCTTGTAACTACTTGTTCATAATATATCATTTTTATAAATAACTACAACTGATTATATATTAATTATAAGTTACACTAAATCGTTATTGTTACAACATAAGTTTTTAGATTATATAATATATATTTTTACAATAAAATAAATCGCTGATTGTAATTAATGTTACATTACTTTACAATCATTATGATTATTTCACATAAGAATTATTATAGTAATTTCATTACTATTTTTAATTCAACATAATTCTTCACAATCTGTAATTTATAACTTTAAATCTGAATGAATGTTTTTGAGAAATTATGATGTGGTTTAATTAATTATTGCAATGATTATAATTACAGGAATTATTCTACAATATTTTTTTAATAAAAAAATTTTGTAATTACTTATCTATGATAAATAATTTTATAGTAATATTACAGTAGTTTAGAAATTTATTAATATATATTAATATTATGTATTTATAATTATCAATTACTAGTGGAAAAATAATGTTACGTGACTGAGAACAATTTTTACGATAATAAATTTAGTTAAAATTACTATATAGTCATGTCATTTATTACTATAGTCATACAACCATTTGACTATGATCGTTAGTCATAGTAATTACTACAAGAAAATGACTAGGCAAATGTTACTCCATACTTTACTACATGACTAGAAATGGCCATTAGTAATAAATCTTTTAGTCATCCAAACCATGTTTTGTCACTGTGAAAGAAAGGTACCAATTGGTATTGCACCTCATTTCCATCTTTGTGAATAGTTGAACCCACCACGTTGCCTATGTCATTTACAGGTTTAAACTTATTTCACCATATGGTTACCAATTTGTACATAAGGCCAACAAAGCAACTTTTACTTATGTGAACATTAATGTCTAGCACTTACTTATTATATGGAAATCAATTTTAAGAACTTCAAGAACTATGCTAGACCATATAGTACTATTTGAGACTTTGTATGTCACTACTATGCAACAAAGACAAGTATATTATCTCTTCATATCTTTTTTTTTACTTATGGTAGACATGTTTCAAAAGCATATAACTTTTTTATCGTGTGTTTATTATATGTCCCAAAATGCATAATTTCTCTTTCCTACAATTCAAATGTAAATTCTTAGATAAGAGGGTCTCCACATGTTTTAGTTCATTCTTGAAATGAGATTACAACAAATTCAAATTTTCTCATAATTGTGAACTATTTCTATAGAAAGTACTATGTGTTTGAATAATACATTTGACAAGAATTCAATAGTTATTTATCTAAAAGAGACTTCATATATGAAATGGTGAAATTTATCATGTAAATTGATTTTTGTACTTGGGAATGTATGCATTTTTTTATAGTAATTTACAGTAATTAGATTATTTTTCTTTTTAAATAAATAATTTGTGTGGGAATTTATTTTATAATGGCAATTATTGGTTCATTATTTTTAATTTGAAAGTAAATATTTTATAATAATTTATTCATCTATGAATTATGTATTTACAAATTGTGAGGAACTAGATAAGTAATTAGTTAAATATTGAGAAATTATTAATAATATAGTTGATAATAGATATTTAATATTTGTAGTGTATATAGTTTACATTTTAATATGTGTTAAATTTAATCATTATTATTTTAATGATTATCTAATTACCATGTACTTGAATTGTTTAAAATTTTAAAAATTTAAAAAAAAAACATGAGGAAAATTTTGAAGTTGCAACTTAGTTTGTGAAAAAGTTGTAACTTCAAAATTTATCCCATTTGTATTTCAATCCTAATTGAACATTATATAAACAAATAGTGTGGTCCATCAATTCCACATTAGAAATGTGTGCACATGGGATGAACCATTTAAAAAGCTTAACCCAAATCCCAAATAAAAACTTATACACGATTTTAAACCACCTACTTCCCCAACCTACTTATATATTTAGTTAAGTAGGTGCCTAGTCTAACCTACCCACCTAGGTTGACACACGTACCTACCTACCTACTTACCTACTTTTCTTATCTAAGTAGGTAGGTATTTAATTTAAGTTTGTAGGCACTTACTTATGTACTTATCAACTTAATATTAATATTTTGTATTAAATTCATTTTAAATGTCATGTAGCATACTTACATTAGGCCACATGTCATAATATAAATCATCTAAGCATGTGAATTGAACATCCCAAATTATTTCAAAATAATATGAATATTTATTTTAAATAACTAAATATTGAAACATGTGACAACACATCATTTGTCGTCAATTGTTCTCAATAATGACAAAAATACTCACATCTTAGTTATATTTTTTAATTGCATGTGATAATACTTCTAGAATGAAATCAAAGGATGAACTTGTATTTGTTGATTTTTTCGTTCATTCAATACCCCTTGTCGTTTGTGAGTAATATCATATTTGATTTGTTCAAAGTGACTAAAGAAATTTAATCACAAATGTTGTTTATATTTAAAATTTAATTATAGAAACTAATCCAAAATAAGTTTTTTTTTTCTTAGTGTATGTTGCCATGCAAAAAGTAATGCATGATTAAAGCCTAGACTTTACATCTCACACCGAGCAAGGTGACAACAAATAATCTATTAAACTTAAAAAGTTGATTGTATATTGTTTTGAATCTGCACATGGGGCTCAATACCACCTATTGTTGCAATTTTAGCTTTGTTATTATCATTAATTGAAAGATTAAGCAATGTTGTCACTGTATTTCACTACTACAAAATGCATCTTAGTTCATTCTGGGTTTCATTAGACTTTCAGTGAATTCAGACATTTTTATCTGGTGAAATTGTTTAACCCTTTAGTGAACGGGGACCAGTTGCTATGGACAATGAATTGTTTCATTAACACTTAATGAAATAAGGTTACTCTCAAGTGAAATACAAATTATTAAACCATTCACTTGCTAATTAATTAACTAACCATCATGGAAATCAATTAAAAATTAATTATTTAATATATAATATTATTGATTTTTTTTTAAACCTATGATTTATTAACACGTGTCATTATTTAGGCTAGGTTAAAAACTTAACCCAAGTAAGTAGGCCACATAATCAACCTAAGCACATATTCTAGGAATTAAATATGAGAATATTCGATCAACATACCATTGTTGACCACACACAACACTACTCATAAGGTTTGATCCCTTGACCTTTAGAATGGAAACAAACACTCTTACTATCAAACCACCTCACTTGTTATGATAATATGTTACATTACATTCTATTTATCAAATATTTTATTTTAAACATTACAAAAACATAAACATAAAAAAAATCATATCTTATTGAAATTTTGTTCAAATGAAATGATTTGAGTTTACTTTTTTTTTTAATTCAATAATGTACATAATTACCTTTATTTGTTTTTGAAAGTTTAAAATCATTTGAACAAAAAAAAGTTCAATATCATTATTCAATAACATTTCAATGACCATTATTTTGAAAAAAAAAGTAATTTAATAAATGGAAAAGATTTTTGTTGATAAAATAATAATACCTATGTTAAACTACTTTCGATTATTATATGACTATTTTTCATTAATTTATATTATTTCACCCTACATTCTTTACGACTATTTATGGCTATTTTTAATTATTTTTGGTTATTTTTGGTTATTTCACCCTAGGCTACTTTGCACAGTGCATACACGTTAGTTAAATACATTGAAGCAAAGAAAACACTAACATTTGGGAAAGGAAGGTAGGAAGCTATGCAGTCTGATTTACTCACCATGTTTTAATCTATTATTATTTTATTGTGCTAAGTAATAAGGTAA
This sequence comes from Sphagnum tenellum, assembly GCA_963921925.1. Taxonomy (NCBI): domain Eukaryota; kingdom Viridiplantae; phylum Streptophyta; class Sphagnopsida; order Sphagnales; family Sphagnaceae; genus Sphagnum; species Sphagnum tenellum. The sequence goes on along the minus strand of OY998152.1, from coordinate 7,427,747 downwards.
GGCCCTACCCTGAACCCTTTCTCTTTTATTTTTGCAAAAGTGACTATTTCACACTCTATTTCACACTTTGACCCAAAGCAAACATGTTTTCCTAAGTTTTTCTCAATTTTTTTTCACAAAAGAGAGAAAATTCACCACAAAAGGAAAAACAAATGTCGGGGGGTTAAAGGAAGAGTTTTTATTTTGGGAGGGGGGGGACCTTCACCACTTGGCAATAAATAAAAAGTCGGTTGCAAATCCAATAAAGACTTATAATAATCATAATAATTTAAAAAGAAAATTCTACCTTCCTCTATGACCTGTAGCCAAATTTCGCTAACGTAGTTTTCTTTAGGATGATGGCCAATCCACCTGGCACTTACATCACAAGTTTTTTGTAAAAACACCTTGACCTTGCACAGTAGTCTTCACTTTGTTACACTTGGGCCCCACAAGCGCCAACCCACCCACCCATGGGCCTTAACCTAGCACAAAGGACGCAGCTGAAGTTGCATTCATTAATAATAGGGAGACATTTGACATGTCTAGTGGGTACCCATGACCTTTGGCCACTGTTTCTTTAAACTTGGTTCATGTTTTAGTTTTTTTTAGAAACTTTTAACTTTTTTATTTTTATGTGTTTTTTATTTTTTTATTATTTTGTATAATAAAAATAAAGTGTTTTTTTTTTCATTTATATATATATATATATATATGGATGCAAGTTTGAAGTTTGGAGAAAGAAGACACACCTCATTATTTTTCAAGTAGGGTTTTTCTTCAATATTTATAAGTTTTATTTTTTCTTATCTTCATTTTTGGAAATTTTTTTTTCTTTTAAATTTTTTTACTATATTTCCCTTTTTTTGTTTCATTTTTTTCCATTCCTTTTTTATAGTTTTTGCGTTTCTACTTTTTTTTTGGTTTATGTTTGTTTCATGTTTTTATTTTTTCTATTCTTATTTTGTTTATCTTCATTTTTTTTCTATTTTTATGTATTTATTTATTTATTTTGTTTCTATTTTCTTTTTAAAAAAGATTCTAATTTTTTAAATATGTTCTGTAATGAAAATAATTTTTTTAAAAATTTGTATTTTTGTTTGATTTAATATATAAGATTAGATGCAGGTCCAAGGATTTCTTTAATAGAAATGGCACCTTGCTCGGCCCCCCGCAGCGGCTACCTTGGCCGCCTTGCCCTACCCTTGCCCTGCCTTGTTTGTCACCACAGACAAACAAACACCACCATGTTTAATCTCGTCATCCGGCCCGGACAGTCGGATTCCGATAACTCGCGTCGGATTCCGAGAACGGGATTTCGTTTTAACGGGATGAAGTCGGATTCCGACGGAAAACGGGATGAAGTCGGTTTTCGAGAACGAGATTCCGTCATCCGGCCCAAACAGTCGGATTCCGAGAACGGGATTCCGATTTCGCGTTTTAATCTGCCGGCGGAACCGGCCCGGACCGTCTGACGGTTTCGCGTTTTAATCCGCCGACAAAACCGGCATCTGCCCGTCTGTCTGTCCGTCGATCTGTTCGTTCGTCTATCCGTTCGTCCGTCTGTCCGGACATATATGCTTTTTTTTTTTTATCTTTTTTTTTTTTGGATTTGTTTTTCCAGATTTCTCTCCCCTTCTCTTAACAAAAAGAAAAAACAAATTAAAAAAAAAATCGGCAAAAAAATCTGAAGCTACATATTTGCTTCTTTTTTTATCTTTTTTTTGAAAAAATATAATAATGAAGAAAAACCTTACTTGAAAAAGAATGAGGTGTGTCTTCTTTGTCCAAACTTCAAACTTGCATCCAAATAAACAAAAAATAAAAACAAAAAACACATAAAAATAAAAAATAGAAAAGATAAAAGCTCGTTTCACCATGTATGTTTTCATGGGGACTTTTCAACGAATTTTGAAACAAAAAAGTTTTTAGAAAAAAAGAAAAAAAAAGGCTGCTTTGAGCCTTTGTGTGTCCTTCTTGGTTTTAAGAAACCGGGGTTCGGAAAATGGGCATGTGTATGCCCTTGGCAGCTTTTATGGTAAACTACTCCATGACTTCACAGTGGCACATGGGCTTCACTCCCGGACTTGCACATGGGCTTCACTCCCGGACTTGCACATGGGCTGGTGGGCTAAGAATAGAATCTTATAATCTGGAACAGAGTTGCACATGGGCTTGTGGCCTAAGAATAGAATCTTATAATCTAGAACATAAGTCGATGCACGATAAAGAAGTGATCGAGGGTCTGCGAGAGGTCATTGCAAGCATCGAAGAGGAGAAGCGTGACCTAGCGCTTCCTCCGAAGATTGCAGAAACATCACTTCTCTTTCATTTGCCGAACTGCTGTTTCTACAATCTTTGGAGCAAGGGCTAATCAAGACATATGGTGGGTGTTTGCGTTCTGAGGAGTGGAGTGAACGAGCACGGGGTCACATCGTGCGCGGTTGCTTTGAGCCCGCGTTCATCAACCGCGTGCTCCAGATGCACAAGGTCCGAAACCCTGCGCTCTCCATCATTCTCCATCGAGCTCCTTCGAGCTCCTGTGTGACCGACCGTAGACCGCACGCAAGAAAGGGCATCTTCCCCGCGGTAGTGGAATCTTTCTTGCGGCAAGCGATATAGACGACGAATGTTGGACTTTTTGGTATTCCATAACTGGGATGCTCCAGATTGAGTTCTTGGTCTCTTTGGAAAGCTCTCGAGAAAGAGGGCTGCATCGACTTGGTTCCATGACGTCTGGACTTCTGGTGCAAAAGTTCTTCAATATTGAATGATTTCTTCACTGAAAATGGAATGTGTCTTGCTGTTGTTAGAAAGAGCTTGATGAGCAGGATTTAATGGAATTTATTTGGTAAGATTTGGTCTTTTTTTTTTGGAATCCAGTGGCCTTGGGCAAGGGCAGGGGGCAGGGCGGCCAGACAGGGCAGGGCAGGGGGGAACGGCAGGGCAGGGCGGACTTCACAGTGGCCTTCGGCCACGGCCACCCACTAGTGGGTGCCTGTGGCCGAAGGCCACTGTGAAGTCATGGAGTACTTTACCATAGAAGCTGCCAGGGGCATATAGCTAGCCAATTAATTATACACCAGCAGCTTGTGATTAGCAGTTAAGCTAATTAATTAATGACGGGACGATCAAATTACTAAATGAGGGGGGGTGATTAGTGACCAAGCCACAGTGGATGGATGATTTATTCCTCATCATCATTAGGCCTTAAAGTGCCAACTAAATTAGGGGGATGAGAAATGAGTTCAATTAAATAATGATGACATGGGGAA